>JAWWEA010286055.1:0-13117 GCA_035222095.1 Andricus quercuspetiolicola | reverse complement strand
CTGAAGCTTAAGAGGAACCTGGATACTAATGTTTGAATAATGGTTTGAATAATGATTGAATAAACACCGCAGGGTCTCATTGGAAGTAAGTCTCATATATGATGGGAAAGCCATTGAAAGCCTTAGTAAAGAATTCTTTTCTATTCTTCAATATTTTCCGGTGCCAGGTTATTAAATTTTTCACCTCATGTCTCGTATATATTTCTCCCTTTTGGTAAACCTTAAAAAATGTATAGGGATAAAATTAGGCTCTTATATCTCTGTTCCTAAGAAATCCTACTTTTCATGACGTTTACCGGCACCAAATAATTTTCTTTTAGTCAGACATCGGACAGACCTTTCCACAGGTTGGAAATTTTGCGTATCATTCCCTACAGTCAAAAACGATAAGCAGCAGCATAGCAACATCCGGTAGGTCTTTCCATAGTGTAGAAATTCTGGGTATAACTCCCAACAGTAAAAGACGATGAGTAGCATTCTAGAGAAATCGGGCAGGTATTCCCGCAAGGTCGCAGATTCGCGCATCACTCGCCAAAGTGACAAACGATGAGTAGCATGCTGGTAACATCAGATAGGTCTTCGCATAGAATTGCAATTTCAATCATCACTCCCTACAGTCGAAAATGTTCAGAAGCTCCCTGCCAAAGCCGGGTAGGGCAGGTCTTTCCACAGGATGTCAGATTCGGACATCACTCCGGACAGTGAAAAACGATACTTAGCAACCTGGAAAAATTGGCCATGTCTTACCACCATGTGTCAGACTCGGTCATCACTCCCTGCAGTAAAAAACGGTATGGAGCAGCTTGGGAAAATTGGGCAGGTCTTTTCGCAGAGCAAAAATTTCGGACATTACATCCCACAGTCCAGAACGATAATTATCAGCCTTGCAAGAAGGAGGAGGTTTAGTTATAGGGTCGCAGATTTGGGCATCACTACCGGCAGTGAAAAATAAAAACTTGCTTTCTGGAAGCATTGGGCTGGTCTTCAAACAAGGTGGAAATTTGTGACATCACTCTCCACAGCGAAAAACGACAAGCAGCAGTCTGTCAAAATTGTGCAGGTTTTTACACAGGGTAGGAGATTCGAGCATCATTACCAACAGTCATAAACGATGAGCAGCATGCTGGCAAAGTCGGGCAGGTCTTTCCATAGGATAGCAGATTTGGACATTACTCCACGCAGTGAAAAATAATTATTGTCCTGGGGGACGTACCATGTGGAGTTTTGTGCTTTGGAGACCTGCCTTGAGTAGGCTTGTCACGGACTCGATTGAGCCAGATAAGTGAGCTTCTCCACATTTCATCATTCAGCAAATCCACAGGTAGTTTTTCTCTAGAAACGAAGTCTGCAGTATTTTGGTTACCTTTTGTCCCTAATGTATCCTTCACTATTTTGTAGAACTTTGTCTAAAGTACTGCACTGCAAAGTTTCAACTTTGACGCTATTGATGGACTCTAGCTGACCAGAAATCTCAACTTTCATTTATATTCCTATCTAAAGTGATTGTGTTGATTGGCACAAGGTAGTTCCAGCCAGGTTTTACTTTCCGTAACTCTTGAATTTGAATTTTTGCATTATCAGATGGAAGACAAATGTTATTAGACACCTAATTATTATGAAAAGTGGTTGTACTATAAATAAAAAACTGAGCCTTTTTTTAAGCAGTTTTTTAAATTAAAATTGACACATATTTGGAGTGTAGTAAGATCCGAACTGAAGCTGTTCACTTGATTAAAATTCGCATTTAGGGCTCAAAGATCAAGAATTCTGTCGTTTCATTCATAATTATGCTTCTGCTTAAATTATTACAATTTTGGATAGCAACATTAGTGAAACATTCTAATGAAGACACCTAGCACTGAGAACATTTTCACTGATGATTTGGGCTTAAACTATACAGATCCCACTCGCATTGCCGGGGATCGACAATAAACCTTCTCAAAATTTGAACCCTTGAATTCCACTTCGAACTAGATAAGTTGAAGGGGCATCATAAATAATAAACATCATGATTCCCAATAGCGTTCCAAAAATCTTAGGTAAGTTTTGAGTTACGGCCAAAAGGATAGGAGTAGGATAACACGCAGTATCAGGATTGATGGAAAAAGTTATTAAGGGACGAGTGCAATAATAATAATGACCTGTTAGACCAATTTTACTTCTTGATTTCCTTTTTTTATTGCAATGAAAATTCTTCACCGCAAAGTTGCAAACATTGATAAAGGGCGTGTGCAATAATAATAATTGCCTGTCCCAAACATTTGTCTCTCAAAAATTTTTCGACTTTTTGAGATCTAATTTCTAAGGAACAAAATTCTGTTTCGAAATTATAGAAATTCTTACCTTTGTCTAGATCTAAATTTTGTATATTTCCTACTCTAATTTGCTAAAAATCAGAATTCCTAGTTTTATTGATTTTGTTAGAACGTCACAATATAACAAAAAAAAATGACTGTCATGAAAATGAAAGAAACTAAATTTTCGATCAATTCTCTTTTTATTCAAAATATTACATTCCAAATTTTTTATTTAATTCGATTGATCTACTGCGTTTTGGACGTTCCACGTCCGGATCCAGATGCAGGTTCCGATCCAGATTTAGATGATGATTCAGATGCAGGATTAGATCCAGATGCAGATTTAGATCCAGATGCAAATGATGATTCAGATGCAGGATTAGATCCAGATGCAGATTTAGATCCAGATGCAGATTTCAGTCTATATGCAGATTTAGATCCAGATCCAAATGGTGGGGGGAGAGGCTGATTTTTTGGTGGAACTTCAAGGGGGATATAATTTTCTCTAATTTCTATGCCTCTACCAGAACCGAACTCTTGGGAAGGAACGCCTTTACGTGTTGGTGAACGAGGGGCATCAGGATCATTTTTTCGTATTACCAATTTCGAATAAGGTCTTGCTCTAGAAGAATATTTCCTATAATATACTTGCCAATCTTCTAACGCTTCTTTATTTTTTGGTGGCCTCGCCTGTAAACTTAATTCTGTAAAAGAAAAGAAAAAATATAAATTGAGATCCAATTAATTTGATTAATTATCTAAATTGATTGATTCAAGAGCTCATAATTTAAAATGCTTTTTTTTAGATTCTCAATTAAATTCTTCAATTAAAATTATTACTTACGAATAAAATTAAGAAGAACCAAGAAGGTAAAGAAAAAACGGCAAACGACGGTCTTGATTTTCTTCAATTAATGATAATAATGATAATGATAATTCAATTAATGATATCAAGTAATTTAGGATAATTAATTAAAAGTATACAAATATAAACTAGATAAAGGCCATTTAGGTTTTTCTCTCCCAGAAGAGGAATGAAAAAAAATATTTTCAGTAATGTCCACATTCTTCTATATTTTTGACCGAAGTGATCTGAAAACAAATTTGTTTGTAGTCTCTACGGAGTTGTAATTCTAAGGTTTTCAATTAATTTACTGTCTGGATTTTGAACTTATTAATTGAAAAAATCTTTTTCATTACTGGAATTATGAAATACTTTCCTTTTACTACTAATCATCTGTATTTACAATTGTTGTTAGTTAACGATGACATACGCATTGAAAATTTATTTGATTTTAAAATTGAGTCACATCTTTGACCAAGAAGATAGTGATTTACACACTACTAGTAAGTATCTTGAGAAATTGAAAGGAAGGAACAACCCTCCTTAATTTTCCATTCATAAATTTTATTCATTCAATTAAACTCATGGATATACTAATTTCAATGTTTTGTGCAAACTGCGCACATTTTCAAAAATATTGACCAAGCTAAGAAATACGTTTCTGAATGTATTTAGAATGTAGAAAAAAAGTTTGAGCCAAGAATTCGATCACGAATATAAATCGTTTCTCGAAGTATTGGAGAACGATGTCAGGCCTCGAGTGTGTAACGAAGACTGCTGTCCGGAAATTATAGTTCCAGAAAATTTGGTACTTCTCCTTTTGGACAATTGACTCCATTTCCCTTGGAGCGCTCGTCAGGGCAGGGTTGAATCAAAAGCTTGCCGCTAGTCAATCCAGGCCATTGACAGAATGCACTGATGTGCTGCTGCGTCTTTGTAGAAATACCTGTCAATTAGCAGGCTCAGTTTTTCAAACAATACTGTTGTTTAGGACAGTTGTAAAGATCTTGTACTGTTTGATCAAACAAGTTATTGGCCTGTAATTTTCTGGGTTGGACAAGTTGCCTTTTTTCGGTAGGAGTATAGTGCTTCCTAATACCAGCCACTGCGGAATGGGCGTTTCCGACATTAAATATGAGGTGAATATGCGGGACAACTGTTGGTGTGTAAAAGTAAACTTCTCTCACCAGAAGTTCTTGGTCTACCAGATGTTATTTAGTAAATTACTCACTGAACATGTTTTTCTTCAGTGTGGAAATTCTAAGCATAACTCCTCACATTGAAAAACGATAAGTAGCAGCCTAGAAAACTCGGGCAGACCTGCCCATTAGGTCACAAATTCGGGCATCACTCGCCGCAGTGACAAACGATGAGTAACAGACTGGCGAAATCGGGTAGCTCTTCCCATAGCATTGCAATTTCAGGCATAACTCCCCACAGTCAAAAACGACAAAAAGCACCCTAGCAAGGCCGGGCAGGTCTTCTCACAGGATTTCAGATTCGGACATCACTCCCGACAGTGAAAAATGATAATTAGTAACCTGGAAAATTGGTCATGCCTTCCTACCGTGTGGCAAACTCGGTCATCACTCTCTGCAGTAAAAAACGATATGTAGAAGCTTGGAAAAATCAGGTGGGTCTTTTTACAGGGCAACAATTTTGAGCGTGACACCCCAAAGTCCTGAACGATAATTAACAGCCTGGCGAAAAAAACAGCCTGGCAACATCGGGTAGGTCTTCTCATAAGGTGGCGAATTCAAGCATCATTTCCCGCAGTGAAAAACAATAAGTAGCTACGTGGCGACATCAGGCTGATAATTTTTGGGATCATTCCCTACAGTCATAAACGATGAGTAGCAGCATGGCAACTTCGGGAAGGTCATTCCACATGGCATCAAGTTTAGGTATCACTCTTCACAGTGAAAAACAATGAGCAGCAACCTGGCAACATCGGGCAGATCTTTCCACAGGGTGGCGGGTCTAGGAACCACTTCCCGTAGTAAGAAAACGATAATTTGCTTCCTAATAACATTGGGTAGGTCTCCCAAAAGTGTGAAAACTCTAGACATCAATCTCGGCAGTGACGAGCGATATGTAGCAGCGTAGCAAAACCAGGCAAATTGTTGGCATTACTTCTCACAGTAGCGAAAGGTAAGTAGCAATTTGGAGCATTAATCCCTACAGTTAGAAGCCATAATTAGCAGCCTGGCAACATCGGGCCTTGTGGAAAGAACTGCTCGATGATACCAGGCTTCTAATCATCGTCTCGCACTGTGGCTGCTGATAACCTAATATTCTGCCAGCCTGTAGTTATACCTGCTAAATTTTTCCGGGCTGCTACTTATCGCTGTAAACAGTGGTGGATTAATGCTGGAATCTGCCATCCTGTGAGAAGACCTGACCAATTTTGCCAGGCTGCTACTTATTATTTTCACTGTGGAGAGTAATGCTCGAATCTGCCACCCTGTGGGGAGACCTGTTCAATGTTATCAGAGTGCGACTTATCGTTTTTTACTGTGTGGGGTGATTTCAAAATCGGCTACCCTTTAAGGAGACCTGCGAGATATTACCAGGCTGACTATCATTGTTTTTTGCTGTCCGCAGTGATGCTCGAATCTGCAATTCTTTAGAAATACCTGCCCGATTTTTTTTCACTGTGGGGAGTGATGCTCTAGGGAGGCTTGCTCAATATAACCTGAACCCCATCTAAACTTTTGGAAATGATGCGCAAGGTGACATGAACTCGCTGGGAGGACATGTCCTAAAAGGTCTTCGAAGTTATACAAATTCTAACTTTTGACTAAATCTAAATTTTGTATATTTCTAACTCTGATTTTCTAGAAATTAGAATTACTAGTTTTATTAACATGTTTAAGACTTCACAATATAACATAAGAAAGGGTTCGCATGAAAATGAAACAAATTCAATTTTTAATCAATTCTCATATTCAGAATATTATATTCTCAAGTTTTTATTTTCTTCGATTGATCTACTGGGTTTCGGATGTTCCGCGTCCAGATCCAGATGCAGGTTTTGATCCAGATGCAGATGAAGATCCAGATGCAGATTTAGATTCAGATGGGGATTCAGATCCAAATGCAGATTTAGATCCAGATGCAGATTTAGGTCCAGATGCAGATTTAGATCCAGATGGAGGTTTAAATCTAAAAGCAGATTTATATCCAGATCCAGGTGGTGGGGGGAAATGCCGATTTTTTGGTTGAACTTCAAGGGGGATATAATTTTCTTTAATTTCCATGCCTCCACCAGAAACAAACTTTTGGCAAGGAACGACTTCACGTGTTGGTGAACGAGGGGCATCAAGATAATTTTCCTGTATTACCAATCTCGAATCAAGTCTTGTTCTAGAGGAACCTGTCCAATAAATTTTTGTCCATTCTTGAAATCCTTCTTCTTTTGGTGGACTCGACTGCGAACTCAAGTCTGTGAAAGGAAAGAAAAATATCATTTGAGATAACAATTTTCACAATTTTTATTCAAAATTAATTATACATAGTACCTGATATACCGATGGATAGTATCAAGAAAAAGTAGGATAGCCTTGTAAAGTACTTAGTCAATTGAATAATTGATTTAAATGAATTCAATCATGAATTCATAATTTGAAATGTTTTTTTCAGATTCTAAATTCAGTTTTTGAATTATGTTTGTTACTTACGAATAAAATTAAGAAGAACCAAGAAGGTAAAGAAAAAACTGCGAACGGTGGTCTCCATTTTCTTCAATTAAAATGAACTGCTTTTCTAAATCACCCGACTAATTGCGAATTTTTTTTCGCTTACCTATTTATAGCCACGTTAATTACCTTATGTGTTCTAGATTATTCTATATCATAAACTTGATTTACATGTGATGATATAAGAGTGAAAAACATATCAAAAAATTGAATAAAACTAGCACAACTGATCCAAATGATTAAAATGAGAATTTTAGATTTTGAAAAACAAGATAAAAAAAAAGTTCTAGGAATATTGCTTTCAATGGTATCAAGCTACTTAGGATATTCATGTGAAAGTGCAAATGTAAACTAGATAAAGACCATTCAGGGTTGTCTCTCACAGGAGAGAAATTACAAAAATATTTTCAATAATGCCCACACACTGCCATATTTTTGACACAAGAAATCTGAAAGTAAATCTGTTTTTGATCTTTATCGAGTCGTAATTCTAATGTTTTCAATTGATATACTGTCTGAATTTAGAAGTTATGAATTGAACAAATGATTTCTTCATTCCTGACATTACAAAATAAATTTCTTATGACTAATCGTTTATGTTCACAATCGTAGTTAGGCGACGTTGATAGAAACAGTGAAGAGTTGTTTGAGTTCAAAAGCATATTCAATGATAAGATTGAGAAATGAGATTCCATCTGAAATAAATTTTTTTGCGTTGCCGCAATTAGATAATAAATAAACACGTCACTCGTTTCATACTGTGATCTCTAAAGTTTACGTAAATACAAATTTCAGCTTTAAAAAAGTCTGCTGCTTCTGAATAAAACAAATTAAACAATTATTACAAATGTAGGGTATTTGAAATTTAAAATTTCAGTAAACCAACATAACAGAGTATTTTATCATTTATCAAAAAGTTTATATAATTCATGCAATTAGCGGATGATGGGGTTTTGAGATATATCCAGATCACAATTCTGTTTCCTTACTTTCGTCCAAAAGAAGGGAGTAATTCAATTAATAATAAATTTAACGCTTTTACAATGATTCATTATAATAAAAGGAGGTATTTTGGGTTTTAATCGTGTGTAAAACTACGAATGCTGCTCTTATACATACTCTCTGTGATGCATGTGATTGGCCAGAGCGATCCACCCTGGAGACTGGTCGATCTTGATTCGCCAATCAAGTCTTTTTTTTAAACCCGGGAGGACGAAAAGCCAAACCGGATCAGTAGTATATTCATGGACCCTATTGATGATATTTGGGTGGTTCATTATATACTGTAGCATCTGCAATATTAAGATGATGTCTCCTGACACTGATATTTTGACCAGATGGAATTCAGCATTCGTAATGCTAGTATTAGCATTTGGAATGAAAGCAGCATTAATCAAGATTAGACAGAATAACCAGAATAACTTAGCCAAATACTTGCAACATTTTAAAGTTTTATCAAAGAGGCTCAGTGGAGGAAAGTATGTTACTTTGCTTTCAGTTATCGTTGGTTTCAATCTGCTCATATCGATACCTGCATGTTAAAAGAACCTAGCTTGGAGTGATCGTCTGAAACGAGCACTCTCGCGTTGATCGTCTAAATTCTAAAAGAACCACTGTGTGTTTTGAGTTGGCCCCTGGTTTTAGTGCGCACAATTACACCGCAAGCAGCAGACAGGTTTAGTAATTAATAATCTGCAGTTTGGTATATTATTTAAGAATATTTTAAAATCACTCCAGGAATTCAAGGAAATTACAGAATTCAAGGAATTCAAGGAATTCAAGGAGTTGATGGAATTAAAGGAATTCACGGAATTCAGAGAATTCGAAGGAATTCATGGAATTCACGGAATTCAATAATTCAAGAAATTCAAGGAATTCAAAGAATTCACAAAAATCAAGGAATTCAAGGAATTCACGGAATTTAGGGAATTCACGTAATTCAAGGAATTCATGGAATTCACGAAATCAATGGAATTCACGGAATTCAAGGAATTGCAGAAATTCAATGATTTCAAGGAATTCAAGGAATTCACGAAATTCACGAACTTCACGGAATTTAGGGAATTCGCGGAATTAAAGGAATTCAAGAATTTCAATGAATTCAAGGAATTCACGAAATTCATGGAATTCACGGAATTCAAGAAATTCGAGGAATTCACGAAATCCACAGAGTTCACGGAATCCATGGAATTCACGGTATTCAAGGAATTCACGGAATTGACGAAATTCACTGAATTCAAGGAATTCACGGAATTCACGAAATTCACGGAGTTCAAGGAATTCACGGAATTCAAGGAATTCACGGAAATCAACGAATTCAAGAAATTCACGAAATTTATGGAATTCACGGAATTCAAGGAATTCACGAAATTCATGGAATTCACGGAATTTAGGGAATATAGGGAATTCACGGAACACAAGGAATTCACGAAATTTAAGGATTTCAGGGAATTCGCGGAATTCAAGGAATTCATGAAATTTATGGAATTCACGGAATTCACAGAATTCACAAGATTCGTGGAATTCACAGCATTCAAGGAATTTGCCGAATTCATAGAATTTTCGGAATTTATAGAATTTAAGGAATTCAATCAATACACACAATTCAATAAATTCAAGGAATTCAAAGAATTCACGGAATTCAAGGAATTCAAGGAATTCAAGGAATTCAAGGAATTTAAGGAATTCAAGGAATTTAAGGAATTCAAGAAATTCAAGGAATTTAACGAATTCAAGGAATTCAAGGAATTCAAGGAATTTAAGGAATTCAAGGAATTCAAGGATTTCAGGTAATTCAAGAAATTCACGAAATTCAAGGATTCCACGTAATTGACGGAATTCACGAAATTCAAGGAATTCTCGAAATTCAAAGATATTAAGGAATTCGTGGAATTCAAGGAATTCAAGGAATTCACGAAATTCAAGGAATTCACGGAATTCAAGGAATTCACGGAATTTAGGGAATTCACGGAATTCAAGGAATTCACGGAATTTAGGGAATTCAAGGATTTCAAGGAATTCACGGAATTTGAGGAATTCGCGGAATTTAGGGAATTCACGAAATTCAATGAATTCAAGGAATTCAAGAAATTCATGGAATTCACGGAATTCAAAGAATTCATGAAATTCAAGAAATTGACGGATTTTAATGAATTCAAGGAATTCACGAAATTTTATGATTTCAAGGAATTCACGGAATTCAAGGAATTCAACGAATTCACGGAATTCAATGAATGCAAGGAATTCATGAAATTTATGGAATTCACGGAATTCATAGAATTCACGAAATTCGTGGAATGCACGGAATTCAAGGAATTCAAGGAATTTTTGGAATTCACGGAATTCAATGAATTCAAGGAATTCAATGAATTCAAGAAATTTAATGAATTCAAGGAATTCACGAAATTCAATGCTTTCAAGGAATTGACGGAGTTCGCGAAATTCGAGGAAATCACGGAATTCAAGCAATTCGCGGAATTCGAGGAATTCGCGGAACTTATGAAATTCACAGTATTCAAGCAACTCAAGAAACTCATGGTATTCGCGGAATTCGTGAATTTCAAGGAACATATGGAATTCGCAGAATTCAAACAATTCAAGAAATTCAAGTAATTCATGGAATTCAAGTATTTCGAAGAATTCACGGAATTTAAGACCCTCACGGAATTCAAGGAATTTACGAAATTCTATGGATTTATGAAATTCATAGAATGCAAGTAACTCAAGGAACTCAAGGAATTCCAGAAATTTACGGATTTCCTTTAAGTCTTCTAACTCCGCGGTTACGCGAGTCGCCTGAATTCCGTTGTTCTCTTGAATTTCATGAATTCCGTGAATTTCTTGAATTCCCTAAATATTTTGAATTCCGGGAATTCCATGAATACCGAGAATTCCGTGAATTCCATGAATTCCATGAGTTCCATGAATTTCGCGCATTCCATGAATTTCGTGAATTCCATGAATGCCAAGAATTCTATGAATTTCGTGAATTCCAGGAATTTCGTGAATTCAATGAATGCCGGGAATTCCATGAGTTCCATGAATTCCGTGAATTCTATGAATTACGTGAATTCTATGAATTCCATGAATTCCGTGAATTACATAAATTTCTCAAATTCCATGAATTCTTTGAACTCCATGAATTCCATAAGTTTCATGAATTTCGGTAATTCCTTGAATTCCGGGAATTCCATAAATTCCGTGAATTTCTTGAATTCCGTGCATTCCTTGAATTCGGTGAATTCCTTGAATTACATGAACTCCATGAATTTCGTGATTTTCATGAATTTCGTGAATTCCATGAATTCCATGAATTTCGTGAATTCCATGAATTCCGAGAATTCCATGAGTTCCATGAATTCCGTGAATTCTATAAATTCCATGAATTCCGTGAATTACATCAATTTCGTAAATTCCATGAATTCCTAGAATTTTATGAATTTCGTGAATCCCATAAATCCCACGCATTCCATGTATTTCGTGAATTCCGTAAATTCCATGCATTCCGTGAATTCCTGGAATTCTACGAATTCCTTGAATTTCATGAATTCATTGAATCCCGTGAATTCCATGAATTCCTCAAATTCCATTAATTTCATGAATTCCATGAATTCCATGAATTCTATGAATTCCATGAATTACGTGAATTCTATGAATTCCATGAGTTTCGTGAATTCCATGAATTCCGCAAATTCCGCGAATTCCTTTAATTCCGTGAATTCCTTGAATGTCATGAATTCCGCGAATTCCTTGAATTCCTGAAGTTCCGTGAATTCCTTGAATTCTGTGAATTCCTTAATTTGCACGCATTCCGTGAACTCCTGGAATTCTACGAATTCCTTGAATTTTATGAATTCATTGAATCCCGTGAATTCCATGAATTCCTCAAATTCCATTAATTCCATGAATTCCATTAATTCCGTGAATTCCATGAATCACGTGAATTCCATTAATTCCACGAATTCCATGAATTCTATGAATTCCATGAATTACGTGAATTCCATGAATTCCATGATTTTCGTGAATTCCATGAATTCCGCGAATTCCTTTAATTCCGTGAATTTCATGAATTCCATGAATTTCGTGAATTCCTTAAGTTCCGTGAATTCCTTTAATTCTGTGAATTCCTTAATTTCCTGGAGTGATTTCAAAATATTCTTAAATAATATATCAAATCGCAGATTATTAATTACTAAACCTGTCTGCTGTTTGCGGTCTTATTATGCATACTAAAACGAGGGGCCAACTCCAAACACAGAATTGTTCTTTTAGACGACCAACGCGAGGGTGGTCGTTTTAGACGATCACTTCAAGAGAGGTTCCTTTAACATGCAGGTATCGATATATAATCTTGAAAAGGCAAATAACGATCTAATTATAAAATATAAAAGGACTCCCGTCGAGGAAAATATTTTCGATGCCCTTGAAGCAGCTTTCGAAAAAATTCTCAAACACTATAATAGAATGTATCACTGGGTTTACTGTGCTATTTTAACGTTAGATCCTAGGCATAAGAGAGAAAGATTTAAACTAACGGCATGGGGAAAGGAAATGGCAAAATATGTAGAGAAATATGTAGAGAAATTTTATGATATATGTAAAGATCAGTATTACAAACCACAGCAAAGTAATTATTATATTATTATTTTGTATTTTAATAATTATATATATGTATATACCATGTACACTTCCTTCATGATATAATTTATTTCTTGTTATTTTATATTTTAAATGGTAGCCGCACGCAGGTGATAATTAATACGGTCACGTTGAGAAAAATGTATATTCTCTACAAAGATAATCACATTTACTTGCATTGGTAATCTTTCTTAAAAAGATTACCTTAGAATCTTTCAGATTATTTTTTTAGAATATTAGACATATTTTTGAATGTTTCAAAATCTTTTCAAATATTCTCTTTCAATAAATTTTGTTTTAAATTTGTTCAAATCTTTGATGGGTAATACTAAACTTCATTGGGTTCCCGGGATCTCTAAATATGATATTTAAAAAAAAATTTTTTTTTGTAGATTCGAACAAATTTGGAAGCGATATGCATAAAAATTTTAAAAAATTTCAGCTTGCTGTTGAAAAATTGCAAATTAACAGTGAAAGAGTTTGTATAATTGATATTTTTATCTCAGCTGATCTTAGATACCGACAAAATTATTTCGGCCCCAGAAAGGAGAAGATAAATTGAAGGACACAATATTTAACCAAATAAAATAGTCATTTATTGAGGTTTAATTTTATAACAACGATTTGAGATAGATTACTGG
>JAWWEA010284257.1:0-13140 GCA_035222095.1 Andricus quercuspetiolicola | reverse complement strand
CGAAGCCAGGCAGTTGGAAGACAGGTGATTTCGATGATACATTCCTCCGTCTGCCGGCAGTCTGACAACTCCCTAGGTAATCTACAGAATGCCGGATTCTGCCAACTGCCTACGACATATATATATATATATATATATATATATGGTATAAACACAAATTCTTGAAAAAAAAGTTTTTCTACATCCTGTTGTGTTCCACGTGCTTTTTGTAAAATATTGTATGCTTGAAAAAGGTTGGCAAGCTAAATAAAATGTAATGAACACTTATTTAAGTTAAGGATTTAAGTATATTTGATGTTGCACTATAGTAAACACAAAATATAATATAGACTTCTTTTTATTAAGGTATGAAAAGATTTAGGTAGATTTTGTGTTCTATTCGGAATAATAATAAAAAATTTTATATGATGGTTTGAAATATAGAAAAAAGATTTTATCAAAATTTAATATTAAATTAGCTCTTTGATTCAAATATAGAAAGTTTTGAATAAGTCTGATGTAATTCAGAAATATATACAAAAAAAAGATATTCTTTAACGGTTAAAAGAGAATTATTTATTTTTGTTAATACACACACACACACACACACACACACATACATATATATATATATAACCCGCTAGCAAATCTTGCAAATTTCCGAACTATCAAAAATAATCGCATATAACCAAGAGCTTCCTAAAAACATACGAAAACCCCCAAGATCCGATATAGACACATAATACGAAAACAATATAACAATTTGCGCACTCAGTACTAGTCATATATCAGAAACACAAATTCCAAATAAGGATTCACGGAATAACTCAAATTTCTGAAATAAATGTTTAATTATCTCCTGTGAAGCTAGAAAGAAGAAGTAAAAGTATTCTTGCTTTATAAGCGCACTCTTCTAAAATATAATAGTTACGTAGGCTAAGAATAGATAGCTATCACTCCCTCCCTTTTAATGATTAGGACAGCAGACTGTACTCATTCACCGCGGGGCCGACCCGACTGGGCCTAGGACCCAAAGTCATTCCTTGTCTGACTGCTACGGCGTCAACCTGTGTTTCATTCAAATAAACTAACTGGCCAGATCTACGAATCTGCGTCAGAACAAATTGAATTAAAGTGCCTTTTCATTCAGACCGTCACATCTTATTGTACCGAACGATATGGAGATTAGATAACGCGGCGTGAAACACCACCCGACATCAGCTAACAGAAGTAGGGATCTCAAAAGTTAGGCACACCATTAAACACACACACACACACACATACACACACACATACATACTTTTAAGAAGAAACCATGGCAGACGTAATTAAGGAAAACGTATCTTCAGAGGCGGAAAATCCCCCCCTTGTAGTTACTAATGCAAATATAATTCGCATGCTACAAAAATTATCAGATCGGATGTCTAACGCTCTGTAGCAAAAAATTTTGATTTGGTTACTTCGGACGAAAGCGAAAGGGAAAACGGTAAAGAATCTCGAGGACGTAACGATGGCCCGTTGTTTGCAGAATCAGAACAGTTGTTAGAAAGAGAACAAATTGATCCCAGGCTCCTACAAAGGTTGTCGAATGAAAGATTAACAATCCCAAATGAAGCCATCCTTACAAGAGACAGGCTCTCAAAAATCATCGCAGAAAAAATTGATGGAGAAGCGGAAAAGTCTATTCGTTTATTATCAACTCAAGATTATGGTGATCTTTTCAAAGCTCCTAGAACTAACTTTTGAACTACTGGATCACTAGCAACTCATCGCACAAAACTCTCACAAGTAATACAAGGAGCTGCGGAAAGTACGCAGAATTTCAGTGCTAGATTCAACCGAAGAATGCATGAACTGTTATATGCTGGACAATCAAAAAATCCTGTAACACATGAATATGAAATTTGCATAAAAAATGAAAGGGTTTATGGTATGAAAGGGATTTTTTTGTTTAAAATACAGTAGTCCCTCTCATCTTGTCCCGATTCTGGAACCAAATCCCCTCGCACTGTCCACTTGGACTGACCAATCAGAGCATAGAATCACGGATAGTACGAGAGGTAATCTCTCGGACACTACAAGAGGGAGATAACATGAGAGGGGCAAGATGAGTGGGTCTTAGGATTTGAAAATTTTGAATTTATATCTAAAATCGATGGAAATGATGCACGATACACGACTCATACACTGAACGAATATCCGAATCCACTAGGCCCGAATTAAACCGAAGGGAACCGAAAGGAACTAAAGGGAACTGAAGGGTTAGAGGATAGGGAACCAAAGGTTTATACAAGATCAAGACCAAATATTTTTACCCGGAAAGCAACTATTTGCCTGACCAATAAAAATATATTTATTTAGGATTCTATATGATGATCGAAAAGAGGTTATAAAAATATAATATGTGAAGAAAAGAAAAGTTCAGTGAAATAAACGGCATATTAACATTTTATTTTCAAAGTTCAAGGGTAAGCAAAATGTAACATTTGTGTATGAAGAAGGAAGAAGAATTTAGGTATTTTCTATATCTGCCGGGTTTGCACGCGGTTAAGTTAAATTTAGCTAATTGTTTTAGTCTTGTGAAAAATATTTTTTGATAGCTGTCGTTCAAAATTTAAAGTGGCTTACCTAACATATTCAGAATCATCCTAAGAACCACCACATGACCTACTTATTCTTTCATTAGAGTTAGGAATGTTACACCACCGTTTCGTTTTACTGAACTGTACTATTTTTCATGCTTTCAATTTTTATGACTTTTTTTTTAATTCTTATATGTGCTCCTAAGTAAATTTAATTATTTTCATGAGGATATTAGTTTGTCTCCACTACTAAATTAGGATATATCCAGGGTTATGAATTCGGAACGAAAACTCAACCGTTCCGGATACGGATCCAGCTCTCACTCCAGTAAAAATTCTTCGACTTGGTTTTGACTTGAATTGCCACAATCAAGACATGCTGAAGAATGACTTCTTGTGGTTAAAATTTTAAAACTTTGCAAATTCTAGTTTGGTGCTTCTAATAAGCAGTATTAGAAATGCCCTAAAATCTCTAAAATTCTTCGGAATTTTTTTTTTTAATACTTTCGGAAAATTAAAAATACCTTGAAATCATTTTATACGTTCTAAGATATTCCAAATACCTTAAAATATTTTTTAATTTTTCAAACCTCTTAAAAATCATCCTTCAAGACGTTAAAGGCTACTCTAATTTCTTGTAATCTTACAAAATAGTCGCAAATGTTTTGAATCCTTCGAAATCACTTAAAACTTTTTAAAGCTTGGTTGAAGAATAGGCCAAGGATGGCCAATGTCCGCAAGCCACGGTTAAGCCACTCTAAACTTAAAAACACATTATAACACTTCCAGCGGTTTCTGTTGATAGTCAAAACAACTCCAAATAGTGAGCCGACAACCTGGGTGCACCTAATCGCAAACCAGATTTCTTGTTGATCTTCTGACGTGGCTTTACGTGTCTGTGTTTTACATATTCATATGGGAAAGCACTAGAAAGTAAAAAATATGTATGAAGTCTCTGTTAATAGAGAGAATTTTGGGATGGTAAATATTTTTTTCATACCATGTATAATAATTGAAATATTATTCCAAAGTTCTGAGAGGAAAAAAAAACATGGTCTATTTCCAGGCAGCACCAGGATATCTAAAGCAATGAAAAGAAGAAAACATAAAAGAGGAAATAGATATGGTAAGACAAACTAAAATGGGTCTAGGAAAAACTTCACACAAATTCGTGGTTCCACACTCAATACTGCAGTGTTGCGTTAATTCTGAACACGATCCAGAACATGCTGCAGCTGTTGTTTTGCGACTAATAGTTTGTCGATTCGACTTTAAAGAAAAATTTGTTCAATATGCCTTAATGATGAAATATAAATTTTATGGAATAACAAGCGACGATTTGCAGAGAATGGCATATACGTCTTCGCTACCATACAGAATATGGAAGATAAATTTGGATCCAGATGATAGCTCTCAGACATCCTATCACTGCGACAGGATCAAGCAAAATGTATTTCAAAGAGAATCAGTCGTGTTCGTGGTGAAAAAAAAAATTATTGTCCTTAACCTTAATGTTTTTTCAACTTGTCTCTAACCTTGATGGTGATTCTTATCACGAAAATCTTTGAAAAGTGTGTTATTAGAGTCGCGTAACAGCGATTCGCTTGGAGGTTAGGGTGTTCGGGAGCACATTATCCTGTTAAATGCATCTTAGTTAAAGGGAGTGTTTTTTTCCAGCTGCATGAATAATGTGTTCATTTTAGAATAATTTTCAACACATTTTGATATAATATAATCAAATGTTTCATGAAGAAGTCTAATTTCTTTAAATAGGGCACATTTCACAAATTTAATTTTCTTGTCGACTTTGATCAAACTGATATTCTGATGAAAATAGCATATTTCTTCTCATTATAAATGAATGCAATCTTTTCAAATGGACTTATTATAGCCCATTATATAATATAAGAGTCAATGATCTTCGGATAGAGCAATTTTGAGAGAAAAACAAAATTTGTAGTGTCTCCGACAACAATTCAATTTTTGAAGTAGTGGTATGCTGATGAATATTTAAGAGCTAAAATAAACTAGGAACTAAATTATTTATTTTATTTATTTCAACTAGACAAAGATTGTAAGCAGTTAACTAATTATGACCTCGGAAAAAAAGATTATTCTGTCACTAACAATTATTTTTTTTGTTCTGTCACTAACTAATTATTAACAAGCAATGAGGACATTGCTGCTATCATGCTTTTAGTATTAAGAAGCAAGTACTTCACTTATGCTTACAAAAAAACTCGTTGTTAAAGCGTATACAACAGTGGAAAGCTAACTTTTGTACTCTTGAATACTAACAGTGTCACTCACTGGTGTCTCCAGCTTAGAACGCCAAATCTTAGCCGATTTCCATAATTTTTTTTTCTGAGAGTAAGGAATATATATGTCTTTCCAGGGTCATAGGTGCATTTTACTACACACTTTTGGTTTAAAAACGATTTTTGTTGCTTAAAGAAAATTAAAAATGGCGAAAATATTTTGAAAATTTGAAGTCTGTCTCATTTTCATCAATTGGACAAAAGTATCGTAAAAACGTGTGACAAACATGAGCTTGATTATTCAAATTGTTTGGGAGTAATACTGTACACCGATTTTCAACTCATTGAAAAAAAAATTCCGAGTTACCAGCGCGCAGCGCTCCACACGGAGAAAAGGTGAGTCACGCTGAAAGGCTCGCGGGACGTTATTTTTGAGAATTGACTAAAATCAGAAACTGCATCGTATTCTACGGGTTTCAAACTATAAATTTAGGAAATAAAAAAATGCATTTTTCGAGGCCTCTATCATCACAAAAATCATAAGATTTATCGGATTATCACTATTCTTCATATTATCTTTCAGAGCCATGGAATTTGATATCTTTGTACAATTTTTAATTTTGTTATGGTCTTATACCAAAAATCGGTTAATTCCGTAAAAATGTTATTTTAATAACATAAACATTCTTTGAACGATTTTAGATTGTGCTCGGCACATTTCCACTAGAAATGGCTATAGATTTGAAAGAAGATTTTCATTTTTAGAGGAATTTAAGATCTCTCACCTCAAAAAATTGTTTGTTATATTGTGTTAGTGCTTCTCCTCTCAAATTTATAATGTTGCTAAAAAATGACCAGATGCCGAAGAATATGAAAAACCTTTAAACAATAATAGAATATGTTAGAATTTTAATTGGAAACTTATATTTTTGAACAAAAATGAACGGTTGATTTTTCATGGAACTTTTGTATCTCAGGTTCACCAACATTTTAAACTGTGTAAATTGCTTAAGTTAGATATGTGAAATGATAGTGCCCAACTAATACTAATGGTATCATTTTAGTACCACTCGAGATAATTTTTTTTCTGTTCCATTGTAATATCTGAAACTAGTCCTGAAATAATACTTTTTTTACAGATAATTCAAGGTAAACAATTCCAGCTATTAGTTTAGCAAAATATGCAGTGCGATTGACTTGCGAACTGCCTAATTGCACCTGCGTATGTATTACAGGCTAATAAAATATTTTTCAATCAGTGCCATATTTTTCTTCTTCAATTATTTCAAAATTTGATGTGGAAAAATAGTTTCTTGACTCTATAAAATATTTTGAACCAAGCATCATACATTTTAATGAAACGCATATTTTTGACTTTAATTATAATATCTCTTTGAATAAGAAAAATTCCTCACAGCCTAACGGGTTGTATTTTTAAATCGACCAATGCTAATTTAGTTCTATAAAAATGTCTATGGTTAACACTTATTCAGAACCCTGCTTCTTTAAATTGGAGATCTTTTGTATATAAAACTAAGCCTATTCATTTCAGGGTTTATGGAGCCAAAGTTCTTTGTTTCAAGGTTTTCAAAATTAATGGTTTTTTGGAAAACAACTTCAGATTCGTGTCTAACGTGAATTTCCTCAGCACGCGTACTTGCGTCAGAACTCATTTTAATTACATAAAAACTATCGCATCTTCCACAGTTGGCATTCTGAATTATTTTATATTAGTCTTCCCTAATTTGATTTGGTAATTTAATAATCCCTGCGGAGTAATAGAAAAAAATTACAAATAAAAAATTAATTTTTTAAAAAGTCGAAATCTAAGAAGTAATTTTCCAAAGGGGACTTTTTTTAATGCAAAATACTTGTATTTCATCTCAAAGCAATATTCAAGTGAAATTATCTGATTTCCAAGATCTTTCGGTTGAAATTGTTTGAGGCTCACCGTCCCTCACTTTCACATTGATGAGAATGGAATGGGATTGATGATTTACAATAAAATAGATACATGTATATGCATAATTAAACTCACTATTTCAGCTTTAATTCGTCGTCTTTTTTTATAACAATCGGCTATAAAAAATGACAAATCTCTAGAAAATAAAAACTGTAAATACAGAAAGTGTTTTTAATCTATTTAGTTACTAAAATAATATCAAATACCTCGGGACTCCTTAACGACAAAAAATAAACACCAGGAAAAAGGTAAGGAGTTGAAAAATTAGATACACTTAAAATTGAGCACTTTACATTCTACTGTTTATCTATTTTTCAATTTGACTATTTTATCATTCAAATTTCTGAGGTGTTTATTTAGAAGTCTTAAAAGCTAGTTTAGAAGAAATATTTTAACAAGATTGGAAAACGACTATAATATAAGTACAACACTTGCTTCCTTTGCCATTCTTGTGCGCTGTACTTGTCAATTTTTAATGGTGTTTTTTGTCGCTAGAAAGACATGACATTTTAGAAAGATTTTCTCACGAAATATAGAAGAAAATTGATGTTTACAATATAATTCGTGTGAGAAATTCAAAAGACAGCATTGTTATTTTTCAAACCCCTTAATTTTTTAATAGTGTTTTCTTTTCCGCAAGAAGTTACGAGGGACTTTAGATAATCATTCTTGATGCTATATCTATAAAATAAAATATTTAAAAGTACAAAAAAATCAATACGTGTCTTTTTTATTCATATAAATCTCTGAGGTATTTTACAAATCTGCTGCATTCACATTTTTTATTCATCGGGAATATTAAATTTTTTTGCAGAAAATTTTTATATGAAAAATTTGTCAGAAGTATCATAAAACCTGAATCTTTCAGAATATTGTCTAAACTCCTGAAATTGTAAAAAAAATAATAACTGTAAACGTTAAAAATATATTAATTTTTGCAGACGCATTCCTATAATGCGCGAAACATAATAATTATTTGACTGCCGGTTGGTGATAAATTATTGTCTTCGTAACAAAATAACTAATTAGACTTATATTCTTTTCATAAAATTTTTTTTAGATTGAATTTTTGATTTTCTGATGCCAACATAACCCTTTCTAATCATCAATCATGTCAGTCTTTTTTGGTTGACAATTCTACTACTTGGTTAAAAATTAGTCTACTTTGTGACAATTTATATTTTTACTTAAAGAGTCATATCTATAGTTTAAAATACATATTATTGATGGAAATTATTCGTTTGGGTTGAGGATTGCACTATTTAATCGAAAATTTATACTTTCGGTATAAAAAATCAAACTTTTTTTGTAGAAAATTCGTCCGTCTTAAAAAACAATCCATATTTTTTGTTAAGAATGTAACTGGTTCAAAATTAATCTTCTCTGCTTGAGGATTCAACTTTTTTGTTGGCCGTTTGTCTTCTTTGGATAAATTCAACTTCTTTCGATTACAAATTAAAGTCATTTTCTGTCTAAATATTAACTATGTATTACATTTTTCGTTGATGATTCATCTTTCTTGTCTAAAAATTCAACTATTTAGTTGCAAGTTGAATTTTTCATTGTAATTTTTTTGACATCTCTGAAATCTTCGAAACTCTTTTTGTTTTTTCTCAGCATCTTATGAAAATTATATTTATATAACCTGAATCAAGATAAACGATTGATCATGCTAGCTATTAAAAAAATGCCTAGTTGATGAAGTTTTTCTTACCAGACTAATGAAGTATATTAAATATAAGATAAAGCAGATACAAAATTTTCACTAAGAATTAATATAATTATTATTATAGATAAAAGGAGTGAAAAAATCCATTGAAATTTTCATCTAATTTTTGGGAGAATTTGAACATCATACTAAAAACTTTTTATTAATATTTAAAAAAGTTCTTTATGAAATCAGTAATTTTTTTCAGTGTCATGAGGAAAACCTAACGAACTGCGTCTCACAAGATGACTGGTTAAAGATTGCTACTATAGGAATGTACATCCAAAGTCTTTCGCTCAAGAATAAACCGCAAGAATAGTGATCATGAACTAAATTTCGTAGAAACAACTAAATAAACTTCCTACTCCTTCAATACATTTTTTTCCTTCCAGCTTCAATTTCTGTTGCCCAAAACCATCATTTTCAATTTACAGTCTTATGTTTTATCACGTCGCTGAGTCGTGTGAGCATTCCCAAACCACTTTGTGTTTTTTCGTACAAAGCTTAGTCAAATTCAGCGAAAGTAAATTTCTATGCTGCTCGACATAACATGAGACACAAGGAATACCCGCTGCAGAAATAATATCCGGCGTTTCGTATCAAAGAAAGATAAAGTTCTTTATTCGTAATGATGATGGGAAAGAAAATTCTCTTTGTTAATCAAAAATACTCTCCTAAAGTGTTATTAAAAAAAATTTTCTAATCCCTGCATCGTAGATGTAGTCAAAAGGCACTTGCTCAACAAAAAATTTTTTATGTTATCTTTATGTGAATTTTTCGCCATTTTCTTTAAATTACCTCAATTTTCTTGATGGATTGATCACTAAGTGTGTGACATATCTGATCAGAAACGCATTTTCAACATAATATAGCAAAAATAATGCATAAAGAAGGTTGAAGCCAAAATAATTTATATAATAATAATAATGCAATGCTTTAACCACCCCTGCCCCGCATATGATAAAAAATGTTTCTAAATATTTTCAGCGACGAATGATTGAATACAATTTGGTTACTTACTACCCTAGGAACCTGAATAAACATTTCATTGTTATGTAAGAATAATTATGTAAAAAAGCTAAAAGAATTTTAAAAAAATGAACGCTGTTATTTTTACTGTGTACAATTGAATAGTTATCAAATTTTAAATTTTCAAAATTTGATAACTGAACTATTTAAAAAAAGCATTTGAAATTACATAATTTTCTATTATACGTACCATTACTCGGATATAATTTGCAATTTCTTTGCTTCGAAATTTTCACAATAGGAAAATCTTTACTTTGGATCTTATAAATCAACCATATTCATAACTTTTGATTTAGACATATTTACAATTGCAGAATCTCCAATTGCAAATTTGAGAAATTCAAAAATCTTTACATTGTAAATCTCCAAAATTGAATTAGGTATTTAGAAAAAATATGTTGAAAATCACATCATTCCAAACTACAAACACCTGAAATTTATAAATCATTTAATGCAAATCTTAAAAATTTTCCATTGTAAATCTTCCAGATTGAACTACTCAAGGAAAAATGTCGCAAATTACATGCCTTGAAATAAGCTATCTCAATAATTGAATAATTTTCCATTCTATATTTTCAAAATGAGAAAATTTCATTTTGTTGCTTTTACAAATTGCAAGGTTTTAAATCACCAACCTCACACTTCACCAATATTTATTTTTAAAAAACGGCATTACATAGCAGGGTTTATTTCTTAATTTACGTTTAAATCTCAAGGCCTTCAATTTAAGCAATCCCCGAAAAAAGTCGGACTATTAGATAAAATTTTAGCATACAGTGGCCGAGAAAATTACCTTTCTTTAATTTTTCATTTCTTAGTCTATGGTAGCAAAGAAATATCACAAAATACACACAAAATACCCAGGTATCAAATTGAGCTAGAAAATCTCATTTAACCGTTCTACAATGGATAGTTTTCATTTATTAAATAATGTAGTTGGCAACTGTTTGCAACGTTTTGATACTCTGGGTTTTCGTGTGACTACAAGCAAAGCCAGTGATTTAAAAAAAATTAAATTTCTTCACTTTTCTAATTCTTTAGCTTCAATTTGAGACATACCAGAAGAAAATTTGACTAAAAGAGAAATCTTCTGCGTAATGGGCCGAAAGATTGAATTCATTAGTTTTTCTTATTTTTTTACCAGCTAATTAAAAAAACATTACTATGATACAGCTAATTTTATTTTTTGTTGCACATATACATTGCGAGACATTCAATTCGAACCATGCCTAAAAGATATCGGTATAAATATAACGTTTTCAGCATAGTGGTCTTAAAAACGAAATTTTTACATCTTTTGAATGTTTGAGCTGATAATAATAAAAATATGAAATGAACAATTTACCACACCACATTTAATTTCTTCAAAAAATGCAACTGTGTGCTGAAACGTTAAATTTGAGCTATCTTTGAAGATAATTGATCTGAAAAACATATTCCAATATAGTGGTCTAAAAAATGAAATTTCTCCATTTCCCCTTTTTAAACTATAATGTCAAAATAACAGAGCGCATGTTCCGCTGACTAAGAGAATTTCATCATAATTATACCCAGGGAATCGTGTAATATTAAGAAAAACGTTCTGTTATAGAAATAATAAATTCTCGTGTGGCGTCAAATAACAAATTCTGAAATTACAACCAAAATATCTATTATTTAAAATCAGTTGCTGCAATTCTGTCACGCAATAGTGATTTATTGATGCAAATCAATATGAAAATCACCCATAACAAGACTCTAAACATTATTTCCTTAGGCAATCTCTATAGAAGTTATTAAATTGTTTGTGAAACTTCAAAAACGGACTTTGGCTAAGACTACTAACTCAAGAGTTTATGGAGACGAAAGCAAATCAGACATTTTTTGTCGATTTTTATGCCCTGAGCACGAAATTGATATTCCTTTGCCTATAGAACCGAATGAAAATTGTTTCGTTTTTGGAGCTCAACTTATTTTATACGCAAAAAATAGAATAATGCTTTTTTCGCTATATTTCTATATGCTAAGCACTTGGCTGTTATTAGTTTTTTTGTTGAAATTTTCGGGAAAATTAATTTATTTTATGTTAAAAATATTTGATAAAGGAAGCTAAAACTATCTTCAAGATTTCGTCAAGACTGAAATAAACGAAGTATTGTCCTTTGTAGATTTTTACACGCCGAACACGAATCTGTTTTTTTTTCCTATACAGAGAAAACAAATTATTGGAACCAAGTGAATGGTTTTACTTGAATTCTATTTCTGGAAACCAAAAAAATTTCCTTCTATAGATGTAATTTTTATTTGAGCCAGACATATATCTTTGGTTGATCTGAATAAATGAATTACTGTATTTTCTTGATTAAAATAAATATTCGTATAGTTATGTGATTCAATGAGTTTGATTCTTTAAATTGATCAGGACGCATTTGAATCAATCAATTTGTTCATACCTGAATCAAGTTTTTAGCCTCATTTAAGTCAAAAAATGTTAAATCAGGTAGAGAGATATTTATTTGATAAATACAATTCGTGAACTCCTACCAAAGAAGCATTTCTTCAGAATAATAAAATATTGTCTTCAAATAGACATTTATTTTTGTATCTGAAAAAATTTCTTTTGATTATTAGAATGAAATGAAGCAGATAAAAATTACCCGCTATGGGATAATTGCAGATAAAGAATATCTCTGGGAAAGCCCTTTTAAATTATTACTTGGCTCTATCAAGACGTTAAAGGAACATCTTAAAAGAAGCAACCACATCCGAGAAAAACCCTTGTCAATGGTACAGTGCCTCCTCAAAAACGAAAATGTTGTCACACAAAGAATTGCATAAGTTTTTTATATGCTAATGTGAACAAATGGTAGGAATTTACTTTTAGACTATTGCTCACCTCAATTTAATCTTAAAAAGAGACAGGCAAAAAGCAATAAACTTATGGCCTGATTTGTTTTAATTGAACACTTCTTGCCTATATCTAAAAACTTGAAGTGTTTCTGTATCTTTAATTTAAAATCTTGAAAATAGAATCTAAAAGAGTCTCTTTGAGCAAGAAGAATCATAAAAAACCTAATGCTATTCGAAGAACTTTATCTTTTGTAACAATATTTTTTGATTAATCAAACTTTTGCATTATCTCTTAACTTATTGTACATATTATAAATGTTTTATGTTAATGCTTCTCGTTGAAAAATAATTATTTCCTAAAAGAACTTTAATTTTAAATCATAAAGTTTTCAGAAAATCTTTAAAGTTTTAAAAATGCTAGGTTGTGTAATTTCTTTTCACTGAAAATGAGCACTTTAAAAAAAATATCATCATGAAAGTTCCCCACATCTACAAAAAAACTTATCAAGTTACAAATATTAAAATTTTTCTAACAATTTACGTCTCTCGGCATTTTAGCATTGTGCTTGTGAGTTTTTCATGGTGTTCTCTTGTCCCCATAAGGACCTGAGATTTTAAAAAGATTTGACCAAGCAATCTAGAACAAAATTGATGTTTGCGACATTGATTAAGATTAGATTTAAATTTAATTTCAGAATTACAAAAAAAGTAATTTTACTTTTGATATATATATATATATATATAGTTAAAAATCTGTCATAAGGACAACCGCAGGATTTCGCCGGGAGCGGG
>JAWWEA010284256.1:0-20271 GCA_035222095.1 Andricus quercuspetiolicola | reverse complement strand
GGTGGGGTTGGCTCATGGGTGGTAAACAGGCGTCGTCCACAATTCACAACCCCACCTTGTACTGGCCTCGGCCCAGACATAGCCAGTAAACTGAGACCCGTTGTTACTTAGGACTCGTCTCGGAAACTCGTAGGGACTAAAAACTTTCTCCTCGAATTTCTTCGTAATCTTCGGTGCTTCGGATGCTCTGAGAAGAAATTCTTCGAACCATGGAGTGAGAAGGTCAATTGCGACAAGTATGAAGCGATGTCGTTGGCTGGTGCACGGATGCGGCCACATGAGATCCACAGCGACCGTATCCCATGCTCGCTTCGCTGGTCGATGTCGTTAATTGTCGGGCTGCCGTTCTCGTACTGGTTTGTAGCATATGCAAAGGTCACAGCCTGCTACGTATCGACGAATTTCTCGATTCATCCCAGGCCACAAGAAAAGTTCCTGGATGGACCAAATTGTTTCGTCGGTGTCAGGGTCACCGACAAACGCTGCGTCGCGATGTTCCCATATCTCTCTTGGTTGTAAATTCTCAGCGACCTGAAGCCTTCACTTGTTCTGCTCACTGTCTTGTCACCAGAAACTTTTTTCCGTTAGTCGTTTGCGTTTGAACGTGCTCTATGGTACGCGGGAACCTGCTCAAAAACAGATCCCACAGCGTAAGATTGTCTCGTGTATCCTTCTACCTCTCGAGCCAGGTTAAGGTCTTGCTATCGGTCAGTAATGTGAAAGGTCGATCTTTTAAAAATGGTCGATAGCGCTTGATTGAACAGACAATAGCGAAGCACTTCTGCTCGTTACAGTGGTAACGAGCTTCCGTAAGATTGAATTTCGCACCGTCGAATGAAATAACCTTCGTTTTCCTTCGTCATCTTCCTGCATAAGTACGGCTCCCATACCGCGAGCGCTGGCATCAGTTTTCAGGATGGAATGAAGTTTGGGATCCGGTCGGCTGAGCGCGACGGGACTCTGGAATGCGAGCTTGAATGCCTCGAAATGCTTGAGGGCTTCGATTGGTTATTTCGTAGGAGCATTTTGTGAAGAGCATGACGGATAAAGGAGCCAACATTATTGACGAGTTTAGGATGTACTCCTTTACAAAATTGCACACTCATAGGAAGGAACACATTGCCTTGCGGGTGCGAGGCGGGGCGGAAAGTCTCTCGAAGACTAAAGCCATGTGAATTAGGTGTTCGTTCCAGCTGCGCGAGTACATCACAATGTCATCGAGATAGGCGATGGCGTAGGATCTCCATTGCTCGGCAAGCACCTACCGCAAAAGTTTCCGAAAGGTCCACGGGGCATTTTTCAGGCCTAGAGGCATGACCCGAAACTGAAGTTGTCCGTCGTCAAGCGTTGAAAAGGCGGTCAACTGTCGGAAACTTGGCGACATGATTACCTGGCGATATCCACTTTCTGATTTGAGAGTGGAAAAGATCTTGGCGGTACTCAAGTCCTTAAGTGTCTTGCGTATACGTTGGAGACATTGAGGGGCATCTACCGTAATGCTATTTAGACGGCGGTATTTAATACAGAAACGGTAATCGCCGTGCTTCTTCCCGACGATTACAATGGCTGAGCTAAAAAGCGAGGTCCCGAGATCCCGCAGCATCTCGCTCACCTGGACGTCGATGTGCTGACGTTTTTTGTCCGAATAACGACGAGGTACCTCTCTGAAGGGATGCCCAACTTTCAAACGGATTAAATGCTGGGCGTTAGTTAGGTTTGCTTCAGGAGCCCGCCGCCATTGGAGAGGTGAGCATGCGAACGTACTAGCCTGACGAACTAGCTTTGGTGCTCGGCTCGTGGTCGTAGATGGCTCGATGCTGTTTTAACCAGGGCCGCCTTAGTATTACTTCGGCACGGAGCTCCCAGATAATGTGAAAACTCCCAGGGTATGTGGCATCCTGACGGATGGCGTGCAGTTTGACTGCCCCATTGAAGGGAATCGATGCCCACACGACTGCCAGAAGAGCGTCGAGGGGGGGCGTTGATCTGTTTCGTAATTCAACCTCAGTTAGTTAATAATCTCAGCAATAATCTTCTGTTGGCCTAGTAATACTCGGACTCGAGGGAGGCTGCTGATATCCGTGGGGACTGCACTTAGGAGGGGGGTGTAGGAGCTGTGGTAGGGTCGCCACGAGCCTCGGCTTTGGCTACCCGGTCTATCCGGTTTCCCGGGACCGCGGCATTTCGTCGTGCCCTGATGACTGGACTGGTCTTAGGATTCTCCTTGGCCTTGTCGTTCTCGGGCTGCACGTCCCGTTCGATCAACTTCTCGAACGTGGTTATGGTGGCTGCTCGTAGGACTTTCTTAATTGAAGGCTGCAAGGCCTCGAGCAGGAGTGATGTTATCTGGCATTCCGTCGCCTGTGAGGGCAGACGGAGAGAAAGAACCTTTTGCAGAAATACCCCGGTAGCTTCTTTTTCTTCCAGCCTATTTGCGTAAAGCTGCATGTGAAGCTTATTTAACGCCGTTACGCCGGCGAAGTGCTGTATGAGCATATTTCTAAACATTGCCCACGGCAGGGACAAGGTTTTGTAAACCTCGTACCACTTTGACGCTTTTTCTTGGAGGTTCTTGTGAATCATTCTGGTCTATGGACCAAAATGATTTACAAGTGTAGGCGCGATTTGAGCTTCATGAAATTATGCCTCGCATTGGTTCAGAAATACCTCTGGAACCTCGTGGACGAGGCCGGAGAAGGTTGGTGCTGGCACTTCTGGGGTGCGTTTGGCGCGCACCAAGGCTCTCCAGTCGGCGAGTGGTGTGCTCGTAGATAGTGCTGGAATCAATTTGCTCCTGAGCGGAGAACGTGCTGTTTGGCCAATTCTTCCTGGATTGGCGGGTGGAACGAGTATGGGCCGTGGACTGGCTGGCCTTTCCAGTTCATCGTGTCGGTGGGTGCCATCGAGTTTTCGGGATTATACTCGGAAACTGATTGACTCCTAGTGGAAATGTTTCTAATCGGAGGTCTTCCGGGGCCACGGCGAGTTGATGTCGGTGAGCGAATCATATGGGACTGAAGTTTGTCGATTCGTTCTCAACTCCGTTGAGCTTCCTCGACAGGAGGAGGAGTAGGTGCCGGAATGGTGGATGGAGGGTATACTGTCCTTTTTACCTCGCAAGGTGCTCCCGAAGAAGAGGGACCTCGCAGGTGGATAAAACTTCCCGGTGATGGGAGTGCGACCGCCGGAGGGACTATAAGGCCCCTCAGGCAAGGTGGAGAGTCAAATCAATCAACGATGATCGGCTGCTTCCGTGGTGTTCCTGGCGTACCCTGAAAGATGTTGGCCGTCGAGAAGACGTAGCGTGGTTCGTGAATATAACGAGGCACCCTTAATGTGAGGGGCACTGATCAATTTGTTGGTAGCCTTCGATTACGTGTGTCGATTCGAGCAAACACGACGAACCAATGTGCTGTTTTGTGGATGAGATGCGAGAAGAGAAGAAAGAAATGGGAAAACTGGCTTAGTCGGAAAATGAAAAAAAGCTGAAGGCTGAATATGCGTGGATACTATTTAGTTCGAAGAGAGGCAAAGCGAGCGTATCGTTCTCCCTGAAGGTACGTACAACAAGTGACTTTTTGTGTCGTTCTCAGAACACGACAAGGTGAACGCGGAGGTCTCGACGTCGGTGTGAACTGCAACAAGCACGCCGATTGGCTGAGAGACGACAACGAAGTCGCAGGCAAGCGGTGGGAATTTTAAAATATTAAGAATAATGTTAAAAATCTAAAATTTAGTGTGCTAACATATAGTTACCTTAACTTTATTGTGCTGCAAACAGCTTTCGGCTAGGTCAAATAGGACGGCTACTCAGACTTGTTATACTAAAGGTAATTAATTAAATATACCTATTAAAACATGATGTGGTTCCAGTATAAAACCGCCCTATTCGAGTCTGGAATCGAACATTTTAAAAATAGGCCGAAACTAGGCTAAACAATGACTGGAATATGTTTCAACTAATAATCTAGGTCATTGACAATATATGCGTGTATATTAGAAATATATACACATATATTGACCTCAAACATTTTTGAAGTAAGTAGTCAAGGGGGGGGGCGTCAAAGAATTTATTTAATAACTATGTTCCGGTCAGGTTACCCGATTTAATAGTTATTCTGGTTCTATCATCAACGTTTGTGCCTCTTTAGTTTCTACCTAGGGTCTTACTTTTTGTCCTGCATTTGGCTAATTTATTTCTATATTTTTGTAAAAGGGGAGGTTTTTATAATAAACAAATGATTTCAAGTTGGAGTAAGCCTGCTAGCGCGTTGAGCGCCAGTGTGCCTGGGTGAGAGGCAAAACGGGAGAAAGAAAAGGACGGAGGGTAATTGAAACGTCCGGGATGCTGGCATGGGAGTGAGAGAGAGGCCTGTGGTACGTGACTTCGATAATAGAGACGGCTAACGGAACTTCACTTGGAGGCGAAAACTAGGTCCACGTGCCTGTTTGTCGCCTGTCCAGAAGATTTCCGGCCATTAACGGCGGCCTTGAGCCGATAGGGGTGAGCTAGGACAAGAGGGTATAGGTAGCTATGAGTAAGCAAACTCTTCGTTTCCGAATCCTCGTAAAATCGACACTTCTTCCTACAGGCCTATAACTTAAATTTTCTATGGAGAATTCAAGTGGTAGATTATACGGTAGAGTGTTGATTTGCCGAGGTTCTTAATTAGGCTCGCGGCCTACAAAAAACAGTATTACGTTAAGCAAATTTTACTTGAAAATTGATATTGAAATCTTCGAAATTGAAGATTCAAAACAGTAGAAACGTGGTCCACTTTTTTTAGTTTTTAAAATTTTTCAAAGTTAACCTCGTGCTAACAGTTTTTAACTTTTATTAAAAAATTAAAAAAGAAGACACTGTTAAAAGGTACAAAGTGCAGTTGTCAAAGTTACGTGATTTTATTTTGAAAGTCAATCATGTAAATACAGACTCCATGTTCTTTCCCCTAGACCCCTCTTTGCTTCTTTTTTAAAGAATTTGTCTTTCACCCTTGTTCTCACGAAAATTCCCCTTTTCTCGTCTTTTCACTTAAATGTGAACTGAATTGATAGAAACCAATAAGAAAATCGAAATATTTTCTGTTGAAAGTCAATTATTTTTATTGAAAAGTCGACTACTATATTTTCGGTTTAAAATTCACTTCTTTTGTTCAGAAATTATACTATTTCAATGAAAATTGATCTACTTTGTTGTGAATTCGATTTTTTTGAGGTTGAAAATTAATTTCTCTAACTTTAAATTTCTTTATTATATTTTTAGTTGATAGCTGACCGTGTTTTGTTGAAAATTTGCCTATTAAAATTTCCATTGAAAATTTATCTTTTTTGGTTAAAAATTCAACTATTCAGTTGAGAGGTTAACTAATTTGTTAAACATTTATTTTATTGTTTTTAAAGTTTAATTATATTGTTGACAATAATTTTTTCAACTGCACATCTAACTAAGGTAAAAGCAACAGTTAGTGACACCGTTAGTTTTCAAGAGTACAAGATTTATCTTTTCACTGCTATATACGCTTCAATCACGATTTCTTTTTGTGAGGATAAGTAAAGTCCTTGTTTTTTAATAATAACAGCATGATAGCAGCAGTGTGTACATTGCCGATTAAAAATTATTGACTTTTTGTGTGATTCATACGAGTGGGTGGGCTAGTGACACCTGTGCACCTTTCAATGACAATGTTTGAAACCTCTTAGTGACAGAATAATCCTTTTTTCAAAAGTCATAAGTATACAATTGTCCACAACCTCTCCTCTAATTGAAATAAATGAAGTAAGTAATTTAGTTCCTAGTTTATTTTAGCTTTTAAATATTCATTAGCATACTAGTACTTCAAAAATTGAATTGTTGAGGGATCGACTAAAAATCTTATCTTCTCTCGAAATTGCTTTATTCAAAGATAATTCACTCTTATGTTATATAATGGGCTGTAATAAGTCCACTTGATAAGATAACTTTCATTCATAATGAGAAGGAACATGCTATTTCTATGAGAATATCAGTTTTATCGAAGTCGACAAGAACATGGAATTTGTGAAATGTGCCTTATATAAAGGAATTAGACTTGTTCATGAAATATTTGGTAATATTATATCAAAATGTGTTAAAAATTGTTCCTTAAATAAAACAGTATTCATACAGCATGCAAAAAGAAAAATTCTTCCTTCAACTAAGACACATTTAGCAGGATGATACAAAGAGTCAGATTGTTCGACGTTTGTGCTTCCGGACACCCTAACCTCTAAGCGATTTGCTGTCATGGGACTCTAATAACACACTTTTGAAAGATTTTCGCGATAACAGTGACCATTAAAGTTGGGAACAAGGTGAAAAAAACATTAAATTTAACGGCAATAATGTTTTTTTTCACTTCAAACGCGCCTGATTCTCCTTGAAATACATTTTGCTTGGTCCTGTCATAGTGACAGAATTATGAATTTAAAAAAGACGAATAAAGGTTGAATGGAAAAAAATTAATTTTAAAATAAAAAAAGTACAAATGATTCACAAAATAGTAAAATTCTCCACCAAAACAGACCAATTTTAATCTATCAGATGCATCATCCCTAATAAAAAAATATAAAATTTCTACCGAAAGACATTCATTTAAATAAAAAAGACGAATGCTACACAAAAAAGGTGCCTTTTGAACCAAGAAAGATGCAATTTTGAATAAAATTGATGAATTTTTAAACTAAAGTATAAGTTTTCCAAAAAAAATAGTTGAATTCGCAACAAAGCAGTTGAATTTTTGAACAAAATATAGTTGGGTTTTTCAACCAAAAAATATTCATTTTCAACAAAATTGCTGAATTTCCATTTAAAGAGTTGACATTTTGTCCAAGAGAGATGCAATTTCTACCAAAATAGATAAAGTTTTAAATAAGATAGACAAATTTTCAATGAAATAGCTTATAATTGGGCGCCAATCACTCCCCAACTGGGCAGCCCAGATAACAAGAAGTGAAATTAATCAACAGATTATCTTAATTATACGATTAAGTGGATGCCACCCGTCTCAAATCATGAAATTCTTACAATAATTCCGAATTTGTTATTATCAATATTGATGTTAATAAAGCTGATCAGTGTTTGATTTCTTGCTTGGGCTTATATTGGGCATACCCATAGAATACCCATAGTGGACGTTCTAAATTAATTAACAGATAATTTTAATTATATGAGTAAGGGGATGCAATCACATCTAAGTCCTGGAACTTTTCCAATTATCCAGAAGTTTGTTTATCAAAACCTATGTTGATAAATCCGATCAGTGTTTGATTTTGTACATAATTGGTCTTAAATCAGGCTCATCCATAGAACGCCCATATTAAGCACTATCGGGGCAAAAAAGTCTGTCCCCAAAATGTGACCCCAGGTGTATCAATAGAAGGCAGTAGAGAGATAAAATCTGGGCTGTGGCCTGCTGCTCTTTACATCGGTGAAGTTATTGTAAACTGCATGCGTTTAAGAATAAATATAAATCGACATAATTCTGATAAAAAGCGCCGTGTGAATAATAAATTACGCATACGGATAAAAAAATACTGAGAGATTCATGCTGACTCTAGCACTCCTATTTAATTTATATGAATGAAAATAATCCTTACACTATAATCTTACATAGCAAAGGAATCAATTACGAATATTACTTGTTTATTATATTTTGTTGAAGAATCAGCAGAGTACAGTAACATTTTCAAGTAAAAGAACAACAAAGAAACATTTTTTTTATACTAGCATTTTGTTGTCTTGAAAAAAACCACCTGTATTGGTGAACGTGTGCGGCTGCGCGAGCCACATCGCCGCAGACGGGCTCTGCCACTTGCGCGAAAGCAGCCGCATACGCTATTTTTTCTTGTAGTCAAGGCCGTTTAAGCTTCTCATAAACTCAGGTTATACTTACAAATTTCTTTCGTTTTTTTTTTTTTTTTTTTTGAGAAATAAACAAAATATGTGAATGCCTTGTGCTGTTCCTCACTCTCAGTTGAGTATTTGTACTAAACCAAATTTATTGTAGGAAATACCATATCAGATGCTTTAAGGACTGTGCTGTCTGTGGGAAGAGACTGGAATGGAGGTCAAAAGGAATAGCAGGATGCTAAAAGTTTTTAAATCATAAAGACGCGCCAAATTAAAGAAAAATAAGAACCAATATTTATCATTTATTACTTTCAACTTTATGAATTCAATCATTGTACCCTCTTTTTATTAATTGGGCAGTCAGTGGGCTGCCCAACTAAAGCCCAGCTAGTTACCTTAATCTGGGCATTCGCAAGGCTGACCGTTACGACCCGGACAGTAGCCCAGTTGAGCAGTGCTTGGGCTGCCCAGTTGCATCCCAAATATTAATTGGGCAATCTGGTTGGTGCCCGGTGTGACCGTGAAGCGACCAGCAATCTAAATCAGTGAAGACTTGGAATTTCGAATTTGGGACAAGAAATTTTCCTAAAGATTGATAATATTTATTTAAGACAGGGAATTTTATAAAAGAATAATAATTCTGAATTGGGACATGTAATTTAAATAAATAATGGTCATTTTGAATTTGGGACTTGGAATTTTTGAAAAGATTGATAATTCCAAATTTAAACAGCGAATTTTAGAAAAGAATTATAATTTTAAGTCCGATTTGAGAGCAGGTCTTAAAAAGAAAAATCTTTATTCAGATGCAGAATTGTAATCCTTTCACAAGGTTTCCTGTTTCAAATCAGAATTGCAATTCTTAAGGCCACGAATTATCTGATATTCTGAATTTATTTTTTTTACATTTAAAAGGGGTTTTAGAAAAATTAAAAAATAACTTCAATTTTGTAGGCTTTCCAAGGATTCCAAAAAATTTCAAAGAATCTCACAAGAATTGAGGAATTTTAGAGGGGCCTTTAGTTACTTCAAAGGATTTGTGTGATATTAAACGATTTTAAAGAATCTAAGCAATTTTTAAAAAGGGTATTTGAAATCATCCATTTGGTAGACATCCTGCTCTCTGAATCCAAATTATTAAGAAAATTGATAATTCAATTAGTAGAATTTTGCCTGCCCGGTTAAAAATACATTGTCTTGCTTTTGACTTGGTTGTCCTCAATATGTCTTGAAAATGTCTTCAGGACAATGATGTCTGGTTCCGTCTCACAAGATAATCATTGGAGATGAACAGACTTCTCTTGCATTGATAGCTGCAGCTGTGCCAAGAAAAGACCTGCTGGACTTGTCTTGAGACATTAAAGGATTATTTATGTCTTGGGTTTATTACTACGGTCGGGGACTGCCATTTCCAGATCAGTTCGGTAATGCGCGTTTTGTTTGCCAAAACGGTTTATTGGGGGTCCTGATGAAAATTACAAGTTTTCTAGAAATGATTACAATGGTTCTATGAAATATTTTTTTAAAAAGTTTAAAAAATCGTGTTAGCGTAGACTGATCCGACCCATTGCATGTTAGAGCAAACTGCTTGACAGCAAAATTAAACTAGAGGAAATTTTGAGAAAGTTGAAAGAAAAAAACCTCCAATTTTCAATAGAAGCCGAGTTATGATTCTTCAAAGAATTCGGATTTTTTCCAAAGAAGACGCTATGCAACACAATTCTGAAATTTGTATCTGTACTTGAAATCCTGTTAATTTTAGAAAAAAATAATTTGGATTTTAATTAAAGTAGACGCGATATTGAGTAAGTCTTGAAAAAACGCAATGAACTATCCGCAATAAGTCACAAGTTATGCATTCCTAGATGGACCACTTTTGACCTATTTTTCAGGGCAGATTACTCGTGTTCAGTTTTTTCAAAACACTTTGCTTCTGAGTGGAGCTACGTAATTGGTACCACAGAAAAAGTTGCAAAGCAGAAAATTATGCGTAAATGTAAAAAAAAATCTTCTTGTCTCCATGGATCAGGAGTTAAAACTCTTCAAAAAAAGATATATATTTTTTTTTGCTATTTTCAGCTATTTGTAGTCAGAAAGGTTTTTTAAAAACAGCTCGTTTCGTGCATATCATATAGCAAAACTTAAACAGGATGAACGTTAAAGGGCTAAATTTTATGTAAAATGTAAAAAAATATTTTAGCTCCTATAGGTCACGAGTCATGACCATGAAACTTTAATCGTTTCCATGAAGAAAAAACAATGACTCGTTTCACATTGCTCACTCATTATTAATTATTAGTTATTACTTATTATTTACATTATATTATGAATATTATATTATATAACTTATTAGTTTATCAATTTTTGGCATTTTCAGCATAGAATAACACAATGTTGTAAAACTAATCCCTTCAATAATATTTTTTATGAATAATAATTAAACAATGTAAAACCAGTCAATGTATTTATTTTTTTCTTCACTGACTTTCGGTAACAGATATTCTGATAGGAATATGCACACAGTAAATACACAAAATATGCACGCAGTTGATAGCGTAAAGCATATTATTCAAACAATGTTCAAAAGTTTATTGTTATTTGACAAAAAAGGAGAAAAAAGTGTACTTGAAATGAACAGCAGATGCATATATGCAACGAAATTGCTCAAATAGGTTTGTAGTAGATTTTCCAGTACTTACAGAGCCTTCGAAATGGAAAGGGTCAAAGTTTCATGGACATAACTCGTGACCTGTAAGAGCTGAAACATTTGTTTTCATTCTACGTAAAGTCTAGCTCTCTATAATTTATTCTCTTAACGTTTTCCTCTAGGATATGCACGAAGCGAGCTACTTAATCGCGTCTACTTTAATTAAAATCTGAAACATTTTTTCGTAAAATTAACAAGTTTCGAAGTACAGATACAAACTTTGGAATTGGGGGTTTTCGCTTCTTTTTTTTAATAAACTCATGTTCTTTGAAAAACCATAACTCTGTACCCGTTGGCGATAGGTCTTTTTTCTTTTAGCTTTTCCAGAGTTTTCTCTCGTTCATTTTTGCTGCTTAACATTTTGCTTTAAAGTGCAATGGGACGCGTCAGTCTACGCAAACGCGATTTTTGGAACTTTTTTCAATAATATTTCCAGGAGGAAATAAGCGCGGAGCGCGCCTCCAATGTTTTACTTGCAATTATTTTATTTGGAAATAAGTTTCAATGAATTCCATGAGAACTATTTTTACTTCAACAACTTTTATTTGTACACAGCACATGGCTGTTCTCTCATGTTACAGAATTAATAATTTTGCAAATCTAAACATTTCTATCCATCTTTGGAAAAAGAATCGAAGTTGACGGTGCGTATTAACAACTAGGTTCTCACCTGCTTTGATGTGAAATCTTCTGATTCTGAAAAATGTGCTATGATATCCGGAATTTTATTGAAAATTTTAATAGCAATACATAGTAAATTAGGTAGCAAATTATCTTTCAAATTGAGCAATAATAATTTAATAAATGAAAATAAAAAGCGAAAGGTGCCAATTGATGAAAAAGACGATAAAAAAAATCAGTACATTCACTATTTCTACGATCCAAGACAAATTCGTGTGTAAATATCTTTAATAAGAGTTAACTTGTAGTGACAGAAGTTAACAGAAGTTATCTTTCTGGATTGAAAATATTTATATCATTGAAGTCCAGAGTTTTAATATTGAACGTGAGAGCAAATAAGGTTTTATTACAATTAGTTGTATGAACATTTTAATAATTATTGTCAACATTTTAAGTGTTACAGCAAAGAGTCATTGAAAGGATATTTTTTTCTGATTCCGTAAACAAAAATTTGAATCTAGTCATTGAAATATAGTCAAACTATGTGGTTGTTCATGAATATTGTTAAAATAATCATCAATTGTTGAAATTTGAAAAGTATCATAGTGAAGGCTCATTATAAAGATATTCTTATATAAATTCGTGAACAAAAATTGAGCCTATTTGGTCAAAAGTATCCAAACCTTAAATTTGTTTAAATAATTAATAATCCTTGTAAATTTGTCAAATATCCCAGCAAAGAGTTCTTGGTAATACATTTTCGGCTAATTCCGTGAATAAACTGTGCCTGGGCCTGTGCCTATGTTTGGATAAGCTGCATCATTCCGATTTATATGGTCAGCATTGTAGCCTCATTCTGCTGCGAAATGCTTAAAAACCGTAACTTCGAACGGCTATATCTCAAAAACTCGAATTTTCTGTGTTTGGTGCCCACTGAGACTCTTTATCAACACATAGAAAACTACCAGAAAGAAAAGTTTCAGGAAATTTAGCCGAGAGCCATTTCCTATACAAATTCTGCGGGGTCCTTTGAAAGGACGAATTTTCTACAAAAAAAAAAACGAATTTCCAACAAAAAATTTGTACTTTCGATAAAGAAAATATGACTTTTAAACAAGAAAGTTAGATATTCTAAAAAATAATTTAATTTTCAACAAAATAGTTGATTTTTTAAATAAATAGTTTAAGTGTGAATCTCCGAAAATCAATTGGAAAAAAAGTATAGAATTTAAAATAAGAGACAAGCTTCAAGCAAAAAGAGTTGCATTTTCAACCATGTAGTTGCATTTTCAATCCAGAAAGATGGAATTCCAGAAGACAGTTGAATTTTTAATCGGAGAAGATTAATTTCGCATCAACAAAATAAATGATTAACGAAACAATAAAATTTCCCTCCAAAAATCTGACCTTTCAACACAATAGTTGAATACCTAATCAAATTTCAAATTTTGATACAAGAGACGATCAATATTGAGTAATTCAGGTTAATCTTCTTGCAGTCCATTTAATTCCAAGTGATTTAGGGAATCCAAGTAATTGTTTTGTAATCCAGAGTAATTCAGGTAATTAGAAGTAATTTACGTAGGTGGCTTAAATAGTTTTAAACTGTTTTGTAGAAATGTTTTTTTGAAACTAATTTTCTTACCTGAAAATTTAATTCTCTCATTTCTTCTGAAAAATTGTTATTTTTTGGTTGAAAATTCATCCACTTGGTGAAAAATTATTCTACCTAATAGAAAATTCAACCATATTGTGAAAAGTTCGTGTTTTTTTTTCGTCGGAAATTGATTTTTTTAACTGAAGATTCAACTATTTGGTTGAAAATTCGTGTATTCTGTTGAAAATTTGCCTCCATTGGTAGAAAATTAATTTCTTCGATCAAAAATTGAAACATTTTGTTAAAAGTTCCCTTTTTTGATGAAAATTGATTTTTTCAACTGAAAATTTAGCTATCTCATTTTTTATTGTAAATTAGTACTTTTTATTGAAAACTCATCTCTTTGGTTGAAAATAAATGTATTTTCCTTAGGTTGGTCCTTTTCGGTAGAAAATGAATGTTTTTTGTTCAAATCTAAGTATTTGTTGAAACATTATTATACTTTGTTGTAAATTTAACTATAACGTGTAAAATTGGTCTTTTTTCTGTAGAAAATTAATTTTTCAACTGAAAGTTCAACTGTTCCATGTTTTATTGTAAAATTACCTTTTACCGTTAAAAGGTTAACTATTTTGTTGAAACGTCAAATGTTTTGTTGAAAATTCGTCTTTTTGGTTAAATTCAACTGTTTTTAATTTCAAATTGAAATCTTTTTTGATTGAAATATCAACTATTACATTTTTTGTTGAGAATTCATCATTTTCTAAATAATTAAATTGCTTGTAGATTATTCAACAATTTTGTTGAACTGTTATTTTTTTGGTTAAAGGTACATCATTTTAGTTGAAAATTCACCTAACTGGTTGCTAATTGAACGATTTTGTTGAAAAATTCTTTTTGGATTGGAATTTCATCTCCCAACTGAATTCATCTTTTTGGATGAAAATTCAACTTTTTGTTGAATTTTTATTTTTTATTTTGCCAAATATTTATTTTTCAAATGAGAATTTAACTGTCCGAAAATTGATGGTAAATCTATTTTTTTCGTTAAAAATTCAACTGTTTCGTTGAAAATTCATGTAGCTTGTTGAAATATTTTGGTAGAAGATTAATCAAATTCCTACCCTTTTTTCAACTTCTCGTGGGGACGAGAAGACACCTCTGTAAGTTATCACTGAAATAATGTTGGTCAAACCCCTACCCCTTTATCGCGTCTCGTGGGCTGTCACTTTTTCCGTTATGTGCATGGGTATAATAAAACAGTTTTTACTTCGCCCTGTAAAATGTGGAAAATGTCGGTTAGCCGTTTTTGACCACCAAACCTTGAAATAATGCTATGTAGAATAACAATAATAATAATCAAATCATGCAATAAAAGATGTAATGAGAGTGTAATAATTTACAATAATCTTACGTAATAATGCAGTAAAGGTTTTTGGAAGATACCGGCAGAGCATCCACTGCCAATAAATAGTTAGAAAATATTGATGCTAGACCAGTAGAAAAAAAGAATTAACACCATATTATTTACAGCATCTCTTCGGGTGAAAATTTAACTATTTGTTGAATATTCGTTGCTTCTTGGTTGAAAATTGATTCTTCATTAAAAAATTTAACTGTTTAATTTTCTATGGAAAATTAATCTTTTTTAATTAAAAATGCAACGACTTGATTGAAAATTCATGTATTTTGTTTTAAATTCGTCTTTATCGGTAGAAAAGTAATCTTTCGGGCTGATAATTCATGTTTTTGACCGGATATTCAACGCGTGCGTCTATAGTTCAGGCAAAGTAATTCGCTATGATTTTATGCAATCCAGAATAATCCTATGCAACCTGAAGTAATCTTAGGGAACACGAAGTAATCCACGTCCGCAGGACCGCCTTTTAATTCAAATATCGAAAGTCTTTAGCATTGACTTTGAAATATTAACAAAATGGCAAGGGTAGCCACCTTTCATTCATGGGTGTTCCAGCCTGAAGAAAGGTGACTGAGGGGGGAGCGGGTGTCATTAATGATGAGGGAGGGGACGAGTCGAAGCATGTAGCGCACAAGATTCAAAAGTCTTGTATTTTCCAACTTTATTTATTCACAATTAATTACTTTAATTGTATGCATGTATGTACATATAAATATGCCCTAAATTTTTGAGATTATTTTATTTATCGCATATAATAAAAATAGTTCGGAACTTCGGGATTTCTGCTATTTTCCCGGTCTTATGCGGGGCCGGTCGGGGGTCCGAACGGCAACCAGCTTTCGATCGAAAATTCCAGCTAGGGCAATGCAGATAAATTTAAAGTACGTTCAATGTAAATTTTACTGAACCTGAAGTCTTTTCCCTTTTCTCCTTTCGCATCATTACCAAGGCCAGTGATTTCGTATATTTGAGAGTACGTAAAACCATCTGCACCATCTTTCTTGGTCGCTACGTATAGAATATCCATGTCAGGACCTCCGAAAGCGCATGCCCTGACTTGGGGTGCAGACATGTTAAAGCTTCGAACAACTCTATCAGCAGGTTGACTATATGGATTAATTTCAAGGACCTAAGAAAAATTTAAAAATGCTCTTCTTATTCAAAGTTTCATTTTTGGAAATATTCTTAAAGAGAGTGTATTCTTACTCGTGAACCCTCAAAAACTGGCACATAAAGAAAACCTTTTTTATCAACTGCCGGATGACCCAGACGGGCAATTTCCATGTTTATACCAGATCCTTGTAACTGTTTCAAGTAAAAGATGGTCTCCGTGCCCTCTAAAAAAAATGACTTCATTATGAGGTGAATAATAAAAATTCACATTTCCACTCAATTTATTCATTGGCATAGTAAGACTAAGCTTAGACTGTTCCACAAAATTTTTTAAATATAACAGGAAGTGCTGTAAATAAATATAATTTTGAGTTGGAACAGGGAATTTTCGTAAAGAATTAAAATTTATTCTTCTGGTCGAAGAATCATTTCTTGGAATGAAAATTTTAGTGCTCTGTTAAAAATTCGATTTGTTCATTTAAAATTAATGTTCTTAGCTGAAAATTGAACGATTTCATTTTTTTTTTTTTTTTTTAAATTCATTCCTTTTTCGTTAAAGATTCACCATCTTTCTTTAAAAACTAGGTGTGTAACGAAAATCTCCAAAGCATTATTGTCGCTTTTCTTTAATGCCGATTAAGTAATTTGAAAAACTCGAAGCAAGGAATGTTGGTAAACCAAAACACATAATTAAGAATAGATATTTAGTTGAACGTCAGTGACAAAGAACGTCACATTTGTATGCACAATAAAACTCACAAAAATGTAAGATTCATTAATGCAAAATTTTATTATCACATATTCAGTTAAATAATTAATTTTTAACTAAGTGAAACGAAATTTTCATCAAAAGACGCATTTGTTTAAAAAGTGACATGCCTCGAGAAAGGGAACCTTAGGGTTAAAGAATCTATTTTAAAATTCATGATGCTGTTGATACTTCTAGAATCGCTCTTTCATATTAAAAAATAATTTAATTTTTATCTGCAAAATTGTAATTGTTATAAAGCTATAAAGTGAGACGTAAATCGCCTATTTCGACGCGTGCGGACGGTTCGAGAAATCCAGCCCCAACACTTTCCCCACATCTTTCTATTCTGTGTCCGTGTGACTCGAGAGCTCCCACGATTCGCTGAACGCAGAGTGAGAAGATGTCGGTAAATAATGAAAAGTTAGAAGTTAGCTATTTCTAAAATAATTTACTTCTGATGTTCCTATTTAAGGACTTACTATTAGCACTAACTGCAGTAAGTGAAAAGTGCACAATTATTCACTACCATAGTCCATTGTTTTTATTTATTATATTACAGTTGTATTTTATTAAAAGTGCCGAATTAAGAACCAGATTTTATTATGATGATGGACATTTATTCGAAAATAGAAAAAGTTACATAACCAACATGTAGACGTACTAAATTGTTTATAAACATACTCAAAAAATGAGTTAATGATTATACAATAAAAAAAATTTTACTTAGCCTAAATAATTTAATTATTAATTAGAGAAAGAAAAAATAGTTCATGTTCAATTTATATTTCTTTAGCTTTTTCAAAAATATACTAATATTAATGATTTCATAAACAAAGCAAGAAAGCCTCTTTTAAAGAGTTGCTGTTCTATTTTTATTCAACTTGTTTGGGGAATTACATTTCTCAGAAACTCTTCAGCGGTTCTGTGAAGGAGAGGTGACCATAAGATTCGAAGATTCCTCTCCGCCCAACTAACATCATTTTACTAAATAGTGACGCTTTCAAAACAAATCCACAATTGAGGGGTTGGATGCAATAGCCACATTAGCGTGCGAACACGCGAAGTATTGTCCGTGAAGCGAATTTTGAAAATTGTTCAAATTTGAGTCTCAGCAGTCCTTACTTGTGGAGAATTCTATTGCGCATCTTTTTTGTATTGCATCCGAATACGAAGGTTGTTTCGTTTTTCAGTTAACCAGGAAAATGGAATTTTTCGCCGAAAAAAAATTCAATCCGTTTTTGCGTTCATCTTTCCAAATCTTTGCCGGTAATTATTATTTTTTCTTGAAAATGTTATGTAATATTCGTCAACATATTCTACGACTGTTAGAGTGTTTACAAAGTTTTAAAAACATTTCGGGGCTGTGTAGTGGATTTTTAAAAATATTTTCTCCAAAATCTTGGATGTATATATACAAACGAAAAAGTTGTGTGAAGAAGTTTCGAATTTTGACAAATTCCAGTGAGAGGAGTGTTCCTCAGAGACCAAAGAAGTTTTTCCAAAAAGCTTCAGATCTTCAGTCATTAGCGGAAAAAAGTGAGAGCGATGTGAAAATAGTGTACGGCGTGCTGCGCTCGACTCGGATCGCTAATATATAGCGCGGCATTTTACACGAGGCAGGGCAGATTCGAATCGGACGTAGCACGCCGTACATAATTTTTACATCGCCATCATTTTTCCCCCTTATGACTAAAGATCTAAATCTTTTTGGAAAAATTTCTTTGATCCCTTGTGAACATTCTCCTCACTGGGAGTTGTCAAAATTTGAAACTTCCGCACACAACTTTTTCGTTTGTATATCTGCATCCAAGATTTCGAAGAAAATGTGTTTGAAAATTCACTTTACGGCCCTGAATTATTTTTAAATTTTGTAAACAGTCTAACAGTCGTAGAGTATATTAAAGAATGTTACAAACAATTTTGATGACAAAATAGCAATTACCGACAAAAATCTGGCGAGCTAAACGCAAAAAAGTACAAGCATGGACTGTCAAAACACAAATTTGAAAATTTTTAAAATTGTCTCCGAGGAAATTCTCCTTCGTCAAAATTTTCCGTTTCACACAGAACGGGTCCAGCAGACCCGAGCGATCTTCAAACTAAAATATCTCCAAATTAAACAGACTTAGCCCTATTTCCTCAAATTGTAGCCCAGAGTATCGCAAAAATGAATATCGTAAAAATATATATGAAATTTAATTGCGCATAATAAATCTTTTGCAAAAAATGGGAAGACTTTTTGGTAAGAAACACTCTGCTAAAAAAAACGTCCGGGTCCCTGAGGCCCGTTCTAGCACAGGAGGGTTAGGATTCATATGATGAGAGAGGAAGAAAACTCAAAGACAAGCTACTGAATGAAGGGGGAAAGAAATTGTTAAAGAGCCTACAGTATACGGGATATTTTATCCTAAACGGAAATATAGAGAGGGATGAGGAAGGGGAATACAGACGTTATAGAGGAGAAAGGGGAACGCTAATTGATTATGCGGTAATGGACGACGAGGTAAGAGAGAAGGTCAAGAAACTAGAGGTAGGGAATTATATAGATTCGGATCATTCTTCCATAATAGTGACATTAGAGGGACAAAAAGGTTATAACAATACCGCTGAGAAGAAAAGAAATTAAAAAGATCAGGAATAGGATATTGGTCAATGGAAGGTAAAGATCAGTTTAAGAAAAAGGTCACGGATATCAGGATAGGGGAATGAAATGTAAATAAGGAGATGAAAGTAATGATGGAAATAAAGAAAGTATTAGAGTTCTTAAGGCATGTAAACAAAAGAAGAAGGTTGTGAGAAGGAAATTAAGAAAATGGAGCAAAGAAACAAGTAGGGGAGAAAAATATAGAAGAAGAAAAAGGAGTATACTGATTTGTGTGATCAAAAAAAAAGAGGAAAAAATGAAAGGTTCGAACAAGAGGCGGAGAAGGCTAGGACGAAAGAAGAGGTTTAGAAGGTGGTAAATAGTGAGAGAAGAAGAAGGAAAAGAGTAAAGAATAGATGTTGGGAAGGTGAAATGGAAGAAGTATTTTATGGAATTACTAGAAGCGGTGAAAAAGAGAGCTGGTAAAGGAGGAAGATATGGTAGGGAAGCAGATGTGGAGTAGGCCAATACAAGGGAGGAAATAGTCAAGGTATAAGAGATAATAAAAGAGTGTATAGATGGGATTCCGAGTGAAGTCTGGAAATATGCGGGGAAAGAAATAGAGGAATGCGCATGGATAATCTGCAATGGAGTATGGAGAGGAGACGGGTGGCAAGAGTTCTGGAAGGAAGAAGTAGTGGTACCCATAGTGAAGAAAGGAAAATGGAACAAGATTAAAGATTACAGAGAAGTAACACTAATTCCAACATTGTATGAGGTATACGTGTCTATTTTATCACAAAGGTTAAAGAAAGGATTTGAGGAAAAAAAAGTACCACCTAATCAGACCGGGTTTAGAAAAGGGGTGGGGGTGATGCACAATATATATGTTCAGAACTATCTAGTAAATAAGACGACTAAAAGAGAGAAAGGGGCAATGAGAGCAATTTTCGTTGACATGAAGGCGGCCTTTGACTCATTAGACCCAGGCGAAGTAGAAAAAGCTGTAGTGAAAAAGGGCAAGAGAAGTATTAATAAAGAGAGTTTCGGAAATATTTATAGAGACTAAAAGCAGATTCAAGGTAAGAAGGCAAGTAGGAGATAATTTCTCGTTGGTGAGAGGAGTAAGGCAGGGATGTCCTCCGAGCCCACTTTTATTTAATATATTATTATTAGACAGGAGAGAAGAAATAAAGAGAAAAGGATGTGGAAGAATCAGGATAGGGAACGAAAAGATATATACACTGTGATACGCGGAAGACAAAGTGTAAATGTCAAAGGATGAAGAAGGGATGGCGGGCTTAATTATAGAATTATAGAAATACTTGGATGAGAAAATGTTGATTTTAAATTGAGAAAAGTCAAAGATAATAGGTTTAGAAAAGACGGCGGAAGGAAAAAAAATGGAGGGGAGGTGGAAGGGAATAAAGATAGAAGAAGTAAAAGATTTTAAATATTTGAAATATACCTTGCAAACAAATGGAGATCATAGAGCTCGTATAAGAGAAAGGATAAAAAAGGCAGCAGGTATAATGAAACAGATATGGGGAATGACAAGAAGACGTTTTAAAAAAATTGGAGAAGGAGAAAGTGGTTATTTGATACGCTGGT
>JAWWEA010283353.1:0-13144 GCA_035222095.1 Andricus quercuspetiolicola | reverse complement strand
GTCACAGAAGTAATGCTGGTAAAACCCCTACCCCTTTCCAACGTCTCTTGGGGGGGAGGGCGGAAAGGAACCTCTGTGATAGGTCACAGAAGTGATGCTGGCCAAACCCTAAACCTTTCCAAAGTCTCGCGGTAGGCGAGAAGGCAGCCCTTTGTCTGGTCACAGAAATAATTTTGGTAGAAACCCTACCCCTTTTCAACTTTGTTTTAAGTCTGCGCTTTAAGCACGACTGTGTGGACAAAGCCAAATGCCCAGACCGTCCATACATTTAGTCCAGTCGTGTAGTAAAAGCCAAACACACGGGCAGTCCATACTTTTAGCCCTACCGTGCTAAAAGTATGGACAGTCCGTCACTTTAGACTCGGCCAATTATATAATTTCAACGATGGTACAATATATCAGTTCTGAAGTATAAATAGGAACTATGTAGACAAATCGTTTCAAGAAACTCTTTAAATTGTATAATTAATTCAGATCTTCAAGAACACTATGAAATCGATGTGTCGCCTCCGGAAACTGCTTGATGAAAGAAGAAAATTTGCTTACATTGTTTGCTTCATTAGCAACCGACTTTCTTTCGTTTGGTCGAAATAGAATCTTCTAATTATTGGTGCTAAGGGTTGAAGAATTAAGTTTTAAGAAATCAAAATTCAAATAAGTCATCAGGGATCTATAAACAAGGAGTATGGCGGTGCAAAATAATATTCTCCAAGACAACGGTCTTGCAGAATTGACTAAAGATCGAGGTTCGACCGGAAGGATAGGATAGGGTTAATACAATGCAGTTGGTTAGGCGAAGATTTTAAATTGATTAGAATTCCATCAAGCAGCAAGTGGGGTTCCAATATTTCTACGAAGTTCTTTAATGATTCAGAATTTTTGATTGTTTCACATATAATACACGAAAAACCACAAGAAAGTCATTTCCTAAATTGAATGGCTTGGGTTAAATAACTTCAGTCTTAAAAGTACGTGTAGCTTTCTTATTAGATAAATTAAAATTTTGTCTTAAAATTTTAAACTATGAAGAAAATAGCACTAGAAAAAATGACTGAATTTCTGAAATCAAAAACCTGTGACTTGACAATTTTAAAACCTCGCAAAGTAGTTAATAAAATCCGCCAATTATTCTACAAAGTATACTCTCAACATATTGAGATATTTTGCAAGATAAAAGAAAGGTTCGACTCAATACCACATTGTGGAATAATTTCCCGAAAACGATTATTAGTCTCATTAATAAGAGTGTGTAATGGATTTGTTTAAATTTTCGATCTTCAATTTTTAACAGAGTTCGAAAATCATAAAATTAAGTCAGGCTTCTATTTCTTCTGTATGTATGTTTATCTCTCCATCTTGAATCTCAAGAAATGGTTAAAATGATCGGAAACAAGATGTTAAAGTTGATTACCCAAGAGAGTCCTCTTGATCATCATGGACAGTGTGATTGATCGTCGGCGGTAGTCGAGTTGATCATAAAATGTGTGTTCGACTTCATCAAGAAAATTATAGAAGAACCGCCTGATTATCTAGTCGGACGGTCAGAATAGTTACTCCAGTAAGAGCAAAAAAAAATATATCTCACTTGAGTTTATAACTCTCCTCTGCTCCATAGTCAGGATAATCTAGTCACTCAGACTTCTTCTCTAAATTAGGAATTCTTAACTTTGACCCTTTACTTCTTTCCAGGCGGTATTTTGATTACCATTCTTTTTTATTCCCTTTTTCTCCATTTCTGACAAATCCTATTTTAAAATAAATATTAACTTTCTTCTTTTCAGTAGGGCTAAAATAAAATAATCGGCACAGAGTCGAACTTATGTCTCCATTAATAAAATAGTGTATTATTATATAATTTTCAATACATTGTAAGGTTTGAGTCAAATGAAAAAACACTTATTATATACAGTCTTTATAAGCTTTTTTGATGTTTTTATTGAACTGTCTTGGTTAAACAAATGTTCGTACTGATCCATGAATAATCTTGAAATGCCATGCTATCCTTAATATTTTGGAGAACGTGCACTCTATCCTTTTTTAACGTCTTTTTGGGTCAAACGCAGGACTAACTGGAGGTTGATGGTGGAGGATCAGCTTGTTTAGGGCGACTTGGCGCTTGATGGCCATGCGAAGATTTTTGACCATCTAAAAATTCAATGAGAAAATTATGCTAATAAGGTAATACAAAGTACAAAATTCTTCGTTTTTCTAAGTAGAGGAAATTTATCTTTGAAGAGTTTCCTAAAGAATCTAACTCGTTATGAATTCTAAACGAAGATTTTCCTGTATACATACATACCAGCCATTATCTTATTATTTTCAAAATAATGGTAACCATTTCTGTGGAACACACCAAAAACTGCTGTAATTTTTTTCTACGAATACTCTTATTTGGAAAAAATATTTCGTGCTGTTCGCGTATCCAAGTAACTTTCATTTCTAGACCGATAGACTATAAACCTGTAATTTTGTAAACATGTTTACACAGCAAAATGAAAGGCTTGTATACTTTTTTATTTTTTGTAAACATGACTTTGAGTCTGAATGCAAGATTAAATATTGTCAGTACTGAATTTGTTAGAATTTGCAGGCAAAAATATTTGTAATTTCATCTTTTCCAATAAGAGTATTATTGGCAGAAAATTATTAATTTCTTTGTGAAGATGAAGTCAAAATAACTTGCCTTCAAGGAAATGGAAAGCAGATAATATTTTCTGCAAATTTAGGAAGGTGTTGCAAATGCGAAATTATTCACTATACTAAATTCTTTTATGTTTAAGAAGAGATTTTTTAAGCGAAACCTTTTTTTATTCTATAACTAATAATGTTCTAATCCCACTTAGTACAGAAAGCAGAGCTAGAGTTTTTATAATTATGATCAACACATGTATCCAAAGAATTAATACACCATTTTTTTGGAAACGAGCGTTGTCAGAAATTTGTTTAAGAGTTTAGAAGGTGATACTTGAAGAATCATCTCGTTGATATCTTTATTTTAATGGTAGACACATAAATGTAGCAGAAAGCTAAAAAATGAAGATATTTATATAGAAAAGGTGACAATATAAGGGAGCAAAAATTACGCAAATTAAACCATTTTTCTAGGACATCGAAAGTATCTTCAATTTACAGTCAATATTTGTTGTCTTCTTGAAAACTTTTTGTTTCAATGGTCCTACTGTTATACAACTTTTTAGGTAGAAAAATGCAGTTTAAAACGGTTCATACGCTTTTGAATTTTCAAAATATTTTCCTACATTTAGATTCAAGAAACGTTTTATTGCACCTCTCGTTTTTTTCTAAACTCTCAAGAATGTGTGATTGACTTCCAAGTGTATTGGCTTCCACGGAGTGGGACAAAAAAGTGTCTCAGGACCAATCGCTTTTCATCACAGAATTTTCATCCTATTTTTAGAGTTCTTTAAAAATGAGTGTGTATTAAATTCCGCAACTCATCACAACATAGCACATTTTAAGGGTGAACATGCACAAGGATTCAAGCGCCAAGTTTTCAAAATCGGGTTTATTTGCTGAAAAAACCAGAAAAATTTCAATACACATTCCTGAAAAAGGATTCCTTAAGGATGAATTTCTCAAAGTGAATACAATGTTTTTTCTTTGTAGTCCTAAATTGATAAATTTCTTAAACTAATAGTATAATGCAATTTGAGGTATAATAGACAAAATGCCTTGTTTCTAATTTCAACGAAGATAAACTTGTAAAAAGAAGACTTAAGGAAAATAATGAAAATTAGAGTAACTATTGTTGTCCAAAGTTAACAGAGAGGATCTTTCTGTCCCCGAAGTAAAAAAATACAATTTTAATTTCGTCAAGACAGTATAACTATTTTGAATTACTTTGCTGGCCCATGCATTTGCTACCAAAAAATGTACATTTGAAAAATATATAATTCAAACAGAAAAGCAGTAAAAAATCAAATCTCCAAAATGAAAATATTTCAAGAAAAGTACATTTTGATTTTGAAAGAGCGAACTTCATCCCAGATTTATGGATTTTCATATCTTTAACTTAGCTATGTAACGTCGTGAGTTTAAAATGTCATAAAAATTGAAACGACAAGAATTTTATGGTTAGATAAGAAAAACGGAGGAATTGTGTAAGTTGGCTTCCAATTTTTCGAAAAATATAAAAATATGAAAACCAGTTATTCTATTAATTCCAATCATTTTTATTTCAGATGGTTTTTTTATTTTTTATAATTTCAATGAAAACTGTGAAAAAATGAATTAAAAGTTTCAAATCTCTGTCACATGTATTCCTATTTATTAGCAGTATATTCATACTTACAGCATTTTGATTCTAGCTATATGATATCTTTCCTTAAGGATTCAAAAATGTGATTCATTAATAACAATAATGAAAATAAAGTCTGCTACAAATAGATATTTTACAGATTTTGTCACTATGATTGATTTGTTTTTAACAAAATTTGTGACCAGATTAAGAATAAATATTGCTAGTTTAGATATAAATTTTTCTCCGTGTGGAAACTAATTTATTATTTTCTTAAATATGACAAATTGAAATTGCTATCATCATTCAAAGTTGAAATATCAGTTTTCCGCAATTTGGAAGTCATAATTTTCCATTTGGACGAGCCTGGATCACTTTTCTCAAGCAAACTTTCTCTAGATTAATCAGTTGATTTAATAGCTAGAATTCAAATTCTCAGTTTTTTAAACTGCAAATTCACATCACAAGTAATGAAAATAAAAATATTAAATTTTTGGAATAAATTTAATATTCATTTGATATAAAAGTGTTCAGCATGATGTAGAGAAGTTCATATCTTGGACGAAATCGAGTGAGAAGTACGAGATACGTGATGAGAATGTGTTCGTTAAAGCCGAAAGACCTTTAACAAATGAGAATTCACAATCATCAAATTACAGTTGTCGATGCCTTGACCTTTAATTTCAAATGATCTTTGCACAAATATGGGAAAAATACAAAGACCGAGCGCATTATTCTGCTTTTTCTTCAAAATGGTCCTGCTGAATTTACAACATGTTTTTAGGCTCACCTGAAGAAAGTGAAGAATGGCGTTTGACCTAATAAGCGTCATTTTCCGTAGGGCTAGATATTGTATAGTATTCAAAGAAATTCGGGAAACCAATGCATAATTGGTAGTCTTTAGGGATATAAGTTTCGTTTGGCTTGTTTTTGCATTCTGCGTCTTGCATACTTGTGATAGATTCTGCTAAACAATGGTTGAATTATGCATTTTTATTAAGTTTGTATACAAGATTAAAATTTGATGTATAAATTATTTAAATTTAAATTTAACATAATTTGACTTCGATTTTATTTTTAAATAGTGGGTTTCATGTATTCAAATATCGAGTATGACGAAGATACAGCTTTTGTTCAATAATTTATTTTTAACAATTGGAAACCAAAATTTCTAAGGAGCACTGCTTAAGGTCATTTTTATTAAGCCTTTGTCTGAAATGGTACCGTGTTCGATTATCAGAAGCATTTTTTGAATATACTATAAGAAAAATTTGTATTGAAAGGAAACGAACGCAATAATTATATTATTGCATTTAATATCAAAAATCTGTTAAAGGTAATAAGTGAAAAGCACAAAATGAGCATATAAATTTTGCGCACCCGTATTAGATATAAACTATTGCCGTACTTTATTGCCTTTGTGACATAACATTTTTTCTAGATTTTTCTCCTCTTGATTTTTTCGAGACTCTTCTTAATGAAAAGAGTATGGGGTAAGTGCACCAGTCTCCGCACACGTATCAGTGGTCGGACGAATTTTCTCTTAAACGAATTGCGATAATAATATAAATGTTCAGTCATATGAAAGAGATTGGCACTTATTTTCTAACCTATTTTTGAGAATTTGAAAAATTTAATACTTTTTTATTTGTGGCCTTCCGAAAGTGGCGTCCGACCCTATATCATGATATAAAAAACGCAAACTCACATTCTTTGGGAGAACGGCACAAAAGAGGAAAAAAGACAAGGAACAAAGTTGTTTTTACGAAAAATTCTGGAAAAATGTCTCTTTACACCTTCTACTATCTTTATCTCACGCTGTTTTCTAGATTTTTTCAAAAGCAAGTATGAAAGCCTTTAAAATTAATTTTTTATCGACAAAGCCACTATATGATGTGAGAAAAAATAAGAAATGACTCAATTTAACAGTTTTAATAATGTATTGGTAAAAGAATAATGAAGTAAGTTAGAAAAAATTGAGAGTATCGATTATTTAAAAAATACCGAATTGATAAGAAAAATTTTGGTTTAAAGTTATTGAAGCTGTTAAACTGTGTTCTTTCTTACTTCGTGTGCCATCATAAAATTGTACTGTTGAGAAAAAATAAAATATAACGGACTTTATACATGTATTTGCAAAAATCTGGAAAATAACATGAGATAAAAGAAAGTGTTGAAAAACATTTGTCTATAAATTTTTTAGAGAAACAATTTCGTTCGTTTGAATTTTTTTGTATCTTGTCTTGTTTTGGTAAAGATATAAATTTGTGTTTTTCGACAAAAAAAATCTCTCTTCTCTCCAAGTTTAGGACGAATCTGAAAAAAAATCAAGAAAAAAAAATGCTCGGGTTTGTGAGTAAATTCACTTTGAATATTTTCAGATAAAGCGCCGCTATATTATCAACTATTTCAAACTTTTTTGAAATTTTCCAAGAAATTTTGAAAGAAAACGAGAAGCGTTATCAGAATCAGGAAAAATGGTGAAAATATGTATTAGATTAAAATATGTGATACTTTTATCACAAGTTTTGACTATTTTTTCATAATTCGCGTTTTCAATTTTTAAGAGGCCGTGGCTACGTGTACCGAAATTTCGATTACTTTTTCGATATGAATAGGCGACCTGGAAAAGAGGCTATTTGTACCGAAATTTCGGTACAAGTGGCCGGATATTTGTGTAGACATACCCATATTTTGACCGAAATTTCGGTACACGTAGACACGTCCTTCTCAAAATTCAAGTACACGCAACTTTGTCACAACGTCTTTTTTCGGAAAATTGGTAAGATACGTGTCGTCTTATTCCCTTTGAAAAACAACATATTTGAGTGGTAAATGATTCTATGACCCAAGCGTAGACTGTCCACCCGATTTGAAATAAATCGAGCTTATTGGGATTATTACAGATATCTAAATTAAATTATTTTATACGATATTTTTTATGATATGAACTCAGAGAAAACTCTAATATAACAAAATTTTCAAAAGCTAGCAAATATCATTTTCACAGGAAATTAGGAAGTTCAAATCGAAATTCTTAGATGATATCAAATGTGTTTATAAATTATCTAAATGAATGATGATGTTCCCCTTAAGTTTTTCGATCGTACTTCAGGAGATATTCGTATTATTTTTTCTATTTTCAAAAAGGATAAATTACCGATTTTGGGTTTGCGTCTTGAAATCGTTTTTCAATCTATACTCTATCTGGTGAATTTATACATGATTGCTTATGTCCCAGAAGTGTCCGGAAGTGGGAAAATTTTTTATTTGAAGAGGAAATATCACTCGTACGCTTATGGTGCTCACCAACTTTAAATAAGTTTCTCGCGATAAACGGTTTCTGAAGATCCAACTTCAAAATTTTTGTAATTTATCCGGATATATGTACCTATACGTAATTTTATACCAAACATGAGGGTCCTTTTCTTTACGGAATGAGACACATTAAAATTATTATTAATCTTATAATTTATTTTATCGCCTCGAACTTTTAGGATATTGATCAAGTTAATTCACATTCACGTTAAATATTTTCTTTTACTGAATATTGTATCTTATTATAAGTTGCTATTACACTTGACAATTACAAGATGTTTAAAAATTTTCAAACAGCAGTTGATTATCAAGAATAATCAAGAACGCCACTTTCCAAAACAAGGAAATTAAAACGAATCTAATATGTATGTGAAGTAATGTAAACAAGCTCGCTTTAAAATAATTTTCCTTTCCAATGAGAAAAGAAAATTCTTTCAATTATAGCTTATTTTTCTTTGAAAGGCCTAGATAGGCAATCTATTTTCAGAAATCACATTATCGCCCATTGGATTGTCTCCGTAATTGATATAGATGCACTTTGTGCCGTCAATTTTTACGGCAAGGCGTCGTTACTTGGCGGAGCTGATTTAGTGTAAGACACAAATTTACGGATCCACCCTTTCTCGCGGCACGGCTCGACCCTTTCTCGTTAGCCGCCTACATTATATTACCCATCGAGAGGCATACATCATTCCCTCTTTATATGAGTATCTGTAACAGCCTGAGAAACATTTGCAGCTCGCATTTATTTCACGTGCTTGCATGTGAACACTGTGCCTTCTTACCTAAGTACACCCCTCTACAATAATTATCTTATCAAAACTTTTTTACGTAGGAAAAAAAATCAAATGCAATCTCTAAATTGAATTTTTATGTGAGTACGAAATTAGGAAAAACTATGCTGAACGTTCGGAAATTATTTTAGGAGAGATTTTTCAAAACTAATTCTCGTAATCGAAATCTACCAGCAATTAAACAATTCAAAGACATGTGTCACGTGTAAATAAGCACATTATCGAAATTTTTTGTCTGCAAACTCCGTCCACACGGAATGAAATACACGAGTGGGGTTAAGTTTGGGAAACTAAATACAGGACAGCAAAGAAGGTTTATCTGCTTCTAGATGTTCATAATTAGAAAAAATTTCCAAAAAATTCTTAAAGTTGCAACTTATTCTTGCTAAAGATGTTCTGTGTTCTAAGTAAACAGGATTCATCAAATTGAATAACTAAGAGAAAGTTCTAAAACACATTTTGCATAAATAGTTACACTACATTGCACTCCTTGAGAAAGAAGTTTCTTCTATATTCTGAATATTTTTTAAAGATTTTTTAACCTCCTCTTTAATAAAATTCTTCTGGCACAAAATTATCGATTATGATTCATGCCTTTTTTGTACATCTTGGGTATTCGTATGTGCACAAAATTTGTATACATAATCGAAGAAAACAATTCAATAAAAATATCTGATACCAATAATTGTTCCAACATATATCTAGAATAATATATCTAGAATAAAAATGTTTTCTCTCCATGCTAAAAGTGGTTCGTCAACATACTGCATTTTTGAGAATTATTTTTGGAGAGCTACATTGAAATTGATTCTTATTACTGAAATTTACTGACAATTAGATCGTTGAATGATTCGTATCTGTAATAAAATTGGCTTGTGTCCGAACTAAAAGTGGTTTAAATCCTAACTGATGCGGATTTACTGAAATAGGTAAAGGGTTTGATGCAAATTAATATAGAGCATGAAAGCAAAACACAAAAGATGTGTTCTGATGGCAACCGTTTCTGCTAAAACTTTTTAATTTCTATAAGTTTTTACAGCAACCTAACGACACATTGGCAACATTGCGGATTTTTTATAGAGCTTTAAAGTAAAACATGAAAGAGAAAATTCTGATTATTCCTGTCATTGATAAAATTGTTTCACTTACATAGTTTTGTATACAAAATCATTTACACCTTGGCAACATGGTGCCTGTTTCTACAGAACATGAAAGCAAAAGGTGAAAGAGAAAATTTTGATGGTTCCCGTCCTACCTAAAATTATTTCATTTTCATGATTTTGCTTAGAAAAGTACAAACACTTAGGCAACTTGATGGTTTGTTTCAGTACTGTGTAAAAATAAGTTTTGCGGCTGTTTAATTTGAATGTATATCACGAAAGCAATCCAGGGAGGCATTGGACAGTTGGTAAATGCCGATAAAAGTCTTCCTTGCAGCAATACGAATAAAATCTTAATGTTGAATACTGTACACGAGTAGGGCGATGCTGTAGCGTGGGCCGCCCCGTGGAGCACCGCAAATTGATGTAGTGTATTCAGGGAACAATGCTTGAGAAAGCTTGCACGCAATAACCAACGATCTCCGGGACCCATATGACTTTTTTCACGAAAGATTAGCTGCGAGAAGGAAGCCAACCTTAAAATCGTTGGAAAGTTCATTTGCAACGGACAAAATATTTACAGCCGGAACCATCCCGCGGCACGACGACCCTGACTTGGTGCATTGTTGTGGTTATACCTCCTTGATGTTATCTGCGTTGACGTTGTCGTGAATTGTAAGACATTGCTCCGACGAGATAAAAAACAGAAAGCTAAGAAGAGATAAAGAAAGAGAGAGAGAGAGAGAGAGAGAACGAGAAAGAGAAATAATTATGGAAGTAATGCTTGATTCGGACAAATTTTTACTTTAGGAGATTGTCAGTATGAGATAAAATTATGTCACTGTCTATGATTACGCAATTTTCCATAATATTAGCCCTGAATGAGCTGGAAAAGGGGTTAAAGTTACGGAATTTTTCTTAACGTTAGCTTAGAAAAATTAAGTTCTTTGTACTTTGTACGCTTTTCTTAACTTTAGCGGTTTTATTCGTTTCAACTAGTAAGAAACTCCACACAATTGCATAACTTATCATGTATATGACTAAGAAATCATATAAGTTTTAGGAAGTGTCTACATGTACCGAAATTTCGTTAAATATCTGGTTGTATCAAAACCATATTGCCAAACCATATTTATGGTCCAGAGTATTTTTTTGTCATATAATTTTCGCATTTATCTAATAATCAGTGAATGATTTGACAAAATGCTAACAAAAGACCCTTCTATTTTTAGAATGTTCTACAAAAAATTAGTCTCTGGGTCTTTAATGATATGCTTCCATCGTTCGCAAGCAAAATTAAAGAATTTAGGTTTTCAAGAAAAAATTTCTCGTTGACAGAAAAATGATTTGGCCTAAGTAGGAAGTTATGTCTAAGAAAAAAATCAAAAGTTATGACAATTTCAAAAACAATTTTTTTCTTTTTGAAAGAAAACTTAAGGATTCAAATACTCAAGAACTCTGTGAAAAATTTTTCTTATCAAAACGGCAAAATATATGTCCTCGTATTTTGTTTGGAAAATAACATATTTCATGGGTGGCTGATTCTGTGACTTCAAGTTGCACTGCCTGCCTGATTTGAATTGGATTATTCGTTCCTCAAATTATTTGGTAATTAAATAAATTTTAACTTAAATGAAAGGTATTTGTCCTATCTGTTTCAAAATGGCCTAACGCCAGTGCAAAAGAGTTTTTAAGATCACAAGTTGATAATTTTCCTAATTTCATTTTTTCAGATTGTCAGACACAATATATGTCCCCAAAAGGTACATCCAGTAGTACTTGAAAGAATTTTGTTGTTACCAAAATACCATAAGCTGTACCTACCAAAAATTCGTTATAATTTTTTAGCTTGCAAGTAAAGTTTCATGTAGGTTTGAAATTTTGCATTTTATTTAAATTAAAAACCCAAGCTGAAGACAATAACAAACTAGATTCTTTTTTTTCTTCAATGCCCAACCAATTTTTTTTTGGTCGGATAGTCGCATCAAATTATTCGACTCATTTCAGCATTTTCCTCGGCACTTTCAACCTGCCCTAATACACAATGCACAACATAGAAAAAAGTGGATAATCAGATTCACTTTCATGCATTGTTAACTTGAAGTTTATTTGTTCACATTGTACAACAAACAATTTCAATAGTTTTTGATACTGTCTGAGGTGGTGATATCAAAATGTAAGAAGTCTAAAGTCAGCATCATTACTTTAAATTGTAAAAAGAAAGATTACTGGAACAAGCAATTTCAATAACTATTTGAAATAGTACTGTTGAACATGTAAGCTGTATGAATATTTAATTTACATAGTAAGGAAAGAATCGTGAATTTGACTTTTGTAAGTGTGTTCGATCTCCTTTTTCGCATTGCAATAGGCACATCGCGAGATTGTCAGCCTTACTATTTGAAATGATAAGTGAATATGTAAGTTCAGTGACATAACTAGAAACGTGTAGGCCCCCTCCGCAACATTTTTTAGAAGGTCCATTTGAAATGAAAAAAGTCGGCCGGCTTATAACTTGCTTATCAGTAAGGCAATAAATTTTTGCTTCTTCATCTAGGAGACCCCCCCCCCCCTCCACTGACGACAAAGATGGGTTTGCTTTACAGTAATTACGCCACTGACATTTTACAAAGTGAAATTGGCGGAATTTATTTTATAATGTTTTCTCTTTTATCATAACATCAGTTGAGATAATTACTCTGCATAAACATAGCGAATAACGTCTACTTTATACTTCAATATTTTTCTTTAAATTAATATTTATACTTCAATACTGTTTTTTTTTTGCTTGGTGTAAAATTTTCAGAATTTAAAAATATTCTGAAAGATTCTATAAAAAAATTTTTTACATTGTTTTTGCTATGAGTTTTTCTGCTTATGATATTTTTAATTTCTTATAACTCTAAAAATGATTAGTATCGTACTTGATTAAGAGACCCAGGTTTAAATATTGTATTATTTGGAAGAATTTCTTTTAGTAGAATAATGCATTTTTTCAAAATATCATTCTTTCATACAATAATTAAAAAATAATTTGTAATAAAATTTTAGTTTAAACTGATTGATAATTTTGACGTAATAATAATCTTTTCAGCCTTTTTACATTGATATTTGTAGAAATTACTATCATTTAATGAAGAAACTTTATTTCTCTCAGATCTTTAACCAAAAAGAATCCACTGTACTACTGTGATATCGCGATATGTAATTTTTAATTTTTCGGAACCAAATAATTTTTGTATCAAATTTTTTTCACTCTAATTCAGCATTCCCATATCTCGGGAGAAAAATTTTATTTTTGCAAAAATTTAAATTTGAATCACCATTGAACTTCTGTCTCATCTTAAAATAGTGATTTTGAATTTGCATTTGAAATATTATTACGCTGTTTAAACAATTTTTTTTGTATAATAGTTGTGAAAATGAATGTTGTGTTTTCAATAAAGTGAGACAATTATAAAATGAAATTACAAATTTGAAAAGTTTCATTCGAAATCAATTTTTCAACTATTAATTTTCAGTAAATCAAAATATGTACTTTTTAAAAATTTAAATTTAAGATAATTTATAATAATACATATAAATTACTGATAATATATTTACTGGGTGAGTTAATACTTCTCAGCAAAATATTTTTCCCAAGCTCGTTACAAAATATTAGATATCTTCTGTGAGAG
>JAWWEA010279840.1:0-13165 GCA_035222095.1 Andricus quercuspetiolicola | reverse complement strand
TGGGGAGCTTCACATGATGACTTTGTGAGGCTCTTCACTTGGGGTGATCGCTAGAGAGATTGATCAGCAACCTGGGTAGGAGCAGTGTTGCGGAACGAACATGTTATTTAAATAAATAACACAAGAGTTCTAGATCAATCTAAAAATATATATACCTACTTCCTACTCCCCTCCCCACCGAGTGAGTCACGCTTACCCCGAAAGGGAAATGGTTTAATGGTATAATAATAATAATAAAGTTGTCAAAAAATAGACTTGATTCAATATAAGAATTTTTTTAAAAATTCTTTCACCTTTTTAGGTAGAAGCGTGAAAGAAGTAGCAACCAGAGGCTAAGTTTTCAGTTACAAGCATTAAAATTTCAATAGTAAATATGTTTTAATTTACATATAAATCTAATTGAAATTTTAATAACCGTGATTGTATAAAACTTCCATATAAAGAACAACTGAAACCTGATTCGTCATACGGACTCACACAAACTTGATTCAATGTTGTATGGAGCAATCGAAATCCAAAGATATTAATAAATTTATAAATGTATGCACTTGTGTAAGCCCCGTGATCGAGTAAAAATTTTAATAATACAGGATAAGGCAAAAATCATCACTGCGTAGTTGGCTCTATAAACTGATGAGCATTAATAAAGTTACACTTAATTTTTTAACTACGTAATAATGAGTCAATACGAAAAAACAGATTAATCAAATACAAATATTTTAGAATGACAAACGAGATATGAATTGGTATAAATACACTGAAACATTTTTTGCGATATTCATTTTTGAACATTTTTGCGATATTAGTTATACTCTCATCGAAATTCTGCACAACTTTTCTTTATTTCAAGAAAATGCGAACCTTTGTTGGTATTCTCAGTTTCACCTTAGTGGCTGCTGCTTATGCTATTGGTAACTATAATAATATTCATAATGTATAGTAAATCTTTGATTGCAGTATATTTGTTTCCTATTCAAAATCGTTCAAATTAAAACAATTTTTTCCAACACAATGAAATTTTCGTCATATGTGCGTAATACAATAACCTTCCCCCCAAACCTGACATAGACTGATTTTCATTTTCTTTCTCTTGCGCATCAATTTTCTTTTGTAGAATGATAACTATGATTTAATAAATTAATAATATAATTAGTACAATCGTATAAAGAATGAGTATAATCCACCTGTAAGAGTCAAAGTACTCATAAATGGCAATGTGATTGTGCCAATACCGAAAACGAGTAATCTGAATAACCTGTTCCATAAAAAATTCGGCCCACAAAATATTCGTTTAGCTGAGCGACGCTTTAATTTTTCAACTCAAACTATTGATAGAATAAACGAGCAGTAGTGTGGCCCATTTTTTTGAGGTACAAATATATATACATACATATATACCCATATATGTGGTAAATTTTTTTTAGTATTTTGTTTGGTAATATTCAACACTCTTATACCAATATGTACCTTTTTATATAAATAAAAGACATTATATTAAATTAATAATTCCTAATTCTGCACTAACTTTAAAACTCCTTATTCTTCCATATTCCTTATTTTCATTTTCGAAACTCTAAGGTCTTTTTCTAAAATGTATCACTTTCGGAGATTCTATTATTTATTTTGGATGTGAGCTTACCATAATCAAAATGCAAAATCTCCTTAACCACTAAAACTTGTATGTACGCTAGAATTGAAAAGAATCCGAAGGAATTTACACAAGTAAAGATTATTTCAAACAAATTTAAGAAATTTCAAGAAATATTTCAAGAGAATTCAAAAGTCAGTCTGGAAGGTGGTCGGCAAGCGACTTCAAGGAAGGGTTTCGTAGGCCTAGGCTCAAATTAAAAAATGGTACTTTTTCTTAATTTTTATGTTGTTAAGCTACTAATATAATATAGTTGCTCTAGATTTGCAAAATTTTCCAATAGGTCTCCGTATGAAAATATTTCGCCGCAAATATAAAACCTTATCACAAAATAATCACATATTCAACTTGGCTATTGAGGCGACACGCTAACGAATTTAATGAAGGGTTATCGGACATTTTTGATCACGCTTACTTTTTTTTTTACTATATTCCTGATACGCGAGACTTTCCCGGGAACCCGGGTGTTACCCGACTACCGGGGTATTGGCAAAGTCAGAGACAGTCTTTTCATCTCTAAATTTCTCTATCCCTTTCCCTTTCCGTAGAAATAATTGTTTAGCAATTTGCAGCATTATTCACTTTGAATATTATCATTATTAAATCATATTTTTAAATCAAGTAAACAAAGATAATATACAGCTGGAATCATTTCTCCGCATTTCTGACTAACCAAAAAGTCCCACGTGACGTTTCAATTTCGTGTGACATTTCAAACTCACGAATTGTCACATAGCTAATTGAAAGATTTGAAAATTCATGAGTCGGAGATACGGTTGGCTGTTTCAAAAACAAACACTATTTTTTCTAATTATATGCTGTCTTCTTGATTTAATTTTTCAGTATTTTTTGGTTTGAAGTATACATTCTTCGTCCGCGTAGGAAGCAGCTTTTATGCAAGGTTCCCAGTATTTTTCTCCACTTTCCAGTAGTCACTTTATAGGGCGAATACAAAACCTCAAGATCGTAGCTTGAATATTTTTTTTAGGTGTGGTGGGAGACGGAAAGCCACTGTCACGAGAATATTAGGGTTTCATACGAAAACTTAAAAAACAATTTTAAAAAGAATACAAGAAATTCAAAGGAATTCAAGAGAATTAAAGACAATAATTTAAAAAATATATTTTTTAAAAAATTCGAAGAACTCAAAGTATTAAAAGAATCCAAATCATTCAAAAATTCAGAGAATTTGACGAATTCAGCAGAATTTAAGGTCAATTAATGTCTCCTTAATTCACAATTAAATCAGCCACATTCAATTACTTATTTGAAAGATTTCGTGTGGATTTTAAAAACAAAAGTAATGTTTTTTTGAACTTTTTCTACGCAGTAGGTTTCAGTTTTCTCAGAAGTGTATTATTAAACCATAATGAAATTCAGAATCCTTGGCGCCATAAGATTTATTTGCATTTTAGCATAATTCTGCGCAGTCATGTGAACAATGAATAATGCAAATATTTATACAAGAATATAAAATTAAAGTGCTTGAGTTCTATTTCTGATATAATATTTCTCGTTAACTGTATCGAACTGTTAAATAAGTGAGGAAATTTAAATCTTGAAAATAAAAGAAATGTGGAAGATCTATGTTGAAATTTTTTGTTCTGATTCTTTAAACAATCAAACATAATTGACCGGGACACAGACAGAAAAAGTGCATTTAATTTTAAATGATTGTGAAATTTTCTTTAAAGAAAGATTATTTTCTCCAGAAAAAGATTCTGTCCAACTTTGCTGCATCCAGTTTTTGAAAATAAAACAATTATTTTCAGATAATATTTTTTTTTATTTATCACTTTTGGGTCTGCATCATTCCAATCCCCGGCAAGTCGCATTTGAAGGAAGTCAAATTAGCTGCAAATCACATTGCGGCACCTCTCATTCGAAAAAATCAAAAGTACAAAAGATATTGGTAAAAGTGCACCATCTCTTATTCGTAAAAATTTTAATTCCTGAAATAATTCGCAAAATTTCGGGAAGATACATAGCAGCATCTTTCATTTGTAACAACTTTGGAGTCAACAAATATTAGCTAAAATTAGTGGCGTGACCTTGATTATTTCAGTGACCAATCACAGAGGTGTCTTTACACCCCCCACGAGACGCTGGAAGTGGGTTAGGGGTGTACCCTACATTACTTCTGGGTTTAATCATAGGCGTTTCTTTCCGCACTTTTGCCAATTTGTTGTGGACTTGAAATGTACATGTTTCGAAAGAGAGATGACGCAATATGACTTGCCGCAAATGTGACTCACCTCACGCTTAAGATGGTTACTGTCCAATATGTCGTAGGCATTTTTTGTTAGAATTGGATTTATTATTACGGTGTATTATTAGAGAAGTTGTAGGCTCCGAAAGCTACGACAATGGTTCCCCAAAGGAACCAATCCCGACGCAACCGGAACGGGTACGTCATCGACTCCTGCTCCTACTATCCTAGAAGGTAAGCAAGATCAGGAAATTCACGCAAGAGACTTCGTACAACACTGTTCCTTGGAGTACTGTCTCTAGCCGCGGAGGATCTTACGCGGCAGACGGCACGGTTGGAGATGAAGGTTTTACTTCTGGATACTTTTTTAGAGCCAGTAATCTTAGAATATTATGAGGAACAGTGTTGACGGACCAGATGAAGTGTTCCCAGAAAAACAGCCTTTTGCATTCGACTCGCGATGGACTGAACCTGACGCTGGCAAGCCGGAATTTTGTTAAGCTGGCTAAGAAATGAAGCTTTGATACCTACAAGGCAGTCGATTATGAGAACCAGAAGATGGATTTTGTAGCCTTGGTAAAGCATGCTCAGCTCGAAAGAAGTGCTTGATATTTCGCCAATCTTTCTTTCTCCTTTGCCGTTACATTACCATCGGTTGGTGCTGAGAATTCAATCACGTAAATTATCTTCGTCTTCAGATGTTGGAGGACAATATCAGGCTTTGTAGCTCTGACCATAAAGGGTCTTGTTAGCAGTTTCTCATAGCAAAAGCGAATGTTCTGCTTTCTGTACACGACTTTTTTGCACCAAAGGTATTAGTGACCATGCTAGCAAACCTCTACCCCCTTTATCTTGATGAAGGTGTATACGATGTAAGGAAGATATAGTAGATATAGTATGGTTGTCATCATCTTGCATGTGCTTCGGACAAGTTCCTTCAACTCATCGATGTTCCATTTCATTGTACCAAACGTGTAGAGCAGTATAGGAACGGACAGCATATTGGCATATTAGCCAGCATATACGGGAGGGTCGGTCAATAACGGCCCATAACACTGCGGTAAAATCTATTCTACCATACCCTAAAATTTAACTGTCTCCCATAAGGTCAGCCTTTACAATAAAAGCATACACTGATTTACAGGAAATGTCATGCAAGTCTTCTGACTCGAGAAAATAATGCCCCAGGTATTTGTTTCTGAGGCACGGCAAGTGCATCACATTCACAAAGTACGTGATGAGTTGTCTCCTCACGAAAATCACACTTTGGACAACCAGGGTTGTCTTCAATACTCATGTTGCTCAAGTGTTTCCTGCGTCGTCAATGTCCAGCAAGCATCTCTACTGCGACATTAATCTCCCTTCTTTCCATGCTCAAGAGTTCATTAATCCTCTCAGGTCATTCACCATATATGAAGTTCTTAGAAAGCACCATTGTTTTTATTGCTTTCCAATATCTCGCATGCTCCTCCGATATCCATATGCCAATCGCTCCTTTCGCCGATGCGTACGAGACACCGCATCAGGGTTCCGAGACAATCAGGGACGATGCAAGCGCAAAAAAAAGTTCGCCAACAATTGAAACACTGTCGTACTATGAGCAGCTTTTACTTGCTCCACAATGCAGTTGTTATTTGTTTCCAAAGTTTTGATATCCCGAAGACTTATTGCTGTGTTGATAATAATAACGTGACTGAAATACTGGCCAATATCTGCCACAAACAATAGATACACTGGAACTTACAATTACGCACGGTTTCGGGCATTGCTTAGTCCTCTTCTTACCAATAATATGATTAGTCTTTGGTACCACACCCACTACAATGAAATTTCAATGTCTTGTGGTATTGTGGAATGTCCAGGATATCGTTATATATTTAAATAAAACTCGTATTTTCATTGTTTGTAGAAAATACAAGTCAGTAGTCACTAAAAAAATGCCCCGCGTACTATGCCTGTCGGATGGTTTTGATACTAGTACACATGTACATTTTTAACCCTACTTTCGGCAACAATATTAGAACAATTGCTAAAACAGGTAGACTGACATTTTGTAAATATATCGACTTCTTTTCATATTGTCTTCTGTCTTCTTATTATCTATTACAGCATATCGCAATGCATTTGTTACGTGAGATTTCCATATGGTAATACGCAAAAAATGTTTTCAACTACGGCGCACTACTCCGATCAGTTTAGGAAAAAATATGTTAATCCAGGGGATATAGAGATTGTTTTGTGCAAAGATGTTTGTCGCACGTCAAAAACATCACCCTTAAAAAGATTCTCAAAAAATTCAAACGTCTTTTTTCACCTGTTATTTTGGCCATAAATTTCTCTTGAATTTCCTGGTAAATTGTCTTATCGGTCCTTACAACATATCTTCTGTTCATAAAAGTGGGTCAAGCGGTTTTCGATTAAAACCACTTTATTATTTTTCTTCCCCCGCCCGCCCATTATTTGAAAAGAATGCAATTTGAAGGTTAAAATTCTGTTTAGTTTTTTGCTACCTCTGAATGAAAATTTGACATAAATTTCAGGCTGATACGAGCGAGGGCTGATTTGCCATGCTTACCCGGCTATACCGTTTCGGATAAAGTTCCGAATAAGTGAGTTCTCCAATTACCTTCAAACTCCGCATGCTAATGTATCTTGACGCGCTGATCACGAATACGACAGTAAAAATTGTCGACAATCCGATTTTCATGTTGAAGCTATGCAAAAATGACGAGAGAATTAACTATAACGTTTACGAGAGAATTAACGATACGTCGATTTTGATGAAAACCCTGGGACCCTCTTTGCGTTTGTCTCAGCGAATACGCAAGATTTTTCAAACAAAAGTTGAAGGTCTTATGGATATACAAAAATTTTTTCATGCATTTTCCTCCGCGATTTATGGTTTCCGCGAAAATTGGTGTTAGATCTGATAAAATGTAACGGATTTCAGTGAAATAAGCGTCAGGTCTTTGTTTACCATCCGCGCTCATAGTACTTACGGGCTTGTATTTCTCGGGTGCATTCATTATTTTTTAGGTTTTCTTATCCCGAGTTGTCATCAAGATGGAGGGAAAATATAATATTTTCAGTTTGAGTATGATCCTTCAGAATCCAGAAAAATACTTGAGTGGCAGCGGCGAATCGAACTGATTCCAACTGACTAACTGAACGATTCTGTTCCAAAAAGAAGAAAACGATGACGCTTGCGGAATCTACAATCACCTGCGGACAGTTTTTATGCTATATGATAGGAAAGTATCTTCACACTAATGCCGTTGTGGTAAATACGTGTCCCGAAAAGTGCAACATTTCCGCAGCAGCCTGTACGCTTATTTCTTACTGTTTCGCTGTAAACTTCAATTTTGAAAAAACTACCCAGTAAAGCAGCATTGTAAACGCTAAGTCGATTTCGCGAGAAACTATTGCGGATCACTCGTCTTTTTGTCGAGAAATCTGCATGATTGCTCTTGGCAATCACTTCGCAGAGGAAGGGCGCACCGGAGGTGTTGGTGAAATAGTAGAAATTGATAAGTGCTAGATTGGCCGTCGAAAATACGAGCGAGGACGTTTAGTAGAAAGATCATGGATCCTCGAAATAATGTATAGAGGATATCCCTACAACTATCAGTTGGAACTCTGTCCCGATAACAAGAGAGATCAAGATACTCGAGATGAATTAAAATACATGAAATCTATCTACGGTAGCAAGAAAAAAATGTGCCAAAAATGCATGAGAAGTACCCTTACTATTTTACTTAGATTTTTTTCTCCGTTTGGAGAGTTTGAGCACAATCGGACGATAGAAAAGTCTCAGCTGTGATTGTTAAGGTGCTTCAGACGAGGGGATTAGTACCCTACAAATTACGTCTGCAGGGATGAATCGTTTGATGTAATATTTTTATCACATAATCTAGAGGAATATTTGTTGTTGATGTTAGATTTTTCCGATTACTGGTCAAATAATTTTCTAGAGAAACGAGAAAAAATCTGCCACGGCCTGGATTTGAACCGGGAACGCCACTATTTATGAGTGGAGCGTTAACCAATTACGCCACCGGGGCCACAGCAGAAAGTTTCTCGTTTCTCCTATATCCACAGGGTGACGCGAGTCTGCGTCTTTGTAACCTGTGAATTTCTAGTGATTAATTCTAATCTGAATAAATTCACCGAATCTGAATAATTTAGAGTTTTCGGGAGTTGAAGCGAGAGAAGGTAAATTTATTATTTTACAAAAAATAGTTCCTTATTTATTTACTTAGGAATTGAATTCCCCGGGACCTGATGAGGCCATTTAAAGGATAACATGATAAGTAAACGTGAAACCGTGAAACCCTATCAGAAAAGCAATTGCGTCTTTTTGTATGCAGTTCGATAGCGGCAGCGATTACATGTGTAAAACGCGGGCCTTAGGGCAAAGCAAAAACAAAAAAAATGCTTTAAATTGAAAAATTAATTAAGCTGTCGTGTAGTGTTTGGTCATTACTTTAAGAAAAGATAAACAATAATGACTGAAAGTAAAATATAATGCATTTCCAGTCTGAATTGAATATTTGTTAGCACATCTTAAGAAATTTGGTTTGGTAAGAAAGAAGAGGAAGAACTCGTTTGTTGAGTTAGTAACTAGCCTATTTATGTTAGCACACATATAATAAATTGGTGCCCTTTGACTGATGGCATTTTTGGGTGCAGGTGCGTAGAAAGTAACATAATAACGAGTAGCGGATCTAGAAATCTTGAACATTATTTGTTGTAAGATAGCCGGTTCGTCCACTTGGGATCACAGAATTTGAACATATATAGGCATGCGGCTAGAATACGACGCAGGACCAGCGTCAGGAATTCAAAACTCGCACACATAGCTAGGTAGTCCGAGCCTCGAGTGGGGTAGGTTCTGTCTCGTTTCAAAGTAATGCATTTGATTGGCATTTTTTTAACATTCTCATTCTGAGCAAAGTATTTTGCGTGTATCTGGCTCAAAATTATAAAACAATATTCTAGCCTTGATCTTACCATCGCATGTAGGATACCATTACGTAAATCTGGTTCGTAAAAAGAAATTGAGGGTAATAGGATAGGCCTAGGTCATGGATAGACGAAATTCTCTTCAATCGTGTAATGTCAGTCTTGTTTAACATCGTCGACATAAATATTAAAAATCGGCGAACCAAGGGCCGAGCCTTGAGTAACCCCTGACGTAGAATAAAAAGTCTTCTGTGAGAAATCCCTATGTAATACATGGTTAGACCTATTCGATAGATAATTGAGCAGGAACGCGTTACGCTTCTACGGAAATTCATATTATCGAATTTTGATTTAGTAATTGTGAGCTCGATTCTGCCGCAGAACGATATTCGCAGCCTTCCGGGTGATTGCAAACAACCCTGTTTTGAGGGCGATGTGAGAAATCATTTTCAGCGGTTCAGATAATACAATAACGCAATTTTTGACAAAAAAAACTAGGGATCTGGTCAACGTCTTCTGTTTCTGAAGCTTGGCTGCAGCTGATATTTTATTATCTGATAAAAAGAAAGAGTTTCGAGCATAAAAATACAAAACAAAAGGAACGTTTAGGGCTTCTTCAAGTGCATCGGAGACCTAAAATACACTAGAAAACGTGTCAGGAAACGCACTTACAATAGACTGCGGATCGTTCAATATTTTCGAGACACTATACATAATCATTGGCTGTGTAGTGCTAATGTTATTGTTGTTCATAAATTTCGAGAAAGCCTTTGGGTTGACTTTTACGTCCCTCTCAATGCCACTGATGTAACTTACGTGATCACTAGGTTGCCTCGTTTTGCCATTAATTGTTCGAAGTGAAATGTAATACCCGGCAATAGTGATCCAGCTACGTAAATGTTACATATATACATTTCTTTAAATCGGATAATATCTTCTGTGAAAATGTTTGCCCTAAAGTGCCGGAATTTCTACTGAAAACACCAAAATTGTCATTAATTGTAGTTCAGTTGAAACGCACATCTCGCCACCGCTCCTTGTTATTATTAAGTAAACTGTATTCTGGTGAAAAACAGACATATGTATCTAATTTAAACGTTGCGCCTCAGCGATTCTGATGTGTAAACTCTTTTATCCGGTGCTTATTCTGGCATCAAGTTCCTTTTTGGCCCATCTGTACCCCTCTTGCTTTAATCGCGCCGGTAGATTGAGATACTCAGGTCCTTTATCTGAGCCGGTATTTGGTGGGTCAGTCTCGCGTCCACAAAAATCTTCCAAACGCGCAGAGCAGACTGTTGTTTTGTGAACATCACTTTGACAGGCCTAGGCTTTTTGCCTAAGAAAATTTTCCGATTCACCAGGTTTTAAACCAAGCACAGGTGTAGCCTCTGGTAGGCCAAAAATGATCAAATTATTTTTGCGCTTCATGTGATCTTCAAACTCCCCGAGGAAGTCCAAAGAGTACCACTGTGGCTATTCAGTATGGTCTTGCCTCCGGAATTTAAAAACTTCGACCTCAGGTTCTTTGATCCTTTTTATGGTACCAACAATGATGCATTCGCAATTTGAGAGCCTGATATTAAAATACTTAAGAAGTCAGACACAGCGTTGTTGACCATTTCCAAATCAGCCAACACGGATTACTTCATGATAGCGAATTCAGCATCAATTAAATCCTGCAAATCAAGGGTTCCAGGTCAGGACCAATATTAGAAAAATTAAGTACAACAGCATTCAAATTTTTACTTTAAAGATAATGACCGGAAAGTTTGCATGAAATGATAGGTTTTATTATATACTCATGCAAAAATTATAGTAGTTTGGAATGGAGGTTTTTGCATATGCGTCACGAAACTACTTACTTGAATAGAATAAGGCAGAAATAATCTCTGTAATTGATTTTTGTAACCTGCCGGGTAACAATAAAGTGCATTTGAAGCTCGGCTTGTTTGATTTCGTACCATAAGAAAATGAATATGCTCTATTTTTAGTGAAACTTAATCATATTTTATTAGTAAATGAATGATTTTATATTGATTTTTTATGCATCATTCTGCAATCCTTTTCAATTTCCCAATTCTCCCTGATAACAAGTTTCGATTCAAAAATAAAATTTTATTATATCTCCCGAAATTTATCTTATCTTTCCAGTGATAATTAATAACTTATTTTTTGCTCTCTATAATGGCATAAATCTGAAATACGTTTGAGACTACTTTGTGACAGAAACGGAGTTGTGAAATACAAATAATTTAAAATGCCGAATGAGATAACGATTAGTATATGTATATAAACTGAATTTCTGGAATATTCATTTGTATACTCTGACCGAAATTCTTTATCAGTGGGTTTCATTTATTTGAAGAAAATGAGAACTGTGATTTCTGTCATGTTTCTCACCGTATTGGTTTTCCCTAAGGCGACGGGTAAATAGAATAATATCTATTAAACGGTGTTACCAAAACAAACTCAGTTTAATGTTTACGAGACATAGCAGACATTGCAGGCTTAGTGGAACTAAAAAAAGTGTACAACGCGAGATTTCTCGTACAGCCCCAAAATCTAATTTTATTGTTAAAAACCGCTTTTTGTTAGGTAAATGTATATAGTAATTCATAACTCGGCCACGTTTTATTCGATTTAAATTTTCTTATTCGTTTTAAAGTAGAAAAACACAGCTTTTTGAACACAGATTGTTTATTTTATTACAGTGAAAAATCACGAAGCTACAATCGAAAATATTTCAAAGTTTCTCATTTTTCCTCGATTTTTTAAACTTTTACAAAACAATTTAATGACATCTTCTAAAACAAAATAATTTTTTGCTGTAAATATAAAGAAGATGCGTTAAATTCCACGTGCAATGCGCTTTTTACATTCTCATAATTTATTATTGAAAAAGTACTAGAATCGTCCGAAATTTCACACCTTAGTTTTTCAATGAATCTCCACATTTTGAGACCCCCTAAAGCCAAAAATCATGTTTTGACGATGGCGTCAGTCTGCCTGTGTCCCTATCTGCCGATGAGTCTGTGGGTCGGTCCGTAAACATGATAGCTCTCGAAAAAATGAACATATCAGATCCAGCTTTTTCACAATTTTTGTATCCGAAAAGGAAGAACGAGTCCTTTAACCAGCCTTTTTTGCCCCACACTGAAAATTTTTTGAGAAAACTGCCGCCTTAGCGCTAGTAGAGCAGCAACATTACCAGGGCCGAATTTAGAAACTTGCAAATTTGTGCCGCCCCGGGTCAGATGAAAAAATTGCCGCCTTTTTCAAAACTTAGAACTGACTGATATATTATAGAAGCAAAATTTTGCCACCCCTCGAAATTTGCCGCCCGGGGCAGTACCCTGGTTGCCCTAATGGTGAATCCACCCCTGACCATTACGTGTTTGGTCCAGCTGCTACTCGATCTTGGGTGAGCATTGGTCCCACGTGGGAGAGCAGCGGTCCCACAAAGAGAGAGGAGCGACTCACAAAGAGAAAGCAGCGCACCCACGTAGTAAACGTACTCGAACAACTTGAAAGAGGTCACTCAAACTTGATGGGCGCACAGCGCTCCGCGCATGTGATGCAGCAGCTGCACCATATGGTAGAGCAGCTTGCCCAAAAAAATTTCAATTCAACAGTTCCGGTTGTATCCATGGAAAATGCTTTGCAAAAATAGAATATTCTAATTTTACGCTAAAAGACGACAGGTACGTGGGAAAAATTTAAAAGAGGAATTCTGGCATTTCAAAATATCTACCATTTTTAGTCGTTTTTTAATAAGACTCGTATTTTAGTTTTTATGCCTGAAAAATAATATGAATAAGTCGAAAATTCTAATTTTGAATCAATCGGCGAAGGTACAAAAAAGAAAGTTTAAAAGATGAATTGCAGCTATTCAAATGTATTACAATTTTTCCTTCAATCATTTTCTTTATATTTCTAGTCATTTTTGTTTTATTTATCGAAACTACTATGAAAATAATCAAAAATTGAAATTTTGAGTCAAACGACGCGAAATACGGGGAAAAGTCTCAAGGAGATATTCCAGCGTTGAAAAAGTCCTACAACATTTCTTTTAACCATTTTTCGACACAACTCGTCGTTTTTAAATTCTTTATCGAAATTTCTATGCGAAAATTGAGAATTCCAATATTACGTCAAAAGAAGCGAGATACATGAAAAGTCTAAAGAAAAACGCACAGCTTTCTAAAATTGCTGATAATTTAGCTTCACCCATTTTTGGCCAGGACTCGAGGTTTTTTTTAATAATCAAAAATGCTATGAAAAAATCGAGACTTTGTGTGTTCCGATTCCAAAACTCCCTAATAGAGCTCTCTACTACCTCATTTTCA
>JAWWEA010277149.1:0-13172 GCA_035222095.1 Andricus quercuspetiolicola | reverse complement strand
CGGGATGGCTACCTCATCCAACTACCTGGGTTATAGCTACTGCTTAAAATGTTCCCCTGCCATTATGTTGTTTGACTCACCTATTTTAGATGGATTGTACAACAAACTCTGTTTGCAGCCTGTACCATCTACTTAGCAATAATAACTTGTAAGAATTTAGATGACTAATATGCCCAGAAAAAAATTGACTGGATCCGTTTAAATCATCAGAAAAATTATTTAAATCAGCATTTTTAAAGGTATTTCCCGATTGCGACAGATTGGTTACATAAACTGATTGGTAAAGAGTTGTATAGTGTACGCAAAATGTAAATTTTACCTGTAAAGAATAAAAATTTGCATATAAAAATCTTTTAGATTTTTTACCATAATCCGCTGTTTTATTCTTTCTGATCTTCGAGCATTCGTCCCTGTTGAGAAATGTGCACTTTTATGAAGAGCAAGGAACACGATGCTTTTTGCTCGATATCGTTTAGACAACTATCCCTTAACCAACAAAAAATGTATGTACCAGCCAACCATTTCTCTGAGTGTAGTCTTAGACCTCCATGACCTCCTGATAATACTTACAGAGGAAGTTGTCTTGAAGAAAACGCATCTTTCTCTTGCTTCCTTTGTTTTCAATCACGTGGAAGTACTTTTTCCACCAATGGAATTATTTGGCTGTTAGACAAAGTGATGTTTGTCGCTAAGGGTTGTTCTTTGCAGAAAAAATATTTTTTGTATACAAATGAACATTCCTCTTAACCATGAATTAAGCGGAAATTCTATTTGTGTCGAAAACCATCATTTTAAAAGAAGAGGACATTTCTCTGAATGGAATCTAGTGGCTTATAATGTTTACGCTATAATTTGTTACTGAGATTCTCTACATTCACTAAAAGTGTACTTATCTTCTTTTAATAATCGCACACACCTAGTATGTGATCCTACCTGATATACATTAGATTTATCATGGCATCGTCTAGTGTCTGGTCTGATCAATGTTGGATGCGTTTTGAAAGCTTAATAATGAAAAAGGTGCAGATTTAAGAATCATTTACAAAAATCATCTGAAGAAATTGCCTGCTAACATTCCATTCAATGCACGACTGGATTGGGTTTGCAGAAAAGAATTGCACTTGCTCTCAAAAAAGTAATTAAATAGTCCTTGAGAGGTTTCTGCAGCTAATAACTTAGATCTTCATATATGAATCAAGTTCGTCTCACCAATAATGAAAATGTTTCTGATGATGACAATTCCAGTAGCACTACTTTTTCTTCACCACTAATGTCTCAGAAATCAAAGTTACAATACGACAAAGAGTATTGCGAAGTAGCTGTTGAAGTTCTTAAACAAATAAAAGATAACTTTGGGAAATCGAGTACCAATTCGGAAAAGGTGTTACTCCTGACTATTGTACCCCAATTTCGGGGTCGTAGAAAGAAAAAGAAAAGAATTTGGATACTTTCAATGCCAGGCTAAAAAGGCGAAAAATTTCGTAGCTAAGTGTGGAATTTTGACGTCACCAAATCCAAAAGTAGGAGGAAGCTGCCGAAACTTCAACACTTATGACATCTTTATATGATGATTCTGAAAATAGCCGCCTTATATCTGGAATTAAGGACTTCTTGTCCGTAAAAATGGAGAATGGGAAGCGCCAGCATGTTCAGAAAAGACTGATACTTTCTTATCTTTCTGAATTATACCAAAAGTTTGAAATGCAGTATTCTGATATTAAAGCTGTTTTTTCTAAATTTGCTTAAGTTCGACCTCATCACTGCATACTGATTTACCTCTCAACACTTACAAAAACTGTTTGCAATGCATGATGTGCAGCCTTTCTACTCCTGCTTGCTACCTTAATAAATGCGGGTCGTTTCCCGATAAAGAAGTGATTGAAAATCATCTCAAAATAGTGTTTGACAAAAATGTAAATGATAAGATGGAATTTAAAGTTTAGCAGGAGGCTGATAGGTATACTCTGAAGACTAAGGCTCTTAAGAGCATGCTCCACACTGACCACGTGACCAAATCAGTCCTCGGTTATGGAAATTTTTGTTGGTGTTCACCACGTCCAAACGCAATGATATATCGTTCTCAAAGTTTGGAATATAGGAAATGTGACAATAAATTGCGTTTTTGTATTTAGTTTAAGTAATAATTTTGAAAAAAATTTCCCGAGTGAAAAATAAATGTGTCAAATTATTTTGATTTTTTTATGTTCACTACGTCCACACGGTTTGAGATATCGTGTTTAGAATTTGAAAATTTGAAATTGCTAAAAATGCTTCAAAAATAATGACAGGTTACGTGTGTGGTTATTTTTCAAATCGAAACCTCACGTAAATTTCTTTTTTCAATTTAGTTTCTTTTTTTGTCAATTTTACATTTCCTTTCAAATCTGCATGAGAAAGGCAACTAAACTGAAATAATGAATCTCGATCCAAAAAAATGAATTCCTAACCGAAAATTTCCAAGCAAACAGTTCAATTTTCAACACAAAAAGACGATTTTTTAAGAAACGATTCGAATTTTTAAGTCAAGAAAAAAATTTTCTACAAACCTGTTGAATTTTCAACACAAAAACATAAAATTTCAACAAAAAAGTTAATTTTTAACGAAATAGTCGAATTTTAAACTGAAAACTATCAATTTTCAGTCAAAAGTGGAATTGGTAAATTTGTAGTAAAAGGAAGTAATCTTTAACCAACAAAAAATGAATATTCAAATATTTGATTTTTTTACAAAAATAATAGAATTTTCAAACCAAAAAGACGATTTTCAAACAAAATAGTTTAATTTTTTAGCCAAAAAGATGAATTTTCTACAAAACAGAATTTTCAACCCGAAAATACGAAAATTTACCAAAAAGTTAATTATTAACTTAAGAATCGAATTCTCACCATTTAAACTAAAGACGATAAATTTTCAATTAGAAATTGACCGAAGAGGAATTCGCAACTGAAATGACAAATCTCTAACCAAAAAAAATAAATTCTTAAACATAATTTTGAATAAAAAAAATCAATTCTCAACCAAGAAGATTATGTTTCTACTAAAATGAATAGAGTTTCAACAAAATATATGGATTTTCAACTAAATATTAGAATTTTCTACCAAAAATGTAATACTATAATTTGCAGTTAAGAATAATCATTTACAGCCAAAGAGATTAGCTTTTCACTGAAATAATGAATCGTCATACTAAAAATTCATTATTAATAAACAAGTTCAATTTTCAACTAAATTTAGTTGAATTTTCAACGAGAAAGATTAACTTTTCACCAAAAGGAACAATTTGTCAGAAAAATAGACTAATTTTCAATCAAATAGTTGAATTTTCAACTAGAAAATATCAATTTCCAACCGAAAATATCTGAACAAAAAATTTCGTGATTGATATGTCAACTAAAAAACGATGTCTCTTTGAAATCAAAAACAGTTGAAATTAACCAAAGAAGACGAATTTTCAACAAAATAGCTGAGCTTTCAAGCTAAAAAGGCAAATTTTTCAGAATATAGTTGACCTCCGAACCAGAAAAGATTTATTTTAAAACATAAAGTTAATTTTTAACCAAGGAAGATCAATTCTGATCCGAGAAGTATATTTATAAGAAAAAATATTCATTGAACCAAACCATTGCATTTGCAACCAAATAGTGAAATCTTCAAACATAAGAGACGAATTTTCAACAAAGTTTTGAAATTTCTAAAAAAGGAGTGGAATTCTGAACCAACAAAGATGTTTTTGACACCAAACGGTCAAATTTTTAAACAAAAATTATTATACTTTAAAAAAAAAGGTTGCATTTTTAACCAAATAGTTAAATTTTTTAAATAAATATTTGCAATCAAAACAGATGAATATTCAATCGAACGGGCAAATGTACGAAAAAACAATTGAGTTTTCAACCAAAAAAGATGAATATTTAAACAAATATTTGAATATTTATAAAAAAGTTATTTTCAACACAAGGAAAGATCAATTTAAAAGAAAAATTATTCTTATCCAAATAATCGAGTTTTTAAACACAAATAATTAAGCATATGAACTGAAAACTGTAGCATTATCAACAAAAAAATGGATTTTCAACGAAATTGTTGAATTCTTATCCAAGTTAATTTTCAGCCAAGAAAAATGACTTGAGAAAAAGTTGTTTTCAACCTAATGATTTGGATTTGAGATAAAAACCATGAAACTTTAATTTTTGACCAAACAGCTGAATTTTTAGCCTGCAATGATAAATTTTTAACTAAGAAGATGCCTTTTCTCCAAGAAACATCTATTTTCTCCCACGAGACAAATTTTCAATGTAATACATTAAGTTTGAGCCCAATAGTTGAATTATAAAGTAAAAATATAAGTTTTCAACCAAAAATGGAATGGTTAAATGTTCAGTTTGAGACACTAATTTTTAACAAACAAATGAGAAAGGATTTTCAACCAATTGAATTTTGAATAAAAAAGATGGAATTTTAACAAAGTAGTTGAATCCTTAACCAAAATGATAAATTTTTTGATAAACAAGATCAATTTTCTACTCAAATAGATGAATTTCCAACAAAATAAATAAATTGTTAAGGAAATAATTGAATTTTTAACTGACGAAGAAAAATTTTGTAAAGAAAAATGAGATAGCTACGCTTTTAGAAAAATAATTGATTCTTAGGTAATCTTTTTTTCAAATCAAAAAGACGATTTTTTTACAAACCAGCTCAATTTCCCACCTAAAAATATGAATCATCAACAAAAAAAGGAAATTTTCGACCAAATAGTTAAATTTTCAATCAAAATGATCAATCTTCTAACAACAGAAATTCCATTTTTCACAAATTATTTTAACTTTTATGTCCTTTTTGGGACCCGATAAAGCAGACTTATGGGTATGATATTTAAAAAATAATTTATTCATTTGTATTCCACAGTTAATTCTCAAGAAAAATGTTGAGTTCTAAATCGACTAACACAAGCTTAACGATTCTGAATGAAATTTTCAAAAGCACCTCTTTTTCTTTAGGAAAATACGTGTGAAATCTCATGAAGTTTGCAAAACCTACAAATATCATTTTAAAAAAATTTCTTTGTGGATTTAAACAAATTTGGGAGCGATGTGCATACAAATTTGAAAAAAAAGAATTTTTGACCATCCTAGTGTGCATCCACGTGAAAATTCAAAGCGTTAATGCACTTGAATTGGTTTCATATCAAAATTTATCAAAAAATATTTATAGAAGATTATCTTATAACAGTAATTAAGATATTTTTTTCGATAAATATATAATTACCTAGCACCACGACGTACACAGTCAAATTATATGTTTTAACTGTTTCGATGTAAAAAAAGCCATTTTTGAATATAGTCGATATCTGGATGAAAGTTATTTTAATATATGATTGATTTAGCATTATGATTCAGTATATTTTACTGAAGAAGAAAATACATACAGTGATATATGGAAAAAAAAACGGAAAGTAAAATTTTTTGGACTTATGTTGGCATCTCTGATGAAAGAGTCGACGTAGACATTCACGTTATGACATATGTTTCAACTGTTTCGAAGTTTGAAAAAAAAAATTTTGGAATATAGTCGATATCTTTGTGAAAGATATTATAAGATATAATTGGTTAATCATTATATTATACTGTTTCCATAAAATTATCAGAAAAATATGAAAACTGAAGATTGTTGTACTTATGTTGACACCCCAGATAAAATATTTGACGTGGACATCTAAGTAAAATTTCAACGCGGTAATGCATTTAAATTGGTTTTGTAACAGAAAGTCTTGGAAAATTATCCATAAAAATTACTTTATAATAATTAATTGAATATTTTCTCGGTAGACACATAATTACCCAGCACGATAAAATACTTACAGTCATAACATATGTTTCAACTGTTTCGAAGTACGCATTTTCAATTTGTGAATATGATTGATATCTAGATGTAGGATATTTTAATATATAATTGATTTGGTAATATATTCTACTTACGAACAGAATTAGCTAACTTCATGAAAGTAAAAACCAGTAGAGTATACGTAAAAATCTTCATTTCCTCGGATACAATGAGCTGATTTTTAAACAATTTCCTGACCTGTAGCTGACAAGATGCTGAAAATGTTTCATTCGCATATATGCCATAGCGATTAGCTCATTATTGACAAAAATGTCTCACATTCGGGAATGGTGTTACGCAAACCGTAGTTTAATTATCACAGAACAAATAAACTATATTTACTTTTCTTGAAAATGTTGGTATCAGATTCATGTAATTTGGCAATCTTGACATCAATGCGTAACTGACACTAAAAATCTATATTTATTAAAATAACATACGCAAATATATACTATTATAAACCGTTGACATATGTTGCGAAATTTGGATTTAAAAGAAAGATAACTTTTCTTCATCAGTGTTTTTGTACTGATTGTAACCAACTAAAACTTGGAAACTGCTAAAAATTACTTTTACACAAGTACTTCTTTATTCATAATATGGCCACTAAGGATTTAAATGACCTTCGTTTCTTACAGTCCTAATCTACTCGCACTATGATATAATCATTTCTCACAAATCTTTACGTTTCTAGTAGAAGCGAATTCGCTCCTCTAACTTCCACAAACTGCTTCATCCACACCTCACCCTATCCATCCTCCTCTAAAATCTTTACTACATTCTCTTGACAGTTTACTTTATCTCCCATTCTTCTCCTACGAACTTCTCATGCACGCTCCTACGTTTCCTCTACTCATTTATATATTCTGTACTGTCTGTTCTTTTTTTTTTCCAATGCATCCCTTCCCTTACATCGTTTTACAATCGAAATTTTGCTTTTCTGTTCCATGTTATCTTTCCCCATCCCTTTTCTAAATACTTTGGTACTCCTTCTTTCTTTATCATCTTGTAACATTTATTATATTTGGTTACTCAATCATCCTTTATCTTTCTATTGATTTATTTTTCCTGTCCCTTCCCTTTAATTCTGCATAAGCTGCTCCAGTGCTCTCTTCTATATCTCTAGCACTTAGGAATTTAAGAACTTTCTTCTTCCTGTCTTGTAATTTTTTTACGGCCTACTTGCATTTAGCGTAAGATCGTAAGTCCAATGTCAAGTGTTGGAATATCGTACAAGTTTATGAAAGTAGAAACTGGTATAATATATGTAATATATTTTTCAGAAAAAAGTCATGGTATTGTTCCGTAAAGTAAAATTTTGCACTGTATTTTAAAAGTATTTAAAGGCACAGGAGTATTAGGATGATAGTCCTGGACTTTTCAATCTAATTTGAGGTTAAGTTTACATTTACAATGTCACAATGCTTACAAGTATATTGAAAATCGGCGACGTGCTTAAATCCAGCACTTGCCTCTAAAATTCCATATATCAACATGTACATCAATTAATATTGGAAGAAAAAAATTAATTTGATGTTTTACAGCTTTTCCGTATTTAACAACCCCATTTTCGCAACATTTTTGTGGTAACTTATTTTTCATTTTCATTAATTATACATTGACAAATAACTATGAGAGAAAAATGTGGCAGAAAAAAAATGAAACTGGTCAGCTGCATAAAAATTATATTTGAAAACTCTATAATTAATTATATTTCCATGTAAAATTAAAAACTGATTTCAAAAATAGAAGCTACTTTATTATTTCTGTTTAAAGTCAACACTTGCCCTTAACTAGAAAATTTGAACCAGACATATCAATTAAAAATAAATTTTACACAAATCACAAAAACTTATTCTTATTTATTGAATATCAGGAGATCCCTTCGGGACCTTCTGTGGTGCTGAATGATGCAAAATATGGTTTAAAAAACTGCTTTCCTTTTTCGCTCAAATAACTAAACAAAAAAAAAGAAAAACAGAATTTTGCATTATTAAACAAGTTTCGAAGCAGTTATACCTATTCGTAAAAATAAATAGGTAATATGTTTAGCTATAATTGATCATGCTTGGTTAAAAATTTAGTTTTTTTGACCAAAAGTTAATTCTTTTTATTTAAAAAGTCAATATTATATCTTTGGTTCCGAATTCATCTGTCTTGATTAAAAGTTCTTCTATTTGGTTGAAAAATTAATTGTTTTGTTAAAAATTCAACTATTTTCTTGTAAAGTCATATTTTTTTGATTGAAAGTTAATTATTTTTATTTGAAAAGTTTAATATTATATTTTTGGTTCAAAATTCATCTCTTTTGGTTGAAAATGTAATTATTCTGTTGAAAATTATACTATTTGGCTAGAGTCACATTTTTTTGGTTAAAATTGATTCTTTTTATTTAAAAAGTTTAATATTATATTTTTGGTTTGAAGTTTTACTATTTGATTGCAAATTCAATATTATATTGTTGAAAATTCGACTATTTTGATAAAAAGTCATCTTTTTGTTGAAAAATTCAACTGCTTTCCTGAAAATTCGTCTTCTTTATAGAAAATCCGTCCTTTTAGATTAATAGTTTACCTTTTATTAGAAGTTTCCTCTTTTTTCATTATAAATTCATGTTTTATTGTTGAAAGTTAATTCTTTTTTTATTAAAAGGTTATTATTATATTTTCGGTTTTGAATTAATCTTTTTTTGTTAAAAATTCAATTATTTTGTTGAAAATTATATTGTTTTCCTGAAGAGTCATATTTTTTTAGTTAAAGTTAATTCTTTTTATTTGAAGAGTTTAATAACACATTTTTAGTTCCACATTTTACTATTTTATCAAAAGTTGAATTATATTGATGAAAACTCAATTAATTTGTTGAAAATTCATCTTTTTAGATAGAAAATCCGTCCTTTTAGATTAGTATTTCATCTCTCGTTAGAATAGTCATCTTTTTTGTTAAAAATTAATCATTTATGGTTGAGAGTTAATTATTTTTATTTAAAAAGTTTACTATTACATTTTTGGTTCCGAATCCATCTCTGTTGGTTACAAATTTCATTATTTTGCTGAAAATTCAACTATTTTGTTAAAAAGTCATATTTTTTTTATTGAAAGATAATTATTTTTATTAAAAGAGATGACTATTCTATTTTTGGTGCCAAATTCATCTTTTGAATAAAAATTAAACTATTTTGTCGAGAATTAATTTATTTTGATAAAAATTCATATTGCCAATATGCCTATATCAGGGTGTCTAGCGAATTTTAGGAACAAAATTCAAAGTCTTTTCCAGGTTTTCCAGGTCAAGAAATCAAATTTTTCCTGGTCCTCTTTTTTTACATCAAATAATGAAATAAACTTTTATCATAAGTAAACATATTCCTAATTTTTTGCGAACCTGAGTCATCTTTGTAAAATCTTTGGGGATATTTTAAAATCATTGTCATGTTTTTGAAATCATTAAAATCTTTGGAAACTTTGTCAAATCTGTGAAATCTTTTAAAATCTTTGTAAATTCGTTGGAATTTTTTGAAGTATTCCAAACTTGAAAAATTGAAAGCTTGAAATTTCGGTGAAATTTTTCAGAAACCTTTTGGAATTTTTTGAAGCATTTGTGAAATCTTTGACATCCTTGAAATCTTTGAAATCTTTATGTAACTTTACAGAATTTTTTAAAATCTTAATACAATTTTTGAAATATTTGCGAACTCTTTCTCTAATCTTTGCTTCCGAAATCTTTTGTGTTCGTTTGAAATCATGGAAATCTTTTGAAATCTTCCTAAATGTGTTAAAACCTTTTCAAAAAGCTTAAAATCTTTGAAATATTTCGAAATATTTAAAATCTTTCGAAATCCTTATAAATTCTTTAAAGTATCTGTGAAATCTTTTATATTCGTTTGAAATCACTGGAATATTTGAAATATTTTTTAAATCTTTTTGAAATTTGTTGGAATCGTTCAAAATCACCAGCACATTTGAAATATTTTGGTTAATCTCTCAAAATCTTCTGAAAAGTTTTGATATCATTTAAAATATTTAAAATGTTTCTGAATCTTTGAATTCAGCTGTACTCTACCCTTGTTGAAGTCTATTCAGTCCTTCAAAGTTTTGAAATGTATGAAAACTTTGTAAAATTTTCTGAAATCTTCATGAAATTTTTGAAATATTTTCGAAATCTTTCTTTAATCTTTGTTCATGGAATCTTTTCTGTTTGCTTGAAATTATTACCATTTTTTGAAATCTTCTCAAATAGCTTGAAACCTTTTAAAATCATAAAAAAATTTTCAAATGTTTTGAGAATTTTGAAACTCGTGTCTTGAAATTTTTGATATTCTTGAAATGTATTGAAATCCTTTTGAATTCTTTGAAATATTTGTAAAATCTTTCGGAAATCTTTTGTAATCGTTTGAAATCACTCGAATATTGGAAATCTTTGTTAAATCTTTTGAAATCTCCTCAAAAATGTTCAAATCCTCTAAAAGATTTGAAATGTTTTCAAATCCTTAAAACCGGGTGTATTGCACCCCTGTTGATATCTTTTAAATTCTTGGACTCTTTTGGAATCTTCATGAATTTTGTATGAAATCTTGGAAAATTTTGTCAAATTTTGTGATATTTCCTAGAAAATTTTGAAATTGTTTAAAATCTTTAAAATGTTTTGAAATCTTAGTAGTATAGTTTAACATGCCCTTCTTAAATCTTAAAAATCTTTTGAAGTTTTAAAATCTTTGTGAAATCTTCGAAATCTTTGAGATCTTTGTGAAATATGTAAAGTCTTTCAAAATCTTTGTGAATTCGTCGGAAATTTTTGAAGTAGCGCAAACCTTGGTTCGAAATCTTTGAAATCTTTATGAAATTTTCGAAATATTTAGGAAATGCTTGTGAAAAACTTTTAATCTAGTGTAGACGCCTTTTTTGAGTCTTTAAAATATTCAAATCTTTGTGAAATCTTTTGAAATATTCATTAAATCTTTCTTAGATCTTTGTTTCAAAAATCCTTTGTATTCTTTCAAATGTGATTTTTTGTGAAAAAAGAAAAATAATATCTTTTAAATGAAATGAATTTAAATGATGTATCGAATTCAATATAAAAAGGCTTTAAATTTCTGAAATTTCAAGTTGAAATATATTGCGTTTTTAAAAAAATAGTTGAATTTGCACCAAAAAAGATTTTCTACACAAAAAATCAATCGTTAACCAAAAAAGATACCCCTTTGACCATAAAAGAAAAAGTTTCAGTCCAAAAGCACAAATTTTTAACAAAACAGTTGAATTTTTGACCAAAAAAGATTATTAAAAATACTTTAATTTTCAACAAAATAATTTGATTTATGAGAAAATGGTTTGATTTTTACCCTACAAAGATGCACTTTTAACGAAGAAGGAATTTTTTCCCCGCAAAAAATGAAATTTCAACAACGTAGTGAAACTTTTAACAAAACAGTTGAATTTGCAACCTACAATATTAATTTCCAAGGAAAAAAATTAGCTTTGCAGCAAAATGTGAATATTCAACAAAATATGTACATGAATTTTAAACCAAATGCCTAATTCTTCAACTAAAAAAGATAAGTTTTCAACTGAAAATGTAATAAATAAGTTTCCAGTTAAAAAATTAATTTTTTTACCAAAAAACGGATAAATATTCAAACGGTTAGGTTTGATACAAAAATTATAGAATTCTCAACCTAAAAAGACGAACTTTTTCAATCAACATTTGAATTTTTAAGCAAGAAAGAAGAATTTCCTACAAAACAGTTGACTTTTCAATATTAAATTATGAAATTACAACAAAGAAGTTCATTTTACTCAAGTAGTTGCATTTTTAACTCAAAACGATTAATTTTTCACCATAAATTGAATAGCTAATTTTCAGTTTAAAAAACAATTTGAAAATAATTCAACAGAATAATTAGGTTTTAAATATAAACAAGGATCATTAGCTAGGAAAGTAAATTTTCAACTGAGTATTTGTAATATCAATCAATTAGTTGCATTTTCAACCAAGAAGATAATTTTCTATTAAAAAAGAAAAATATTACAACTAAATACAAAGAAGTTAATGTCATTAACTTTCCACAACGCAGACTAATTTTGAATGAGGTAGTTAAATTTTCCACCAAAAAGTTGGATCTTCAACTGATAGAATGAATTTTTACAAAGTAGTTCAATTTTTAACCAAGCAGTTACATTTTTAATCAAGAAGATCAATTTTCTACCCAAAAAACGATGTTACAAAAAAATACATAAATTTTCAACCAAATTGATGAATTTTCAACTGAAAATTATCACTTTTCAATAAAAATTAAAAACTTACATTTTCAGGTGAAAAAAATTAGCTTTCAACAACAACAAAAAAACAAGTTTTCAATAAAATCGTACAATGTTCAACGAAATAACGGCATTTCTAACAAAAAAAATGAGTTTTGAACGAAAAATATAATAGTAGACTTTTCAATTTTAAAAAATTATCTCTAAACGAAAAATAGTTGGATATTCATGTTGGCGTCTATTATTTCAGTTGGCATATAATCAAGGAAACGATAGAAAGGGAAAGAAGGTAAATGTTCTTGAAAATAAAGCTTGTAACGAGAAAATTGTAGGTGTTGGCTTGAATAGTTATAAATTGAATTTTGTTTACTTCTCAAACTGTTTTGTGAATCACCGGCCAAAGTTAAGACAACTTTTTTACACTTAAAAGCAGATTCAGGTCCAGTTTGTTTTTGTTCTTTATTAAAAACATTTTTCTGTGTACATATCAGAACTTTTTTGGAGATATCATTAAAAACGTAAAATAAACGTATTGTCTAAGGCCATTTGTTTATTAAGTTTAAATTCGAAAGTATTAGGAGTTATAAGGTGTATTTCAAAAATTGAAGAAAAATGTTTTGCCATTCTTCTTCTCAGTATTTTTTTATACTTTCCTCCTTTGTATCATCAAAATATCACAGAAAAAACAGAAGATAAAGTATACATTGATTTCAGTTGAAAGATTCGCTGCAACAGAAAGCAACCTTATCGAAGAAACTTTGCAGGAGACTGAGGTAATTTCCTGTTTAAAAACTGTCGCAGAATAATTTTTTAGTGAAAAAGCGTCGTCTGATATGTATTTGAGAGCAGCACGAATAACATGAAAGTATGAATGAAATCGGTCTGGAAATCAGTACACCAGATTTTAAAAAACATTGCACTTATTACATTTTCATTTCAAAAATAATTTCATTAATCGCGGACGAATGAAAATATATTTTTCCTGACTGAGAATAAAGGCTTTGACACTGGTCCAAAATTCATCATATTCG
>JAWWEA010276246.1:0-13174 GCA_035222095.1 Andricus quercuspetiolicola | reverse complement strand
TCTTTCCATGTTAGATACCGTAAAAACCTCAAGGGCCTTCTATGAGCCCCCCCCCCCCCGATAATTCTATGACTTTATAAACTTGAGAGAGAAATACATAAATTTTGTTAGTTTATTGAACGTTTAAAAGTGGGTTAAAAATCCACTTTAATGTGTATTCAAACTATTATTCTTTAGTTTGTAAATAAACAAAATTCCTATTTATTTTCGCAGGGAAAGTAAAGGAAGTAAGAAAAAGTAGAGGAAAAAGTGGGGGAAGTGGGATGTGAGGAGTAAGGTAGTAGGGTGAGTAAGTGGGATGTGATGGGAGAGATAGTAGGGTTTGAAACTTGGGGAGGGGAATTATGGGTGTAGAAGGTTAGTGGGGGAAAGGAGGGGAAGTATAGGGGGTAAAGCAGTGGAAGGGTGGTGTGAGGAGTGAGATAGTAGGGTGGGGAAGTGGGATGTGAGGGGAGAGATAGTAGAGTGGGAAATTGTAAAGAGAGGAATTATGGGTAAAAATGGTGAGTAGAGGAAAGGAGGGGAAGCAATGGTGGGGAAAGAGACGAAAGGGGAATGTGAGGGGCGAGATTGTAGGGTGGGGAAGTGGGAAGAGGAGAATTATGTGTGGAGAGGAATAGACTATATTTTAATAGACTATTCGTTCAAAAAGGATTTACAAATTTGGTGTCAATCATTTTTCTATTTTTTTCTATTTTTCTATATTTTTGTTTAAATCGTGAAAAATAACATTACAAATAAACAAATCACATTGAAAAAAAACAAAGTACAATGAAATGTTTAATAATCAATTTCTTTTGCCTAAATTAGATCTAAAAATTTGCTTTTGATCTTTCTTCCCCGCGAGACACGTGATGATAATGTGTTCGTTAAAGCCAAAGGAGCTTTAACGAAAGAGAATTCACAATCAATAAAATCTTTTGCAAGATCATTTAACCCCACCTCTACGCAAATGGTCTGACGTAACTTGTGGCTGACACCTATTTATTTCCTATTCGAAATTGTTCAAATCTACACACAAGGGTTAAATGAATTTAATAAGTAAAAGAATAATTAATTTAACAATTATAGTATTTGTTGTTGCAGAATCATACCGATTTCAAATATCTAAGCTTACTTATCACGAAGGTAAATAAGGTTATGTTTTCGAAATACTTCCCGGCGACAAGTTTAGAGTAGGAATAGTTGGAAAATACATCATGGCATTTGTTACCAACAGTGGACGTATGCATCCATTTTTGTCTTATAATCGCTTTGAGAAGAAAAACGAATATGTCAAATTGAACATAAATCTAAATACAATAGAACCAGTATTGGATGGGGCTGAAGATCTCAGGATCAGGGATCACTACTGGCACTCTATCTCTGAAGGGTCTCGAATCCTAACAGTTGCAGATGCCGAGAGGATCCATTCACGCAAGCGCAAGCTATCCCAAAGAGATTTCTAATGTATTTATTATTATTATATTATTATATTATTATTATTATTGTTTTGATATTATTTTTCTGTGAAGCGATTTGCTAAAAATATGTTTTGTACTCGTACTTTCTTGTAAGTGGGTCAGGATAGAATTATTCGACAATAAAATTGATACCATGCCTAAAGAAGATAATTTTGTTTGGAACACATCTCACACACACACACGCTCGCACACACAGCTTCGCATTAAAACCTAAGTAATTTAAAATTTTAATTTGTTTTGAAGATTTCGAAAAAAAAAATTTAAACGCTTTTTTTAAATTTTGAAAGATTTCAAGAGAATAAAAAAAATTCTAAGATCCCTGAAATAACTTCAAACAATTTTTTATTTTGAAAAATTAATTTTTGAAGATAATTTAAAAAGCGTCAAAAACATTTCAAACGATTGTTAAAAATATTTTTAAAAAGTCCTGAAGATTTTAAGGCAATTTTTTTAATTTTGAAAGATTTTTCACAAATTCTGGACAAATTAAAAACAGTTTAAAGGATAAGTACAAGTTTTAAAAAAATAATTTAAAAGTTAAAAAGATTTTAAAGAATGAAAAAATTTAGATTCCTGAAGATTTTGAATAAAAGATTTTGAAGATTTTTAGGAATTTCGAAAGATAAAGAATTAAGTTATTATTTTCTTTTTCTAGAAAAATTTGAAATAATTTTTTATTTGGTAACATTGATTTTAAGAGAATATTTAAAAAAAATTCAGAACATTTCAAAGGATTTTTTGAATTGTCAAAAAATTATCCGAAAAACTTGAAGGTAATTTTATCACCTTAAAAATATTTTTCATCAATTCAAGGAAAAATTAGAATCATCTTAAACGATAAGTTGAAATTTTAAAAAAATTTGCTAAATAATTTAGAATTTGAAAAGCTTTAAAAAAGTTTTTTAAATGCAGATTGTTAATGATCTTGAATAAAAGAATTTAAAGCTTTTCAAGAATTTTGAAAAATTTGAAGAGAATAAAAAAAAAATCCAACATCCCTGGAATAACTTCAAATAATTTGTTATTTTGAAGAAATAATTTTTGAAGGCAATTTAAAAAGATTCTAAAACATTTCAAAAGATTGTTAAAAATATTGAAAAAAATCCTGAAGATATCAAAACAATTTTTTTCATTTTGAAACATTTTTAATAAATTTAAGGACAAATTAAAATCAGTTGAAAGGATAACTACAAGTTTTGAAAAAATTTGCAAAATAATTTAAAAGTTAAAACAATTTTAAAGAATGGGAAAAATTCAGATTTTTGAAGATTTTGAATAAAAAATTTCGAAGCTTTTCAAGAATTTTGAAAGATTTCTAGCTAATTAAAAATTTTTTGTAAAGATTTATAGAAAAATTTTAAATGATTTTTTATTTGGTAACATTAATTTCAAGAAAATATTCAAAAAGATTTCAGAACATTACAAAGGATTTTTCAAATTTTCAAAAAATTATCTGGAAAATTTTAAGGTAATTTTATCATTTTAAAAATATTTTTCATTAATTTAAGGAAAAGTTAGAATCTTTTTAAAAGATAAGTGAAAGTTTTAAAAAAATTTTCTAAATAATTTAAAATTTGAAAAGATTTGAAAAAATGGGAAAAATTTAGATTCTTGAAGCTTTTGAATAAAAAATTTCTAAAATATTAAATTATTATTTTTTTTTAATTCTTATGAAAATTTTGAATAATTTTTTATTTGCTAATATTAATTTTAAGAGAATATTTAAAAAGATTTCAGAACATTTCAAAAGGTTTTTGTGTTGTCAAAAAATAATATGGAAAATTTTAAGGTAATTTTATTATTTGTAAAACATTTTTCATGAATTTTAGGAAAAACTAGAATCATTTTAAAAAATAAGTAGAATTTTTAAAAAAATTTGAAAAATAATTTAAAATTTGATAAGATTTCAAAAAATTTTAAAATATTGATTTTTGAAGACTTCGAAAAAAATTTAGATTCCTTTTAAGGATTTTGAAAGATTTCAAGAGAATAAAAAAATTTTTCTAAGATTTCCTGGGATAACTTCGAATGACTTGCTCTTTTAAAAACTTAATTTTTGAAGACAATATAAAAAGATTCTAAAATATTCCAAAATATTGAAAAAGAATTATGAATATTATAAAGTAATTTTTTTAATTTTGACCTGGCATAACTTCAAATAATTTTTTATTTTGCAAAATGAATTTTTGAAGACAATTTAAGAAGATTCTAAAACACTTCAAAAGATTGTTAAAAATATGGAAAAAAATCTTGAAGATATCAAAGCAATTTTTTCATTTTGAAACATTTTTAATAAATTGCAGGACAAACTAAAATCAGTTTAAAGGATAAGTAAAAGTTTAAAAAAAATTTGCAAAATAATATAAAAGTTAAAACGATTTTAAAAAATGGGAGAAATTCGAATTTTTAAAGATTTTGAATACAAAATTTCGAAGCTTTTCAAAAATTTTGAAACATTTCTAGAGAACTAAATTTTTTTTTTAAATTTCTAGACAAATTTTTAATAATTTTTTATTTGGTAACATTAATTTTAAGAGAATGTTCAAAAAGATTTCAGAACATTTCAAAAGATTTCTTAAATTGTCAAAAAATTATCTGGCAAATTTTAAGGTAATTCTATCAGTTCATAAATATTTTTCATCAATTTGAAGAAAAATTAGAATTATTTCAAAAGATGAGTGGCAGTGCTAAAAAAATTAGCTAAATAATTTAAAATTTAAAACGATTTGAAAAAATGTTTAAACTGCAGATTTTTGTAGGTTTTGAATACAAAAATTTAAAGCTTTTTAAAAATTTTGAAAGATTTCCAGAGAATAAAAAAATTTTTCTAAGTTACCTGGGAAAACTTCAAGTGATTTCCTATTTTTAAAAATTAAATTTTGAAGACAATTTAAAAATATTCTAAAATATTCCAAAAGATTGTTAAAATTATTTTTAAAAAATCCTGAAGATTTTAAGAAATTTTTTTTTTAATTTTGAAAGATTTTTCACAAATTTCAGGAAGAATTAAAATCAGTTCAAAATATAAGTACAAGTTTCAAAAAAATTTGCAAAATAATTTTAAATTTGAAAGATTTTATAAATTGGAAAAAATTTAGATTTTTGAAGATTTTGAATGAAAAATTTCTAGTGAATTAAATTATTTTATTTATTGTGGTAAACATTTTTCATGAATTTTAGGTAATATTACAATCATATTAAAAGATGCGCAAAATTTTTTTCAAATTTTGAAAAGTAATATAAACCTTGAAAAGATTTCAAAAAATTCAAAAATGCAGATTTTTGAGGATTTAAAAAAAAATAGATTCCTTTTAAGAATTTTGAAGATTTCAGGAGAATAAAAAAATTTTTTCCTAATATTCCTGGCATAACTTCGAATGATTTTCTCTTTTGAAAAATTAATTTTTCAAGACAATTTGAAAAGATTCTAAAACATTCCAAAATATGGGGATTTGGAGACTTTGAAGTAATTTTTTTTTTGATTATGAAAGATTTTTTTACAAATTTCAGGAAAAGTTAAAATCAGTTCAAAATATAAGTACAAGTTTTAAAAAAATTTGCAAAATAATTCAAAAGTTTTTTAAGAATTTAGAAAGATTTCTAGACAATTAAATTATTTTTTTAAGATTTCTAGGAAAATTTAAAACAAATTTTTATCTAGTAACATTAATTTTAAGAGAATATTTAAAAAGATTTCAGTACATTTCAAAAGATTTTTTGAATTGGCAAAAAATAATCTGGAAAATTTTAAGGTAATTTTATTAGTATTAAAAATTTTTTAATTCGTGGGAGAAATTATAATCATTTAAAAAGACAATTAGGAGTTTTAAAAAAATTTTCAAAATAATTAAAAACTTGAAAAGGTTGCAAAAAATTGAAAAATGTTCGATTTTTGAAGATTTTGAATAAAAAAATGTTCAACTATTTAGGAATGTTGAAAGTTTTCCAGATCATGAAAAAAAATTTTCTAAGATTTCAGGGAGAATTTCAAATGATTTTTTATTTTGAAAAATTAATTTTTTTAATACAATTTAAAAAGATTCTCAAAAATTTCAAATGATTGTTAGAAAAATTGAAAAGAATCCTGAAGATTTTAAGGAAGTTTTTTTAATTTTGAAAGATGTTTCAGAAATTTCAGGACAAATGAAAGTCAGTTTAAGAGATAAGTACAAGTTTTAAAAAGATTTGGAAAATAATGTAAAATTTGAAAAGATTTTAAAAAATTTTTAAAAATTTAGATTTTTAAAGATTTTGAATAAAAAACTTTAAAAAATTTTAAGAATTTTGAAAGATTCCTAGAGAATTAAATTATTTTTTTAGGACATCTAGGAAAATTCAAAATACTTTTTTATTTGGTAACAAAAATTTTAAGAGAATATTCAAAAAGATTTCTTGAATTTTCAGAAAATGACCTAACAAATTTTAAGGTGAGTTTTTTACTTATAAAATATTTTTCATAAATTTTAGGGCGAACTAAAACCATTTCGAAAAATATATAGAATTTTGCAAAAATTTAAAAAATAATTTAAAATTTGGAAATATTTCGAAAAACTAAAAACAAAATATAGATTTTGAAAAATTTTAAATTTTGTGGGGAATATTCAAAGCAATTCTTTATTTTGGAAAATTAATTTGAACAGAATATTTTTAAAGATTCTAAAACAATTCCTAAAACTTGCTAAACTCTTGTGAATTAAAAAAGTGTTATTAGAAATTTTTTAGATTTGTTTTTGAAATACCCGAAATTTTCAAAAATCTTTTCCAATTTTCTCAAGAAACCTAGATAAATTATATTTATGTAAACTCAAAAACAAAAAAAAAACGAAAAAGAAAAACAAATCAACCCAAGAAATAAATTGTTATTCGAAATTTGTATTTTGTATTAAAAATTATTTTCGACACAAATAGAAAAACTACTAATATTTTTTCCGATTTATCCTTATATGTTATTTTTTTATAAATCTAATATAATATATAAATCTAATATTTTTTTACACATAAATTTCAATAATAATATTTTTAATATGAATAAATTAAGATTAAATGTGAAAAAAGTTCAACTGTAATTCAAAAAATTAAATTAAATTTGTAAATTGAATTTTTTATTTTAAAAAAATCTGATAAATGAAATTAGTAAATGATTCTTCTTTTACCATTTAGAGGCAATATTTTGTAAATTCGTCATGTTTGTCGAGGTGATGTGGCCTATTTACAAGTTCCAGAATATTATCTTATTATCTTAATAAACCTACAAGTCTCATCAGTTAGGAAATCTTGTCCTTCTTAATATAGACAAAAAAAATTCCAAGTCTTTCCGGATTCTTAGAAATTTTTCATGGTCACTGAAATTTAATTTTTTTATCAGAAGTACATATTTAAAACAGCACTGCAAATAAATTTACTTAAAATCGAACTCTGTCAGAAATTTTGGATTTAAAAGCTTAATAATTTACATGTATAAAATGAAAGTTTTTAACACCTTTCAATTAAACAATTTTAAATTAAAGTTTGTAATCTCCTTTGAAAAATGAGATCAAGAATATGCGCGCGCTAGCTTTTAAATTGAAACGATTGAATTAACGCTTTCAAATTGTAGAACTTTAGAGCAGAATGTAGTACAATTATATTGGTTGAAATAGAACGTGCATAACGATAAATTAGAGTATCTGTGGCTGGATGAGAAATGTAGGAAAATTACTGAAATACATTTTACGTCGTATATTAAGAAAGTCAATCATAGCTTACCTAAATTGAAAAAATTTCAAAAAATTAAATACATTTTACGTGAAAATATACGCGAAATGTATTTAATTTATTTTTCCTAATTTATTTAATGTGTAAGTTTTGACTTTCTTGATATACGTAAAACGTATTTTAATCTTTTGAAATAAAAACTGAATTAATTCAGATACTCATTTAAAACATCACAAGTATTTTAAAAAATTATATTATTAGAATATAGGTGTCTTAAACACGAATAAAGTTTTATTATACAGCACTATTTCTGTTGAAACGTTTAAATAATTTGGTTATGTAATGTACCAATGTGCAAAATTGTAATTTAAAAGAAATGATATTTGCGGCCACTTATATTGCCGTATATTAATTATAAATCAGCGTATCAAAATACATCGTATAAAGTGTAGATAAATTAATGGAATACACTTTACGTATGTTAAGAAAGTCAAAAGTTACAACTGAAATAAATTTAAAAATATTTATGAAATACATTTCACTATTAAGAGCAAATCACACTCTGAAAAATACATGAATTGTACTTTATAATATAGCCATGTGTGGCACCACCAACTGAGACTATTTCGTCATTCATCTAGTAAAATATAGTACAATTATATCGGCCGAAATAGAACGCCCATAACGATAAATTAGAATATCTGTGACTGGATGAGAAATGTAGGAAAATTACTGAAATACATTTTACGTCGTATATTAGGAAAGTCAATCATAACTTACGGAAATTAAATAAAGGACCCCGCACAAAGTATATTAAAAGAAGGTCCTGGCGGAATCTTCCCAAACTGAGATATTTTATAGTTTTTAGTCTCCTGATCATGAAAATCCATGTTAAAGATTGAAGAAATGGACAGTTTTTTCGGGAAAAACGGTTCAACGGTGGATTTTCTTGCTGCATTGAGAAGTACCACCGACGCTCAACAAGTGTTTGGCGCAACGCTCATAGGAAAAGTCCATTAGGTTGTCCGAATGATTTTTTGTAGTTTTTGACCTGTTGATAAATAATATCGAGATTCGAAGGTCATATAATAAAACGATAGCCGTCAGTGCAGCACCAAAGTTCTTTTTTGTATGTTATTGAAAAATATGGACTGAGAAGTGGTGACTGTTTTGTGCGAAGCTCACAAGTCATCCCCACTAGGCTGTCCAACTAAGATTTTGTAGTTTGGACCTACCAGCCAATAATATCGGGGTCTCAAGGGTCGGAAAATATAACGGTAGCCGTCGGAGCAGCAACAAAGTTCTATTTGACATGATATTTAGAAAGCGATATGGTATCTGTTTGGCGCAACAGCCACAGATCATGCCCACTAGGCTGTCCGACTGACATTTTGTTGTTTTGGACATGCTGATGAATAATATCAAGGTACGAAGGTCGGAAAATGAAACGGTAGCCGTCAGCGCAGCAACAAAGCTCGTTTTTGTAGGTATTAAAAAAGATCAAATGAAAAGTGGTAACTGTTCGGCACAAAGCTCACAAGTCATCCCCACTGGGCTTTCCGACTGATATTTTGTAGTTTTTGATTTACCAGCTAATAATATCGGGCTCTCCAGGGGGAAAATATAATGATAGCCGTCGGAGTAGCACCAAAGTTCCATTTTACATGGGATTAAGAAAGACAAGTGGGAATTGTTTGGCGCAACGGTCGCCGATTATGCCTACTAGGCTGTCCGACTGACATTTTGTAGTTTCAAACCTGCTGATCAATGATATTACTTCAGAAGCTCTAGTAATGGCTAGATTACCTCCGATGAAGCACCAAATGTTGTTACTTTTGAATACTCAAATAGCTTTCAGGAAAACCTAATTCAAAATAGTGAAGCTCAAAAAGGTCAGCTTAGTTTGAGTTTTGTTGTTCTGGTCTATGAGCAACTTCCATGATCACATTGTGAAGCGATGTCGAATGATTACCAACATTATTTTCGTATCGAGCATAGCCAATGTACCATAATACGGTAGCAACATGTGCAAATGAGCCAAGGGTTCGTGCGCGAGATTGGCACGTACAATAGTAGCCTTGGATAGGATCAGGGTCATTTTCATTTTGAGCGTCATGTTCCATGTCTTCCATAGGAACATACGCAATCCAAAGTTGATGTTCCGTCGCATTACGGAATCGTGCAAAGACTCTCACTTTTATCAATCCTGGCTCTGGGTCATCTGCGCATGACCCAAGACTTCCAGTTGCAGCTCTTCCTGCTCCTCTCTTTGCAGCTTATCTTGGATGTATCCTGGAGCTAAGTTGACCTGATAAACTCCAACAGTCAAGTCTCTCAACAACTGCAACGTTAAACGTGAAAAGTCTTGCACATGCTGAGAGTTCAAGCGCACCCACCTCTGAGCATTTCTAACTTGCAGGTTTTCCTCTTCTACGAGCGCTTGATAAGGTTCACCACCCGAGCTCTCTGTAGCAATTCTCTGGTCAGTTCTTCATTCGCACCTTGCATCTCAATTGATGTATGGTACCTGTTTATTATGACCATTCCTGGCCTTAACAATCCATCTTGTTTTTGTCACCAATCTCGATTCATTTCCTTTTTCAGTCAGTAGTGGACGTTGCCCTTGTTGAAGTAGCGCGGGCATGTTTCAGTAAATACCAAGATTTCAAAACAGCTCTGTGGCACCTAGATAGCCTCTGTCAACCACAATAATCGATCCTGGAGGGAACCACTCTTTCATCCTATCTCTATTTTTTCAAACTTGTTTCGAAACATAACAGCATCGTTGTTCCTGCTGTTTCAAGAAACTGTTCCTTTGTGATAGGTGAAATAGAACGAAATTCTTCATCTGTAAAACAGTGTTTGCATCAAATCTCGTTGAACTCATTGCCGCTCTTCGTAATCGCTTCAAAAAAAGATGAAGTTGTTGACCGCTTATAATGTAGGGCCTGTTAAAGAAGCGTAAGCCAGGCAACAGCGGTGACAAAATGAAGCCTCCATCATCCAAGTGATGTTGGCAAGATCTCACATCTTCTCAAATATAAATATTCAGTGACACAAAAACGTTGACTCTTTATTTAACTGATAGTCTGTGTATATCACGTACACCATTACAGATCACGCAACTATGATTCGCAGTTTGTGTCAATACTTTGATTCTTAGGCAAGAGGGATCACGCTCCATTTACAGTGATTCAACATGGATAGAGTGATTGCAATTAATGCATAGTCTTGTCTGCACAGTTACGATAAGTGCGGGTAAGTTGAATGCCTCACGTCGATAATTTTCGTTTTCTTCTTTGGTTTTCGCCTTTTATCATTTGTTTGACATGATTTACTTTCATTTCGTTTTTTTTTGTTCTGTTTTTATTATTGAGGCACGCTGTTGATTATTATTGATAATTGATATTTGATACTAGGATTTCAGAATTTGCATTCGTAGATTTATTCAGAAATTCAGAGTGGTTGTGTACATTGACGGTACCTACAGTTATATCGAAAAAAGTAGCAACTTCCGCACTTTGCGACAGTCATATTGTGTGCATAAAGGATGCCACTTAGTGAAACCTGCACTGATAGTGTCACCAAATGGATATATGCTCGACATTCATGGACCATATTTCTCGGTCAGCATGAACAACGATGCTGCTATGCTTCGAAACAAGTTTGAAAGAAACAGAGATAGGATGAGAGAGCGGTTTCCTTAAAAATAATTGTGGCTTACATAGGCTATCGAGATGCCACAGAGTTGCTTCGAAGCCCTGGTATTCATTGGAAAATGCCCGCGCTACTTCAGCAAGGATAACGTCAGTTGCTGACTGGAAAAGCAAATGAATCGAGATTGGTGACAAAAATAAGATGGATTGTTGAGGCCAGGAATGGTCACATTAAGTCCATTTTCAAGTTCTTCGCTCAAATCATTAGCGTTCCACATCTTCACAATCTCAGTGATTTTTACCGAATTGTTGGTGCCGTAATAAACAGGTATCATGTACCAATTGAGGTGCAAGGTGCGAATGCAGAACTGGACAGAGAATTGCTACAGAGAGCTCGGGAGGTGAACGTTGTTTAAGCTCTCGTAGAAGAGGAAAACCTGCAATCCAGAAATGCTCAGAGGTGGATGCGCTTGAGCTCTCAGCATGTGCAAGACTTTCCACGTTTAACGTTGCAATTTTTGAGAGGCTTGACTGTTGGAGTTTATCAGGTCAACTTAGCTCCAGGATACAGACAAGATAAGCTGGAAAGAGAGGAGCAAAAACAGCTTCAATTGGAAGTATTGCGTCATGCGCAGATGATCCCAGAGCCAGGATTGATAAGAGCTAGAGTCTTTTCACGATTCCGTAATGCAACGAAACATCAACTTTCAATTGCGTATGTTCCTACAGAAGACATGGAACATGATGCTCAAGATGAAAATGATCCTGATCATATGCAAGGCTACTTCTGTACGTTCCAATCTGTCGCAAGAACCCTTGGCTCATGTGCACATGTTGCTACCGTATTATGATACATTGGCTATGCTCGATGCGAAAATAATGTTCGTTATCCCTCGACATCACTTCACAATGTGATCATGGACGCTGCTCACAGACCAGGACAACAAACCCATACTAAGCTGACCTTTTTGAGCTTCACTATTTCGACTTAGACTTTCCTGAAAGATATTTGAGTATTCAAAAGTAGCAACATTTGGTGCTTTGCCAGAGGTTATCTAGCCATTTCTTAGATCATCTCAAGTATCATCAATACAAAAACGAACTTTGGTGCTGCACTGACGGCTATGGTTTTATTTTCCGACCTTCGAACTTCGATATTATTCATCAGCAGGTCCAACACTACAAAATAACAGTCGGACAACCTAATGGACTGTTTCTATAAATGCTGAGCCAAACACTTGTTGAGTGTCGGTGGCACTTCTTAATGCAGCATTAAAATCGACCTTTGAACCATTTTTCCTGAAAAACTGTCCATTTTTTCAGCCTTTAACATGGATTTTCGTGATCAGGAGACTAAAAGCTATAAAATATCTCAGTTTGGGAAGATTCCGCCAGGACCATTTTTCAATGTATTTTGTGCGGGGTCCTTTCACAGAAATATTTGAACCATCATTTTTGGATGAATGCACAGTGTCTATTATTATGACAAAAAAAGATTCCACAGAAATATCAACTTCTGAAAGCGTTGTTCAAGATTCTCATCCTGATAGTGACAAAAATTATGAGGAGAGACCTGAGTATAAAAATAGTTCGGCTAAAGAAAACAATAATCGAGAAAAGCTTTATCCAAAGATGACCAATATTCTGTAAAATGTCGCTGCAATAATGATAGCTGCAAAAAGCAATGTTTCACCCAATGTGACGAACAGCACAGAGAATGAATAAATAAAGAATATTGGGATATGAAAGAAAAAACGATGCTATTATTCGAAGTTTAAGACTAAAAAACTCTATTGTTCCCAAACGCGATAAAAAGCATAGAACTGACAAAGGATTAGATAAGGACATAATAAAATGTTTTATTGAGACTTACCATCCAGCGGTGTCTCATTACAGAAGAAAACACGCTCCAAACAAAAGGTAATTCATGTAATAATATTTTACTAATTTGATTTTGTTTTAGAAAATTATCATAAAATATTGTTGAGCCTCTAAACACTTTCTTGCCCCCCGTAACAAAAAAAAATATATATATACTTTCGAAGTTTCGCATATCTATAAGCAAAAAAAACTAATAATTTTAAATCTCTGTTAAGATCTGACATATGTATTATACATATGCATTCAAAGAAAAAAGTAATTTAAACCTGTTTCCTACCCAAACAATATTTCCGAAATGTATTGCAAATAAATTGAAGAATAATAGTAGTAAACATATACAATAATTAAATATATTCATTTATGAAGAGAAAAGGTAATTCATTGCTACCAAATGTCGCACGTCTTTCATTGGTTCACATTCCAGTGTTCCGATGGTTCAATACAGTTCAATGTTTACTGGAACACTGGAGTATGAACCAA
>JAWWEA010272680.1:0-13208 GCA_035222095.1 Andricus quercuspetiolicola | reverse complement strand
CTTTGAATTTATTCTTAAATATTTTTGGAAAATTTTGAACTAAATGGAACTCCTTTGATTTCATTTGAATTCCTTCCGATTCGATTGAATTCTTCCGATTCTTTTCAATCCTTCATATTCATTTGAACTCCTTACATTTCTTGAATTGCTCAAACTCCTTAAATTCCTTGAATTCCGTTGATGTCTTGATCTTCGAATTTGTATAAAATTATTCTGAATTTCTGAAATACCTTAAATTACATTGAATTTCTTTCAATTCATTTACGTTCCCCTGAATTATTTTTATTTCATTTGAATTCCTCTGAGTTTATTTAAATTCCTTTTATATTCTTTCGTAAACTTTCAAATTAAAAATTTTTTTTTGAAATCCTTCGAATTTCTTGAATTTATCATATTCTTTGAATTCTTGAACTCCTTAAGTCAATGTCTCAAATTCCCTTAAATTTCTTAAATTTTTTGAATTCTTTAATTTTATAATTCTTTAACTTTTCAATTTCTTGAATTCCTTGAATTCTCCTGAATTCCTTGAATTCTCCTGAATTCCTTGAATTCTCCTGAATGCCATGAATTCTCTTGAGTTCCTTCGAATTTCTTTGAATTTCTTTAAATTTCTTCAAATTATTTTGATTTTTTTCTCAAAGTCATTCAAAGTCTTTTGAATTAATTTGAATTTCTTTACACAAATTTGAATTCTTTTGAATTCCATAAATTTCTTGAATGTCTTACATTGCTTTGAATCCATCATATTTCTCGAATACTTTTAGATTCCCTTGAATTCTCATGAATTTTTTCGAATTCCTTCGAATTCCTTTGAATTTATTCTTAAATATTTTTGGAAAATTTTGAACTAAATGGAACTCCTTTGATTTCATTTGAATTCCTTCCAATTCGATTGAATTCTTCCGATTCTTTTTAATTCTTTATATTCATTTGAAGTCCTTACATTTCTTGGATTCCTCAAATTCTTTAAATTCCTTGAATTCCGTTGATGTCCTTTATTTCTTTTTAATGCCTTGAATTATTTTGAATACCTTAAATTTCTTAAATTCCTTCAAATTCTTAAAAATGTCTTCGAATTTCTTTAAATTTCTTCAAATTCTTCCGGATTTTTTCTTCAAGTCTTTTAAAGTCTTTTGAATTTATTTGAATTTCTTTGAATAAATTCGAATTTTTAAAAATTTTATCAATTTGTTGAATGTCTTGAATTCCTTTAAATTCCTTATATTCCTCGAATTCTTTTAGATTCCCTGGAATTCCTGTGAATACTTTCGAATCCCTTTGAATTTATTCTTAAAGATTTTTGAAGTCTTTTGAATTAATTGGAATTCCTTTGGTTTCATTTGAATTCTTTCCAATTCGATTGAATTCTTCCGATTCTTTTCAATCCTTTATATTCATTTGAAGTCCTTACGTTTCTTGAATTCCTCAAACTCTTTAAATTTCTTGAATTCCGTTGAAGTCCTTTAATGCTTTTGAATGCCTTGAATCATTTTGAATTCCTCGAATTTCTTAAATCCCTTTGAATTCTTAAAATTTCCTTTGAATTTCTTCAAATTTGTTCAAATTCTTTTGAATTTTTTCTTCAAGTCTTTTAAAGTCTTTTGAACTTATTTGCATTTCTTTTAATAAATTCGAATTCTTTTGAATTCCATAAATTTCTTGAATGTCTTGAATTCCTTTAAATTCCTTACATTCTCCGAATTTTTTTAGATTTCCTTGAATTCCTGTGAATTCTTTCGAATTCATTTGAATTTATTCTGAAAGATTTTTGAAGTCTTTTGAATTAAATGGAATTCCTTTGATTTCATTCAAATTTCCTTTAATTCGATTGAATTCTTCCGATTATTTTTAATCCTTCATATTAATTTGAAGTCCTTATATTTCTTGAATCCCTCAAAATCTTTAAATTTCTTGAATTCCGTTGATGTCCTTGAATTCTTTTGAACGCCTTGAATTATTTTAAATTCCTCAAATTTTCTGAATTTCTTTGAATTCCTTTAACTTCCTTTGGAATCCTTCATATTTCTTTGAATTTTCTTGAATTTTTTCTTGATGTCTTTTGAAATCTTTTGAAATAACTTGAATTCCTTTGGAAAAATTTGAATTTATTAAAATCATTTTGAATTCCTTTCAACTTGTTTACTTTCTTCTGAATTATTTTAAATTCATTTGTATTCCTTTGAGTTCACTTGAATTCTTTTGAATTTTTTTATTTCCTTTGGATCCGTTTAAATTCTTTGCATTCATCGAATTTCTGAATACTTTTGAATTCCATCAATTCCTTGAATGTCTTGAATTCATTTAAATTCCTTATATTCCTTGAATTTTTTTAGATTCCCTTGAATTTCTATAAATTATTTCGAATTCCTTTGAATTTCTTCTTAAAGTCTTTTGAAGTCTTTTGAATTGAATTTCTTTGATTTCATTTGAGTTCCTTTCAAATCGTGTGAATTCTTCTGAATTATTTCAAAGTCATTTGTATTTCTTTGAGTTCGTTTGAATTCGTTTTCGTTTTTTAATTTTTCTTTAAATCGTTTTACTTCCTTGAATTTGTCGAATTCCTGAATTCTTTTGAATTGCATCAATTCCTTGAATGTCTTGAATTCCTTTAAATTACTTATATTCCTTGAATCCTTTTAGATTCCGTTGAATTAATATGAACTCTTTCAAATTCCTTCGAATTCCTTTGAATTTCTTACTAAAGTCTTTTGAAGTATTTTGAACTGACTTAGAGACATTTGTTTTCATTTAAATTCTTTTCAACTCGTTTGAATTCTCCTGAAATATTTTTAATTTTTTTAAATTTATTTGAAGTCCTTAAATATTTCGAATTCCACGGACTCTTTAAACTCCTTGAACTCTGTCGATCCCCTTCAATTCTTTTGATCGACTTGAATTATTCTGGATTCCCGAATTAATTGAATATACTGAATTCTTTCGAATTTCTTTAAATTTTTTCGGATTTCTTCAAGTTTATTCTAATTATTTTAAACGTTTCCTTAAAGTTTTTCAAAGCCTGCTTAATTAGTTTGAATTTCTTCGAATAAGTCTGAATTTTTTGAATTATTTTGAATTCCTTTCAACTCGATTGAATTCTTGTGAATCATTTTAATCTCGTTTGATTCTTTTGAATTCGTTTGAATTCTGTTGAATTCCTTTGTGGTCTTTTAAATTCCATCAATTCTTTGAATGTCTTGAAGTCCTTTAAATTCCGTATATTCCTTGAATTTTTTGAATTCCCTTGAATTACTATGAATCCTTTCGAATTCCTTCGAATTCCTCTGAATTTATTCTTGAATTCTTTTGAAGTCTTTTAAATTAAATTGAATTCCTTAAATTTCATTCCCATTTTTTTCAATTCGTTTGAATTCTCCTGAATTCCAAAAATTGTCTTTCAATTTATTCGAAGTCTTTACATTTCTTGAATTCCTCAAACTCTTTCAATTCCTTGAATTCTGTTGATGTCCTTGAATCCTTTAGAACGCCTTGAATTATTTTGGATTCCTCGAATACCTTGAATTTCTTGAAGTCTTTTGAATTCCTTTGAATTCCTTCGTACTCCATCACATTTTTTCGAATTCTTTTGAATGTTTCCTTAAAGTCTTTTGAAGTTTTTTAAAATTAATTTGAATTTCTTTGAATTATTTGAAGTCTATTTTACTCGTTTAAATTATTTTAAATTATTTTTAATTTATTTGCACCCTTTTGAGTTCGTTTGAATTCTTTTGAATTCTTTTACAATCCTTATATGCTTTGAATTTATTAGGTTTCCTTGAATTCCTGTGAACTCTATCGAATTCGAAGTCTTTTAAATTAAATTGAATTCCTTTGATTTCATTTGAATTCTTTTCAACTCGTTTGAATTCGTCTAAATTATTCAAAATTCATTCGAATACCTTTGAGTTTGCTTGAATAATTTTGAATTTCTGGCATTTTTTTGAATTACTTTAAATTTCTTTGAATTCCTTCATATTTTTTCGAAAACTTTTGACTTTTTTCTTGAAGTCTTTTGAAGTCTTTTGAATTAATTTGAGTTACTTCGAATAATTTTGAATTTTTTTAAATTATTTTAAATTCCTTTCAACTTGTTTATTTTCTTCTGAATTATTTCTAATTCATTTTTAATTCACGCCTTAAATTACTTTGAATTCCTCGAATTTCTTTAATTCCTCTGAATTTCTTTGACTTTCCTCAAATTTCTTCGATTTTCTTCAAATTTCTACGAATTCTTATGAATTTTTTCCTAATTTCCTTTGAAGCCTTTTGAAATAATTTTAATTTCTTTGAATAAGTTTGATTTTTTAAAATTATTTTGATCTCCTTTCTACTCGATTGAATTCTTCTGAATTCTTATAAATTCATTTGAATTCTTATTAGTTCGTTCGAATTTTTTGAATTCTTTTGCAGTCTTTTAAATTTTTTAATTTCTTTTGAAGTCCTTCGAATTCCTTGCATTCGTCGAATTCCTGAATTCTTCTGGAATCCATCAATTCCTTGAATCTCCTGAATTCCTTTCAATTTCTTATTTACTTTGAATTGTTTTAATTTCCCTTAAATTCCTATTCATTCTTTCGAATTCCATCGAATTCCTTTGAATTTCGTTACAAAGTCTTTTGAAGTCTTTTGAATTATATTGAATATATTTGATTTCATTTGAATTTCTTTCAGTTCGTCTGAATTCTTCTGCATTTTTTTTATTCCTTCAAGTTCACTTGAAGTCTTTACATTTATTGAATTCCTCGAACTGTTTAAATTTCTTAAATTCCGTTGATTTTCTTAAATTCTCTTGAACGCTTTGAATTATTTTGAATACCTTGAATTATTCTCAATTCCTTAAATTCACTAAATTCCTTCAAATTTTTTTAGTTCCCTTTCAATTCTTTGAATTTTCTTGAATTATGTTAAATTTCTTAAATTTTTTAAATCCCATTGAATTCCTTTGAACTTTGTTCTGGTTTTTTGAAGTAGCTTGAATTACTTTGAATAATTTGAATTACTTTGAATTTCTTTGAATTCCTTCTAACACGCTTACATTCTTCGGGATTATTTTTAATTCATTTGAATTCCTTTGAGTTTGTTTGATTTCTTTGTAATTCTTTTGTATTCTTTCCAATTCTTTAAAATTTTTTTGAAGTCTTTCAAATTTCTTGCATTCCTCGAATTTCTCGACTTTATCACATTTCTTGAAAATTTGAATTCCTTAAATCCCGAATTGTAATAAATTTCTTTAAATTCCTTACATTTTTTGAATTTTTTCAGATTTCTTCGAATTATTTTTCAACCATTCAAATCTGCTTGAATCCCTTTAAGCTCATTCAAATCCCTATGAATTATTTCGAATTCCTCTAAATTCATTCAATTTCATTTTAAAGTGTTGTGAAATAAATTGAATTCTTTTGATTTGAATTTTTTTTCCCTCGTTTGATTTTTTTTGTTGGTATTTGTTCTGACAATTCTATCCTTTTGCGTCTCAATTTATTAATTTCTCAATTCTTCAAATTCTTAAACTCCTGGAATTCCTTCAAAGTTCTTCGAATTCTTTTGAATTCCTTTCAATAAATTTGAATTATTTTGAATTATTTTCAACTCGTTTGAATTTTTTTGAATTCTTTTGGATTCATATGAATTCCTTTGAGTTCGCTTGAATTCTTTTGAATTTTTGAATATCTTTTGAAGTCGTCCGAATTCCTTGTATTCACTGAATCTCCGAATTCTTTTGAATTGCATCAATTCCCTGAATGTCGTAAATTCCTTTAAATTCCTTATATTCCTTGAATTCTTTTAGATATCCTTCAATTCCTATTAATTCTCTCGAATTCCATCGAATCCCTTTGAATTTCTCCATGAAGTCTTTTGAAGCCTTCTGAATTAAATTGATTCCCTTTGATTTCATTTGAATTTCTTTCAATTCGTTGGAAAATTAATGTTTAAACATGAGAAAAATTAATTTTGTACGAAAAAATCAAATGTTCAACCAAAGAGATAAATTTTTTTATTTAAATCATAATCATAATTTCTTCATCAATGACTTTTTTTGTAGAGTTATGAGTAAATTTAGCATAGTCATAGAGTTCTTGATGAGTTTGAGAAATAATCCCTGCCAATTTCACAATTTTTTTTTTTTAAATAGCCAGCCCCACGAGTTACAAATATTCAACTTTTTTTTACATAATCCTTCAGTTACAAAACAGTTCTGGACTTATCTAAATGTATAATTTAAAAACGATCGAAAACCCAAAAGTCAAAACATTTTGAAAATTGAACATTTTTGTCGAATTTGAATTTTAGAGTCCCAAGAGTTCTCGTCCCTTTAAAAGAGTTCTACAAAAAAGTCTTATAATAAGGTTCACTTAAGTCAAAATTCAAACAACTATGGTACTTTGAAGAAAAATACAATTTTTGAGTTAAAAAAAACTAGAATTCCAAGAGTTCTGACCAGAGTTCTATTCCCCCGGGAGAGTTATACCAAAAAGTCTTATGATACTTTTCGGTCAAGTAAAAATTCAAAGAACTACATCACTTTAATGATAACCAAAATTTTGTAATTACACAAATTTTGAGTTTCAAGGGTTCTCATATTAGTTATCTTTAAAGTACTGTAGTTCTATGAATTTTCACTTGGTCGAAAAGTTCGGTTATACTTTTTGGTAGAACTCTTCCAACGGGGGACAAAACTCTGATCATATCTTTTCAAATTAAAAATTTTGTTAGATGAAAAAAGTTTGGTTATATTTAAAGTTCTTTGAATGTTGACCTAACCTAAAAGTGTCTGTAACATTTTTGGTATAACTCTTCTAGGGGTGAACAGAACTCTGATCATAACTCTGATCAGAACTCTGATCAGAACTCTGATCATAACTCTGATCATAACTCTGATCAGAACTCTGATCAGAACTCTGATCATAACTCTGATCATAACTCTGATAATAGTTCTGATCATAACTTCGATCAGAACTCTGATCAGAACTCTGATCGTAACTCTGATCGTAACTCTGATCATAACTCTGATCATAACTCTGATCATAACTCTGATCAGAACTCTGATCATAACTCTGATCAGAACTCTGATCATAACTCTGATCATAACTCTGATCATAACTCTGATCAGAACTCTGATCATAACTCTGATCATAACTCTGATCAGAATTCTTGGAACTCGAAATTTTTTAATTCGAAAAATTATCAGGTATGTTAAAACATACATTATCAGGGTATGTTAAAACATCCCTTTGAATAATTTCAACGCCTTTTCCTGCTAGAATATGTTTTTCCAATTGAATGTGAATTGATTTGTGACACAAATAGTATAATAAATATATCTGCTGTGATTTTGGTTGTTAGAAAACTTTGAATTCCTTGTTTAAATATTGAAGGGATGTTAGAACAGCCTTTAAAATAATTTCAGCGACTTTCCCTGCTAGTGTATGTTTGTCGCATTTATTTTCAATTGATTCCCATCCCCATTAGTATATTAAAAAAACGTCTGTGGCTTTGGTTTTTTTAGAAATGTCAACTTCCTTGTTTGAATTATTAGAAGATGTTGAAACAACCCTGAAAATAATTTCAACGTCTTTTCCTTCTATAATATATTTTCCCGATTTACTGTGAATTTATTTTTGACCCAAATAGTATAATAACAAAATCTGCTGTGATTTTGATTGTTAGAAAACTTTGAATTCCTTGTTTAAATACTGAAGGTATGTTAGAACAGCCACTAAAATAATTTCAACGACTTCCCCCGCTAAAGTATGTTTTTCGCATTTATTTTCAATTGATTCTCATCTCCAATAGTAGATGAAGAAAACGCCTGTGGCTTTGGGTTTTTTTAGAAATGCCGACTTGCTTGTTTGAATTATTAGGGGATGCTGAAATAACTCTGCAAATAATTTCAACGTCTTTTCCTGCTATAATATATTTTCCCGGTTTACTGTTAATTGATATTAGACACAAATAGTATGATAAAATCTGCTGTGATTTTGATTGTTATAAAACTTTAAATTCCTCGTTTAAATATTGAAGGGATGTTGAAACAGCCCTGAAAATAATTGCAACGCCTTTTCCTGCTAGAACATGTTTTCTCGATTTACTGCACACGTCCTACTTTTACCTACTTTTCGTACTTTTTTCCAACAAGGGGAAGTGAGAGAAAATGATAGCAGTACCTTATATTTCGCGAAAAATTTTTGACAAACACAATTCATATACATTCTTGGGAATTCTATGATAATTATTTATTTTAGTTACAAGAGTTGGTTCTAATGCCTGTTTTGAATTGCGCGCCAACTGTAGCCAACCAGCACGCGGCCCTGACGCAAGTGCAGTAGCTCAGGGAGACAACATCAGGTGCTCCATGTTGTGACGTCAGCTGTCAAGATGTCTGCACGCTGAGGGCCAAGCAATAATACCAATCTCATGGGATGAAACTTGATTTTTTTAATCACTTGGAAAAAATGACTTTTCACCATAATTATATTTGAATATCATTTTTTATTTTAAAAAAGCTATTAAATTAGGTAATAAAGTCGTTACAAATTATTTTAATTGATTTTATTATCTAATGAAATAGCATTTAGAAAATAAAAAATAATGCCCAAATACACTTATTGTTAGGGATTTTGTAAAATGCGCCAATTAGCAAGCATTAGGCATGATTAGGAAGTGCTGACATCTGGTTTTTAATCTTTTTTATTTTTGGTTATGTGATCAAGCTGACATTTTTGTTCTCTGGTTGAAAACCTTTTTCGTAGCATCGTGTAGTTGGATTCTGCGTTTTACAATAAAAGGAACTTTACGTGAACCTCACATTTTGCATTTTCGTGAACATTATTCCTAGAATAGATCCTGGAAACAATAGGTTATGGGCCCAGGTCTCGCGGTTGTGAATAATTAATAAACGTGTTCGAAGTGTTGTTCGTATTCGAGGGGACGCGTGTGTGACTTGACCTCAAATGAAAAATGAGTTCCACGAATTCGATGCGAATTGAAACTTTGTCGAAAGACAACTTCGACACATGGAAGTTGCAGGTCGAAGCGCTTCTAATAAAGAACGATATGTGGGAATATGTGAGTGGCGAGAAACCGAAGCCAGTGGTGACGGCCGGTGACGAGGCCAGTGTAGCAGCAGGAAAAGCTTGGGACGTAGCGGATAGAAAAGCGCGTTCAGATTTGATTTTGGCTATTAGCCCGTCTGAGTTAAAGCAAATCAAAAACTGTACATCTTCGAATGAAATATGGATAAAATTGCATTCCATATATCAGTCGAGGGGCCCAGCGAGAAAGGCTACGCTGTTGAAGCAACTGACACTTCAGAAAATGGCGGAAAATGGTGATGTGCGGGAACATATGAGGAAGTTTTTTGACGCGGTTGATAAACTTCAAGAGATGGAAGTAGAGATTAATGAAGATCTGTTAACTATAATGTTGCTCTATAGTCTTCCCTCCTCATATGAGAATTTTCGATGTGCGATAGAGTCGCGTGACGAGCTTCCAGATCCTGAAACGCTGAAAGTTAAAATTATGGAAGAAAGTGATGCACGTCAGTCGAAAATCCGCGATGGAACCTCGGAGGCCATGTTTGCTCGATCAAGTGGAAGGGGCAACCAAAAGAAGGGAAAGCATTCAGGAAAGCCAGGAGGTGTCCGAAGGGACAACGAAAGTGCTAAGAAGAGTAGTTTTCCTTACAAGTGTCACCGATGCAACAAGAAAGGGCATGAAGCTGTGGACTGTGACGAAGAAATTGATCGAACGTTACAGAAGGCTAGTGTGGCAGAAGAAATGTGTTTCCTTGCAACTCTCCAACAGGAAAATGCTCTAAATGCAGAGCTGTGCAGCAAGAAAAATCGATGGTGCCTTGATAGTGGCTGCACGTCGCACATGACTAATGATGAAAACAGGTTTGTACACAAAAGTCAGTGTGATGGGGAAAAGTTGAATTTGGCTAGTCATGCCTCGACTAAGGTATTAGCCAAGGGAACTGTTGAGCTCACCGTTACCGACGGAAAACAGGAAAAGATCCTCAGTCTTGAAGATACTCTGCATGTTCCGGATTTGCGGATGGATTTAATGTCTGTAGGGAAAATCACGGATAAAGGATACGAAGTGATTTTTCGAAAAGATCGTGCAGTGGTTCGAGTGCCTCGCGACGAAGGTGAAGACGTCAAGATGATTGCTGATCGTGTAAGTGGATTATACTACGTTCGTGAAAATCCTGAAGTCGCGAGTGTTTTGTGTGAGGATCAGGTGACACCGAAAATTGAAATGTGGCACAAGAGATTGGGACATTTGAACGAAAAATGTCTCAAAAGCATCGTGAGTGAGCAAAAGGCACTTGGGGTCGAATTCAACACAAAAGATCAACTTTCAGTGTGTGAGCCGTGTTTGAAAGGAAAGTTTGTTAGAATTCCGTTTCCGAAAAAATCGTCACGTAACACAAAAGTTCTTGAAATTGTGCATACCGACATTTGTGGTCCGATGCGTACTCAGTCTCTCGGTGGGGCAAGGTACTTTGCTACCTTTATCGACGATTCTACGCGCTAGTGTGAAGTTAAATTTTTAAAGCATAAGAGTGATATCGTGGAAGCTTTTAAAAGTTTTAAAACTGTCGCGGAAAATCGAACCGAGAGAAAAATTAAAATCGTGCAGTCGGACAATGGAAAAGAGTATTGTTCGAAAGAATTTGATCAGTATCTCGAGGAATGCGGAATTCAGCGGCGGCTCACTGTGACATACACTCCTCAGCAGAATGGAGTGGCTGAGAGAAAGAATCGAACCCTTGTTGAGACAGCAAGGTGTATGATGGCGGAATCTAACCTTCCACCATCTCTCTGGGCAGAGGCCATTGCGGCATCGAATCACGTTCGGAATAGGTGTCCTTCTAGAAGTTTGGATGGAAGATCACCCTATGAAAAGTGGAAAGGTAAGCTGCCAGACCTGTCATACCTCAGAACCCTTGGATGTAAAGTATTTATTTTGGATAAGAAACCAGGTAAAGGAAAAATTGATCCTCGGGGGAAAGAAGGTATTTTCACCGGTTATTCACAGGTTTCGAAAGGTTATCGCGTTTTGATACCCGAAACAAGAAAAATCGAAGTTTCAAGAGACATTGCTTTTATCGACGAGTTCATGACAGACGATAAACAAGACGATTTTAGCTCTCAAGAAATTTTCGATGGAAAAGAACCTGTTAAACCCGATGAAAAGAAATGGGTAGAAATAATCACGAATCCCGTTTCTGATCAGGGCAGAGAAGATTTCCAAGTAGATGATGCTGAAGAAGAAGAAGACCTCGAAGAAGACATCGAAGATGACAATGATTTATCCGACAACGAACCTTTTTTTAGGTTTTCAACAAGCTCGTCGAGCTGCTGGCAGACCTCGAGTTGAAAGAACAGGCTTACAAGGTAGACCGCGGAAAATCTACAATGTTGTGCAAGAAGGTGCAATTGCAGAGGCTGAAAACTTCGCCAACATTGCTGAGATATCGGTCAAGGAAGCGCTGTCTGGATGTCATGCAGATGAATGGCAAATGGCAATTCAGGATGAATTCAGGGCGCTGATCAAGAATGGAACTTGGGAACTGAAAGATCGGCCAGAAGATAAAAATGTTATCGGATGTAGAGTGATACTTTTTAATAAGTACAAAAGTGACGGAACAATCGAAAGACGAAAAGCACGTTTAGTCGCGAAAGGATACGCTCAACGACCCGGTGTTGACTTCAATGAAACTTTCGCTCCAGTGGCTAGATTGGGTTCAATTAGACTATTGATGGCATTGGCCGTGGAAAATGGTCTAATCGTGCATCAGATGGACGTCACAACGGCTTTTCTCAACGGCGATATTGAAGAGGAGTTGTATATGGAGTTACCAGAATTGTTTGAAGAAATTCTGCCGAAGATCGCTATGGAAGAAAAGCAAGAAATTAAAAATATTAAGAAAGAAGTTGCTTCGAAAATGTTAGATCAGACTAAAGAAGGAAATAAAGTTTGTTTGTTAAGAAAAGCTTTATATGGACTCAAGCAAGCTGGTAGACAATGGCATAAAAAGCTTGACCAAGAATTAAGAAGGCTAGGCTTGAGACCTACAAATGCTGATTCGTGCGTCTATATAGCAAGAAGACGAGCAGATTGTCTCATAGTAGCTGTTTATGTAGACGATATGCTCATACTATCAGGAAGTGAGGATTGGCTTATTCGATTTAAGGACGAACTAAAGGGAAGTTTTGATGTGAAGGATCTGGGTAAAGTGAAGCGCTGTTTGGGGATGGAGTTTACTCAAACTGAAAACACAATCGAAATCTCACAGAAGATTTATGTCGAAGAAATTCTAAGAAAGTTCGCCATGAAAAATTGTAAATCAGTTTCCACGCCTTTCAGCTTGGGCACGAAATTGAGTAAACCTGAGAAGTACATCGAGGAAGAGCAGTTTGAATATCCATTTTGTGAATTAATTGGAGCACTAATGTATCTGGCTGTGGCAACAAGGCCAGACATAGCGTACACAGTAAATTGGCTTAGTCAATTTAACAGTTGCTACCGAAAAGACCATTGGGTTGCAGCAAAACGAGTCCTTCGGTATTTGCATGGAACATCGAATCTCGGCTTGACGTACCAGAAAACAGGAAGTCCTCTGAAAGGCTTTGTTGACGCTGACTGGGCTAACTGTATGGATGATCGAAGATCATACACAGGATGTGTATTCATTTTTGGAGACGCAGCTATTTCTTGGGAGGCAAAGAAGCAAAGGACTGTGGCTCTTTCAAGCACAGAGGCTGAGTATATAGATCTAGCAGAAGCTGCGAAAGAAGCCTTGTACCTGAAAAGATTTCTGGTTGAATTAGGTCTACAGGTACCAAAGGCAGTCAAGATCTACAATGACAATCAAGGAGCACTAAAACTTGCTCAAAGTCAAGTGTTTCACAACAGGACTAAGCATATTGATGTGAGACATCATTTTGTACGAGAAATCTTGAAGAGTGGAGTTATCAACTTGGAATACCTGCAAACAACGGAGATGATCGCTGATGTTTTAACCAAAGGGTTATCCGAAAGAAATCACCAAAAATGTATTAAGAAATTTGGACTAAAATCAGTGTAAAGTGTAAAAAGGGAAATGCCTTGCAGCTTGAGGGCAAGTGTTAGGGATTTTGTAAAATGCGCCAATTAGCAAGCATTAGGCATGATTGGGAAGTGCTGACATCTGGTTTTTAATC
>JAWWEA010269973.1:0-13213 GCA_035222095.1 Andricus quercuspetiolicola | reverse complement strand
ATATATTTTTAATTCATAAAAAAATTAGACTCTGAATGCTATGATTTTAATAAGACTGTTTTTTAAATATAACATTAGTTACTAACAACCTTAAATATTAAAAAATTTTCAGTATGCATTAATGCATTAAGCAGTTCTATGAAACCGACTTAAAAATCCCGTTAATTAAGGTCTATCGAAGACGAAAGAAAATTTGGCGTCAAAAACAGTAAACAGTCTTTGGAAATTTCCCCAGTTTAATACTCGTATTATTATGAATCAAAAATGAGAAAATTAGCTATGAGCATCATCGGTCAGGCGACTGCTATACCTGGCCTCGTATCTAGACTCCCTCTGAAGTATAGTCTAGACTCTACACACTCAACTCTGCTAGGGCAGAGGTTCGTTTTTGAGCTTTCACTGGATAAAGTGAAAATATGCAATATATGAAAATATGAGATCTGCGCATGTTCCGTGAAACTTTCGGTTGGTCAAATATTTTCTTTTCAATTTGTTTATTTTGTCTATGACAGTGAAAATGAAAATTTCATTTAAATAATAAAACAAATATTTCAAATCTGTATGTTTTTTTTATAATGGTAACAATTGAAATGTTATGAAATTCAAAAATAATTATTTGAGATTCGCGTATGTGCCATGGAGCCTTCGCTTGGTCAAATATTTTCTTTTAAATTTGTTTGTTTTGTTTGTAACAGTAAAAGTTACAGTTTCATGGAAGTAATAAAATAATTATTTTAAATCTGTATGTCTTGTTTATAATGTTAACAACTGAAATGCTGTAAAATTTAAAAATAATTAGTTGAGATCTGCGCATGTGCTGTGAAACCTTCGGTTGGTCAAATATTTTCATTTTAATTTGTTTATTTTGCTTATGACATCGAAAATTGAAATTTCATCATAAGAGGAGAAAACTCTGCGTCAAAAATTTAATTAATTTTGTTTACAATAAACTTTTGCACTAAAGGAATATAGAAATCTTGTTAGATTCGACAGTTATAATCTCACATTTTTGTATGACCTTTTTTACTCTATTTTTCATGCGTAATTACATTTTTTAATTATTTTTTTATAATTAAAATTTCAAATTTTGAAAACAGCACTTACATCTGCAGCTTATACTATTTAACTGATTGTTAAAAATTTTTTTAACAATTCTGTTGGATAAAATTCTCGATGGGCAAAACCTAAACCAAATTTCACCCAATTATTTGAAGCATATATTTTTCCATATGTTAGTAATGTGTATAAGTTTTATTCACTTACCTTATTCTTCTTCCGTAATTTTCGCTGCCAATAATATTCCTTTAATGGTTGCAGTAAACTGAATATGCTCTCACAGTTCTCCTTTCGCAAATTTATATGACACTTATATTCCTTTAAAGATTGAAATAAACTGAACACCCGCTCAGAATGTATACGAGTATAAAAAAATTTTAATCAATCATAATATTTCAGGATAATTCGTGATTTTACATTGCGCGTGTAGTTAGCACTACTCATGACTGGGCAACGTGCATAGGCCATTTCACGTCATTTCCGGAGATGCACATTTACGCATGTGCCGTGAAACCTTCGGTTGGTCAAATATTTTCTTTGTTTATAACAGTGAAAATAAAAATTTCATGTAAATAATCAAACAATTATTTTAAATCTATATGTTTTGTTTATAATGGTAACAATTGAGATTTCATGAAATGTAGAAATAATCATTTGAGATCTGCACATGTGCCGTGAAACCTTCGGTTCGTCAAAAATTTTCTTTTCAATTTGTTTATTTTGTTTATGCCAGTGAAAATGAAAATTTCATGTAAATAATGAAACAATTATTTTAAATCTGTATGTTTTGATTATAATGGTAACAAATGAAATGTTATGAAATGTAAAAATAATTATTTGAGATCTGCGCCTGTTCGTGAAACCTTTGGTTGGTCAAATATTTTCTTTTCAATTTGTTATTTTGTTTATGGCAGTGAAAATGAAAATGTCATGTAAGTAATGAAACAATTATTTTTAATCTGTATGTTTTCTTTATAATGGTAACAATTGAAATGTTATGGAATTTAAAAATAGTTATTTGAGATCTACGCAAGTGCCGTGAAACCTTCAGTTGGTCAAATACTTTCTTTTCAATTTGTTTATTTTGTTTATATGGTAACAGTGAACATGGAAATTTCATCATAAGAGGAGAAAATTCTGCGACAAAAAGTTCATTAATGTTTTTTTTTTAAAATAAACTTTTGCACTAAAGGAATATAGAAACCTTGTAAAAATCGGCAGTTATAATTTTACAACATTTTTTGTATGACCTTTTTTACTCTATTCTTCATGCGTAATTAAATTTGTTTATTATTCATTTTTCATAATTAAAATTTCAAACCTCGAAACCAACACTTGCGTCTACTACAGCTTATACTATTTAAGTGATTGATACCAAATTTTCAGAACGATTCTGTTGGATAAAATTCGCGATATATTTTTCATAAAATTTTGATTCGTCAATTATTTTTTTATAGGTTGTACATTTTGTACATCGTGTGCGAAAAATACGATTTCTTAGTAATTAGCCACCCCTACAGTCTATTCCTTAGAACTGATTAGTACCAAAATTTTAGCTGAATTTTTTAATAATGTGCCACAGGAACAGCTTACACTGTTAAACCGATTGCTAGCAAATTACAATCATTGCATTGTGTTGAGTATTTAAATATTTTCGTTAATTTGAAAATATTATTTTATTTGATAACAATTTTATTTAAAAAGAAGTGAAATTTCACAAAAATCGTCTACGATGCAAAAAGTTTTGCCAAACAAAAAGTTATCAGTTGAATCAATACAGAAGTTGATTCAAATTGAAATTGAAATAATTGAAATCAAATTTTGCTAAGTAATTCTAAAATGTATCTAAATTTTTAATTTTATTAGCGAGATTTTCTCTTTTTTTGGGTAATAATTATTTCTCCAAGTTGCTAACTTTTTCCCTTTTAATGCACTTTTTCAATTTAATAAATTTTAATATTTAGGTATCTTTTAGAATTGCTTCGAAAACTTTATGCCAATGATTTAAATTTCAATCAATTTACGTTTTGATTCAACTCATAACTTTTTTCTTGACGAAATTGTTTGCATGGTTTTTGGGGGTTTTATAATATTTGTGAGATTATAAATATTACCTCAGAGACAATGTTTTTTAGTTCGCAGCCTAATTCAATTAGAAAATGGAAAAAGTTTGCTTCATCAAAATTTTAAAAAATTTGAAATTAATTAATGTTTACAAAACTCTACAAAGTTACTTTTATTATGACAGTTTCGATAGTATCGATTGAAATTGATTGTAAGATTGGCACGAGACGATATGCTTAGAAATAAATGAATGAACAAGAAGTTGGCTTCAGAATTTGTTTCGAAAACGACCGAGACCGATGAAATATTAAACATTCTCATATCGGAATGCAGCACTACACATGATTATTATATTTTCGATTTTATCAATACAATTTTATCAATACAAATTGTATACTATGATAATATAAGTACCTGTGCAGTGTAGAGTCTACAGTGTAGACCTTATCAAAAATTGTCTTATGTTCGCACACTCAAGTTAAAGTACCAAAAATGATAAAAATCGTGACAAATTCAATTGTCCTTGTGATTTTCAAGACAATAACTTTTTTTCTGATCCGGGTGAATGGAAAAAGTTGTGTATTATGATAATATAAGTGCCTATGACCCTAGGATAAGTTTTAAAAAATGAAAAAAATTTAGTAAAAAATTTGTCAAATTCCAGTCTTAAAAAAAAGAATATTTTGGAACTGCGCGTTGAAAATTGATTTATTTTTTACTTGCCGATGTTCCAAAATATTGACCACTTCAAACTCAACATTCAAAAAGATCGACTTCAAAGGCTTAGAATTGCCCAATTTCAAAAATTTGAATCCTACCGACCTTGTACTGTGTGTGTTTTTTTCTTTAATTTTCAATGTAATACCTTAAAAACGCCAGATTTTTAGTTGAACATTAACAAAAATGAAACATTTAAAATTTAAAAAAATATTGGATTAGAAGATTTCAAGAGTGAACAATAATTTTAAATGAAGTTCTTAAAATTAAAAAGTTAAAAATCAATCGTGTTGTTTAGAATCACAATAAATAGAAATTCGGCGATCTGTAATTGATTTCTCAGTGATTAAATAATTTCTTTAATTTTGACTGGTCATAATTTTAGAACTCTGAATTTTCATATTGAACACTGAAATTTCAATTTTTTACTTTCATATTTTTTAATTTTGTAATTAAGAATGAAAAGGTTGAATTGGAAACGTATGATTAACAATGTGAAAATTAAAATTGTTTAAACGATTTAAATTTACTTCATATAATTAAAAGTTTTAAGGGTTTGGGTATAAAAAAAGTGTTAATATCAACATTGTTGGTAATTAATCCTTTTTTTAGTTTTAAATGAAGTTCAGATTTGTTTAATTTTTAAAATTCGGTAGTAGAAATTTTTTCATTTTAAATGTTTCTCATTTAAAATAACTTCATTTTGAACTTTTTTTATTAATTAATTTTTACAGGATTATATTTGAAAACTTTACGTATTTAACGGTGAAAATAACGATGAATTTATTGTATGATCTCAGGAAAATTTTTTTAATCAATTTTATTGTCGAATTATCATTCTTTTAATGTAATAGCAATTAAATTTCTAGAATTTTACATGCTTTAAATGCGAAACATTCAATTTAGTTTTCAATTGCAAACTGTCAAACTTTAATTACTTCATATTGCAAGTTAATTAAATTCAAAAATTTGAAAATTTAAGTTATTCAAGATTGAATTCTTTTAATTTTTAATGGTATTATTTACAAAATTTTAATGTGAAATCATTCAAATTCGAGATTCCTTAATTCAAAATGAAATTGTTTAATATTAAACGCTTTCATTTATAAAAGGTAACAATTTCAATAAAAACGTCATGAAGAATGTTATCGAAACTTTGGTAAAAAAAAAGTTTTTTAATTGCTGTTAAACGTGATAATTATATATCGATTTTTTAAACCCATGGTATTAAAAGATAAAAACGTAACCTTTCTTATTAGTCGAAAAAGGTAAATAAAATTTTTTTAAATCCGATAATTTTTCAAATCTGTTGGAAGCTACATTGGGTTCGCCATTTTTAATTTTTTAATTTTAATATCAAATTTCAAATCAGTGATCCAAAATATCTTTATAAAATGAATATAAAAGAAAATCCAAAAATTATTTTACTTTTGACAGCTGAAAAGTGGATGGTGCACAATTTTATTAGAAAAGAGTGGAAATTATGTCGCATATAATGTAAAGCATTTACAATTGAAGGATAAAAAAATGTTTAACTTTTTACTTAAATAATTTTTAATTCGAAGCGTTTAAAATTTGACTCTTCGAATTTGAAGAATAAGTTGAATGTTTAAAATTCAAAGCCTCTAAAGTTCTAGATTTTAAAAATTATTATTTTATAATAAAGTTGATTAAACAAATTTGACTGAGACCTAAAAATAAATTCACCATCATTTTCACCGTTCAAAATTTGCTATTATAAACCCCTGACATTGAACTAATTATTCTGAAGAAATTTAGAGAGACAAGATACTCGAGTTTAGTTTTAGACAATGGACATCGATCGTTTTATCCAGGTATAAAGCATAAGGTTTAGGGTTAGGTAAGATGCATTCACCATTCATGAGTATTCTGGAATTTTCCTACAGACATATAAATCATGTTTATAATTACAAAAGTTTCATGAACGAAACTTTTCTGATTTAGGAAACTCAGATATGCGGCTGAAAATCTGGTTGATATTTTTCACTGTCTAGTATTACGGAATATTCCGTAAAACTAATCGGACAAGTGTAGCGCTAGGATTAATATCACGGAATTTTCCGTAACGGTACGGTAGATAGTTCGTTAATAATAACTGTCATTAAAAGTAAAGCACTACAAACAAAAATTTTAATCGAAAAAGATAAGTACATTTTTTTGCATGTATCATACAACAACTTCAAGTAATACTTCAAAGATTTTAAGCAAATTTACCTAATCTATGTGGAAAATCAAATATTATTTTTGGGACGATTCCATACATTTAGTAGGATTCATTTAATTCCCCAAATTGTGGGGGAAATCCCCAAACATTTGTATAAATGACCAAAAGTTTAAGAAAATTTCCCACAACATTGTAGGCATTATCTAATTTCCTAAATTTTAGGGAATTCTCCCAATTTTTTTCATGAATTACAAGAACTTTTAGGAAAATTTCCAAAATCTTGGGGAAAATGATTTCCCCCAACGAAAATGTGGATTTCCTCCCACTAAAAAATGGGGAAAATCCCCGAAATTTTTTACCGTGTCATTTCATTTGAATCTGTATGACTATTATTAATATTCGTTTGTCAATATTTGTCAAATTTGTGAAGTTTTAAATGTTTTTTTGACAGTTTAGCGAAGACGTTGAAAATTGGGAAGACTTGGTCAGGTTGGGAAAGCTAATGCGATGTAGAAAACGCTTTGTTTCAAGAAAACGAAAATTGAGCTCATTAAAGAATTCAATAGCAATAAGTCGGAAAATCCTACAAATTGCTGGTAAGTGGTTTTCTATATATAGGTGTATAGTTACCGTTATATTATTTATTTATTGATAATATAAATTTCAGCACTATAATAATGTATTGTATAGTTCATTAATTATATTACTATGTATTATTGTAAATTTCTTCTATTGCTGCAGATTCAGATAAGGAACCATGTCCACTTGCGATCCTTACATCTAATTCTGCATCCATAAATCGAGCGCGTTTCCAAATTTTAATTGTGTATACCCAGTGCCACTTGTATCCGAAGGTAAGCCTTTATGTTTACAGTCGTTTCTTCAATTTACTATCAAGAAAACTTAAAAAAGTTTTATCTTGTAGGCTTTGTCCTTTCGTGATTTGCCAGAATACAATTTTAACTCAATAATGATATGTGATCTTATTATGAAAATATTTTTATTATTGCAGATTCGGAGAAAGAAAACTGCTCTCTCATAACCGTTGAAGTTTCTCAGCCCACATCAATAAAGCGCTTTTTATCCGAAGGTAAGTTTGTTTTATTTCGTTGTTTAATTTTAATGTGAAACAAAATCAATATAGCTTTGCTTCGAAGACTTTTCCTTTCAGTGATTTAAGAAATTGAAATAGCTTAAAAAATACTTCTACAATTTTTCGTTTCTTATGTATTTAAATACCAATTAAAATGAGGAATTTGTTAAAAATGTCAATTATGAAGTATGTATTATAAATACTATGTAGATAGTAATAATGATAAGTAGGAGATTAAAATATATTTCATGTTGTTGTAGATTCAGACAAAGAAAATGAAACGGATATTTCTTCATTATTATTAAATATTCATACAGCTCCAACAAACACGGAAAATTTCTCACTGACTTCTAACGCACAAGTACCTCAGAGAAGCCATAAGCAAATTCAGTGTAGTATACCAAAGAAAACTAAAGTTCACAACGCAGGGATTCAAATTAAAGTACGAACATCGACTACTTCCGTCCAGACATCGCCGATAAAAGATTCTTTAAAATTTATTCCTAAGAATGCAAACGCTGCTACTTCAGATGGCGAAATATTTACGACGTGGAGTAAAACGACAACCAACAGGAAGAACTCTGCAACTACTGAAGAGTATAAACCGTCCAAATCGTGTCAACCAACGATCACATAGCAAGAGGATTCTTTAGAAGATTTTAAATTGATCCTCGCCAATCCTCGCCCTTACACTGGTTTCACAAACGCAATTTTTATTACAACAGTTGGAATTCTCGAAGAGATTTATTGTCGACATTAAAAAAACTGCATCTGAATGACACGTATTCATGTTTCTCTCGCAGAAATAAAAAAAATCCTTTGCATTTCGAGAAGAATAACTTTCCTTATACAGATGAGGTAAACGATTCAGAGACAGCTTCTATACGTTTGTCAACAGTGTCAAGTGGTTTGCAAGGAAACAAATTATTTTAGATTCTATGACCACGTTAATTATGCTGTTCGCTATTCTACGCAGAACGTCAGGTAGAAGTTCCTGTGCTTTTTTTTCGACCCATATCTGTAGCTTTAATATATTTTAGGCTTGAAACAATTTCGAAAATTCTTGCTTTCTTCCAGTAGCAAGTTATTTCAGTAGGAGACGGCTCCTCACTGCGTCGGTGTAACAACATCATGAACGCAATTCCGTGTTTACAGCCTCCTAATGTGTAATTAAAAAAAAAGAATTAACGCAGCGAATTGTAGCTTTCGAATATTTTACATATGAATGTTAACAACATTAACTTCATTCAAATAAACGTACACTTTCCGTAATAAGGAATATTCAATAAACATATAAATAATATACGGGATAGAGCTTACCTAATGAAGCAGCGCAATATTTGCAGATCACTTTGTTAATCGTGTTTTTATTCTCGTCGATTTCAACGTCAACATTGTAACTTGCGCTGGTTATGCGATGTTCATCAGCCATTTTGAATTTTAAAAAACTGACTAAAGATTCGCAATAAGCATACAAAAAAACCCTGGTTACTGATTTTCACAAACATTTATAAATTTTCCAAGTTTTCCGTCCGCTATATTGAATGATGAAAATCTAACCTTAGATTCGGACTCAGAGCCGCAAACAATTCTAAGATGCAGATTTTCACAAAAATCTATACATTTTCCAAGATTTTGGTCCGCCCTATTGGATCGGTCATTTTGAATTTTGAAAATTGGATTTAAGATTCGTAATCAGCGACCCAAAAATTCCCCGTATCCAAACTTTCATTAGTTTTACTTATTTTTACTAACATTTATGCACTTTTTCATCATTTGAACACCCATATTGGATCTGCCATTTTGTATTTTGAAAATCTGACTTCAGATTCGTCATCCGCAATATCATAGACATAAAACAATACGTTTTGCATTTTTAAAAATTTGATTCACATAAGACTGTGCAGGTATAAAGTTAATTTTTTTCTCGAAAAAAAAAACGAAACTATGCAACTTTTGTCGCTTGCACTGCCGCCGCTATTATGAATTTCTAAACTGCGGCAACAGATTCGTATTCAGCGATACCTAAACCTTCGGTGTACAAAGTTTCATTATTTTTAATTGTAATTTGACGCGATTACATAGTTTTGACTCTGTTTTTGCCAAATTGACCCACTCTGTGTAGGTGGGATCCCCTATTTTAAGCATTCGACAAAGACGATGATAAGTAAATGTTTTGTGAACTCGTAGTAATGGTCAAATAGCCTAACTATGTGATAATTCTACTTATATGAGCATACTTATAAGTGCATGACTCGAGCGTTTTCTTTTTCTCGAAAAATTGTCTTTGTTTATTTTTTTAATTGAAAATATGCTGAATTTTATGCTCCTGTAACAGGACAACACGCCACCAGGAATGTAACCGTGGTGGACCGAAAACAGGCTCTCCCCTTTCACCCTGCTAGCCTGTTTCTGGACGAACGGTGGAGCGGATCTTATCACCGAATAATTTGTTTACAATGCTGGAACCCAGGAGGGATACTTGAAAGTCTGCCCTCTTGGGGCTTGCTTGCTTTATCCGACCTTCCCATTGTAAGACGATCAGAGCCGGTTGAGAAAAAATTAAAATCATTAAGATATTAATTAACTGAATTTTAATAGGCTGCACTAGCTTCATTAGATAATGATGAGAAGATTAAAAAAAAGATTGCAAAAAATCGGTTGATCCGTTCAATTCCATTTGAGAGTTTTGGAAATTTTGCATTCACTTAAAGATTACCTTTATTATTGAGAATATTAACCTGTTTTCCTAAATTTCTTTTTCATTTTTTTTGTAAATTATATGAGGAAATTGATTCAGCTAATTAAAATTGAATTGAGTCGCTTTTTTCGTAATTTCAATGTTTATAACAGGCCTACATAAAAAATGCTAAAGAAAGATGCTGCTTCAAGAATTGGAAATTGTTGAATTTTAAAAACTATGGAGGTTCAAAATACTGAACTTTCAAGATTTACACTGTTGTTCATTTTTAAAATAAAAATATTATTTAGTTCAAATATCTACTATTACAATATTCGTTCAGAATTTATATATTTTGGTTGAAAATTCGTTTCTTTTTGATGTTGAAAGTTATCTCTTTTACTGAAAATGAACGTATTCCAGTTTACGATTCACCATTTTAGTAGAGAATTCATCGCGTTGGCTGAAACTTGAACGGTTCCCTTAAATAGCATACTTTTCAGATTAAAAATTTAATTAATTGGGTAAACTTGGAAATTCATACTTTTGGGTTGAAAAGTTAACTCTTTTAGAGAAAATGCCTCATTCGGCTTCAAAGTCCAGCAATTTGGGTGAACTTTCTCTTCTTTCTTCACTGAAAAATCTATTTTTTTCACAATTCGTCTGTTTGGTTGGAAAACTCAACTTCTGCGTTCAAAGCTGAAGTACTTAGTTGAAAATAAAATTCGTTGCAAATTCATCTTCTTTGTAGAAAAGTAATATTTCTGAGTTGGAAGTGTAACTTACAATTATGCAGCTTTTTAACTTTATTACCAACAATTCCAATTTTCAGGACGTAAAGTTGAAAATTCTTCAATCTTAAGTATTATTGATTTTTAAATGTTTATTCTTGAATCTCTATTGGTTGAAAATGAATCTTCATTTAATGATTAAACTACTTTTATTCCAAATTCGTCTTTTTTGTAATGAATGCGAATAAACTTTCTTTTCTCTCTTGACTGAAAAATCTGTATTTCTTGAAAATTCTTTTCTTTTTGTTTGGAAAATTGAATTTTTGGGTTAAAAGATGAATTACTTTGTTAAGAAGAAAATTTGTTGTGATTTACTCTTCTTGCTGTAAAATTGATATTTGAGAGTTTAAAGTTAAACTGTTTCGTCGAAAATTCGCCTTTTTCCCTGAAATTAAAACAACAGTTTACAGTTGAAACAACCTTCACTGAGCTATTGATGTATGACAATTGAAGGCAGATTTCTGGAAATTGTCAGATCAATTAATTGAAAATTGTCGGTAATATGAATTTTACAAGGAAGCTTGCGAAGTTAAATTTTCCAATCATACAGACGAATTGTCCAAAAAAAAAAATAGATTTTTCAGTGAAGAAAGAAAAGAAAGTTCATCCAAATTGCTAAACTTTGAAGCCCAAGGAGGCATTTTCTCTAAAAGAGTTGAATTTTCAATCCAAAAGTATGAATTTCCAAGTAGTTGCATTGTGGACAAAATTTGAAATCAATAAGATCGGTTGTCAAAAAAAGGAGACACATTGTTATTTTAAAAATGAACAACAGTGCAAATCTTGAAAGTTGAGCATTATGCAATTACATACTTTTTAAAATTCAACAATTTCCAATTCTTGAAGCAGTATCTTTCTTTAGCATTTTTTATGATTTTCCTTTAGAATTTTTTATGAAGGCCTGTTACGAAGATTGAAATTACAAAAAAGCGACTCAATTCAATTTTAATTAGCTGAACCAATTTCCTCATATAATTTACAAAAAAGAATGAAGAAATTTTAGGAAAATCGGTTAATATTCTCAATAATAAAGGTAATCTTCAAGTGAATGAAAAATTTCCAAAAATCTCAACTGGAATTGAACTGTTCAACCGATTTTTTGCAATCCTTTTTTAATCTTCTCGTCATTATCTAATGCAGCTAATGCAGCCTATTAAAATTCAGCTAATTAATATTTTAATAATTTTAATTTTTTCTCAACCGGCTCTAATCGTCTAAAAATGTGAAGGTCGGATAAAGAAAGAAAACCCAAGAGGGCAGACACTCAAGTATCCCCCTGGGTTCCAGTATTGTCAACAGATTATTCGGTGGTTCGATCCGGTCCACCGTTCCTCCAAAAACAGGCTAGCATGGTGAAAGGAGAGCGCATGTTTTCGTTCCACCATGGGTACACTCCCGGTTGCATGTTGCCCTTTTAGAGGAGCATAAAATTCAGCATATTTTCAATTAAAAAAATAAACATAAACAAGTCAATTTTTCGAGAAAAAGAAAATGCTCTAGTCATGCTCGCGTATATGCCTTTAGATTATGTGGTTAAAATATTACATCAAACAATTCATCCGTGTGGACGTATTTTGTATTATTCTAAAAGAAACTCCGTTTGAATCAGCTTAAATGCGCACAGACGTTCACTTTATACCTGAATCTAGGCTAGCAAGTAGACCATCCGAGGGATTATAAATTGGAACGAATATAATGTATCTCGTAAACGGAATGAGATACGCCAAAACAGGCAACATTTTTGGATTCAACATCAGAATAGTATATTATTATATAATTTATCATTATAAAATATATGTGAGTAAATTCATAAATAAAAAATAGTGTTAACAATTTAAAGGAAATTATAAAAAGGGATTCGGTTTCGTAGCGGTCAACTACTATAGATCACTCTGCCCACCCGGTATGTGACGGATACAATAGGACCATTATACGACCGTCGCATTACTGTCAGTATCGTTTACGTGCCGAAATGGGCACAAATAGTGCCTGAAACGGCGTTGGGAGCCCATTACCATTTCCCAGGGTCGTTTCAGAGCCGTTTGGTAAGGAGGGTAAACGTTAAATTAAAATATTGGGAAGCACCTTTTTGAATGGAATTGAAAATCGTAGTTTCTAGTTCTTTCAGAAAGTAATAGAGAGTATTCAAGAAGTTTTATTTAGTCTTATTCATTAGAAGAAGTCGATATGATGAATTCGGATGAAGAGAAAGAGACATGAAGTCGAAGGATGTCGATACCTTTTCATCCTAAGGCCGAAGAATTTACTTCGTGATGCACTCTGTCAATTCGGACTCAGTGCTGATCTCACAAAACATCAAATTTTTTGAAAAAAACTTCAAGCACACTGGACTGCTATGCCAAAAAGTAGGACCTGCTTCAATATTACAAGAAATAACCATCGGATCGAAAAAAAATTCAGGACTTTTTTGCTTATTTTTTGTGCACAACCTCCCCCCACCCACAAAATTAACTACAGTACTCGTGGGACACCCTTTATATATATAAAGTTTGTTATAAGGAACTCTATAGGGTTTCGCCGGGAGCGGGTGCTAATTTCCAAAATTGCACCCGCTCTCAGCGAAATCGCGGTAAAATTTCAGCTGTAACCACGTCTCACGACCGTGA
>JAWWEA010266307.1:0-20440 GCA_035222095.1 Andricus quercuspetiolicola | reverse complement strand
ATACATGATAAAAAAATTAGCAATTTAAGAATATATGTCATATAAAAAACTTTAAGTACAAAAATTCTTGTTACCTTAAAAAAGACAATCTTCGAAGTCATACAAATTTTAGTGGTTTTAATGAAGAAAATAACTGATGATAAATATCTGGATATATAATTAGTTAGGAAACATCAAAAAATAAAAGAGGTTCCTAATGATTAAAAGTTACATTTTTAAAATTTTCCGATGTGAACCTCATTAGTCAAGCGATGGATCAACAGTGACCAGTGCATAAGTCGTAGGTTGTGTAAGAAATTATAGTAACATGTATTCACATAAAGAGGGCGCAATCAACTACAGAGAGAATAGTGCTCCAAAGGCATTAGGAATTTAAAAATATTCTGTTTTAATTTATTATACTATGGTAAAAATTAGTTACATTAAGTAATTCTGTTTTCAAATTTATAGAAAATTTTTTATATTTATTTATAAAAATTGATTCTAGAATTCTTCTTTTATAAGTGTTGTTTTCTGTAGCTAAAATCTTTATATTATCAAAATCAAAATTAAATAAATGATCTAAATTCCATGAGTGTTGTGATAAGCCTGTGTTTAGATTTCCAATTCTGCAATATCTTTTGTGTTCAGCTATTCTTGTTTTCAACCTACTACCAGTTTCACCAATGTAAATTTTATTACGCCCTTTGCATTTCATTAAGTAAACTACATTTGATTCATGTTCAGTTTGTTCAGAATCTTTTATATTTATAACACAATTTCCTAATTTATGATTATTTTCAAAATAAACATTAACATCAAATTTTTTCAAAGCACTTTCTAATCTCTCTGATAAACCTTGTTAATATGGCGACGAAAGACAAAGATTAGTTTTTTTTATAATTGACCGACGGATTGGTCGAAACGTTGCATATTGCAATATATTAAAGAAATCTGACTTGGTTTAATCCCTGTCTTTTCATTTGTTTAGTTTGATCGTTAGACCGAAATAATTAAACTTCATGTTCCTATTATGGTCACTAATTTAAAATCGATCGAAGAAAGGTATTCTCTAAATTTGAGACGTTTTTATTATGAAAAAAATTCGTCCGTAACGTTCTGGAATTATGGGATATCTGGATTTTATTCGTATAAGATACGGTCCATCTACACGTCATGACATCGGAGAATGGATCAACACACAAAGGAGGTTAGTCCACTTAAGAGAACAACACACCTTTCTCATTAGATTTGGTAAAGAATCCATAATTCTAGCTCATATTTCTAATAACACTAATAAATTCAAATTCAAAAATGTTCATTATAAAATTATCACAAAATATCAAAAAGTAAAACTAACCTATCAAAGGAAAATTTGAAACTCTGAAATTAGTAATATAATCGATAGGATTCACAAACTAGGACAATTTTCAAATGATTTAAAATACAGGCTTAAAAGAAAAATTACTGACAATTCAATTACTAATTTTTTTATGTCGTAAGATTCAAGTTTACATAAACTAAAGTATAAACAAAGAGATGATCATATTAAAAAATTTAACTTACTTAAAAGTCGTTTTTTGAAGAATGAAAACAGTTGTAGAGAATTAAGATTAAGTAAGTGGTTTAAAAATTTATCCAATGCTACAATTCCAGATGAGATAGCTGAAACCTTGGCATTAGGTAATAAGCATGGTGTTCCTTATACCTCAAAGAAAATTCCATCTAATAATGTCATTGCAAACATTGAAGAATGTATAAAAAATGTTGAAGATGAAAAAAAAGTAAAAGTCAGAAAAGTAGTCCCAGATTTAATTTCAAATAACACAAAAATTAATAAATTTAATAATGATAATAAAGTTTTTGAAATAGTAAAAAAATTCCAAAATGATCACAAAGATTTATTAATTGTCAAAGCAGATAAAGGTAATATTTCAGTAGCAGCTAATAGGAATGATTACAGTGAAACAGTTCAAAATCTTTAAAAAAATAATATTTTATATAAAAACATTAACACAAGTTTAGTTCCAACTATTGAAGAAAAATGTAGTGATATTATATCAAGATGGGAAAATAAAATATATGTGAATGAGAATTTAGCTTATCGATTGAAAAATCATGGTAGTGTTGTTGCAAAGGCTTATGCGCTCCCAAAAGTTCACAAACCTGACCTAAAATGGAGATTAATAGTGTCTTCCATTGGATCACCTACTTATAATTTGGCAAAATATTTACCACAGACTTTAAAACCTGTTTCTGGTACGACTCACTCCTTTATAAAAGTCAGTTCAAAATTAAGCTTTAAAACGCTTTTTTATAAAAGGTATGTAGATGACATTTTTACAATAGTACCTACTGAAAAAATTAAAGAATTAATTAATGCATTTAGTAGTATAGAAGAATCTTTACAATTTACTTTTGAATTAGAAAATAATAACACGCTAATTATTTAGAAATGTCAGTTATAAAAACATAAAATGGAGACTTAATTACCAATTGGTACAAAAGACCTTCATGGTCAGGTGAATATCTAAATTATAATTCACACCATCAATTTAACGAAAAAATTGAATTAATTAAAGGATTAATAGATAGATGTATAAAACTAAGTGAGTTTAAATTCAGAAAATAAACTTTAAAGCATCTAAAATCACATTACAGCAAAATAATTATCCACTACCATTGATGGAAAGTGTCATTAAAGAAAGAATATCTAAAATTTACAATAGTTCTAGCAAACATAATAAATGGTTAGACAATTATAAAAAAGGTAATCTTTGTGTTACGTTGCCATATGTACAAGGTTTATCAGAGAGATTAAAAAGTGCTTTGAAAAAATTGGATGTTAATGTTTATTTTAAAAATAATCATAAATTAGGAAATTATTTAATAATATATTATAATATAATATTCTAATTATAATAATATTTTTTAATATTATAATTATAATATTATAATATAATATTGTATTTATATATTATAATAATTATTTAACAATAATTAATATGAAAGATTCTGAAAAAACTGAGAATGTATCAAATGTAGTATACTTAATAAAATGCAAAGGGCGTAATAAAATTTACATTGGTAATAGTTGGAAATCTAATCACAGGCTTATCACAACACTCATGGAATTTTTATCAATTATTTCATTTTGATTTTGATAATATAAAGATTTCAGCTAGAGAAAACAACACTTATAAAAGAAGAATTATAGAATCAATTTTTATAAATAAATATAAAAAAATTTCTATAAATTTGAAAACAGAATTACTTAATGTAACTCATTTTTACCATAGTATAATAAATTAAAACAGAATATTTTTAAATTCCTAATGCCTTTGGCGCACTATTCTCTCTGTAGTTGATTGCGCCCTCTTTATGTGAGTACATGTTACTATAATTTCTTACACAACCTACGAAATATGCACTGGTCACTGTTGATCCATCGCTTGACTATCTTCGGAAAATTTTAAAAATGCAACTTTTAATCATTAGGAACCTTTTTTCATTTTTTGTGTTTTCATAACTAATTATGCATCCAGATATTTATCATAGTTCTTTTTTCCATTAAAACCACTAAAATTTGTTTGACTTCGAAGATTGTCTTTTTTATGGTAACAAGAATTTTTGTACTTGAAGTTTTTTATATGACATATATTCTTAAATTGCTAATTTTTTTATCAGGTAACTACAAATGAGTTTTACGAAAATCTTCCAAGTTCTTTTTCGAATTAAAACAAAAAATTAATTTCGCGAAAATTTACGAAGAACTTTTTCCATATTAACATGAAAAATAAATAAATAAATTGTACGAAAATCTTGTAGGTACTTTTTTCGCATGAAAATAATGAAAATTTTACGAAAACCTTTCAAGTTCTCTTTCGAATAATATAAAAAAATGTTTACGAAAATCTTCCATGTTCTTTCTCGAATTAAAATTTTTTAAAAATAACAAGTTTTACGACAATGTTATAATTTCTCTTTCGGATTTAAAAAAAAAATCAATTTCACGGATATCTTCTGAGTTCCTTTTTCGCATTAAACTAAGAAAAATAGATTTCACGAAAATCTTCCAAGAATTGAAATAAAAAAATATTCACGTGAATCTTCCAAGTTGTTCTTCGAATTAAAATGAAAAAATATTTTGGTGGATCTTCCAAGTTCTATTTCTTATTGAATAAAAAACAATAAGATTCATGAAAATGTTTTAATTCCTTTTTTGAATTAGAATAAAAAATCAATTTCATGAAAATTCACTGAGTTCTTTATCGAATTAAAATTAAAAATAACTTCTAGGAAAATCTTCTGAGTTCTTTTTCGAATTAAAATAAAAACCCAATTTCGCGAAAAATTACCAAGTTCTTTTTTCGTATTAAAATGAAAAAAAATTTTACCAAAACCTTCCGAGTTTTTTTTCGAATAAAATAAAAAAAATGTTTAGAAAAATCTTCCAAACTTTTCTCCGATTAAAATTTTAAAAAAATTATAAGTTTCACGACAATCTTGACATTTCTTTTTCGGATTTAAGTAAAAAATCAATTTCACGGATATCTTCTAAGTTCCTTTTTTGTTTTGAAATAAGAAAAAAGATTTCACGAAAATCTTCCAAGGACCTTTTCGAATTTAAATAGAAAATCAATTTCGCGGAAAAAAAATTTTGTTCCAAGCTCTTTTTTCGTATCGAAGTGGAAAAAAAATTAATAAATTGTACGAAAATCTTTTAATTTCTTTTTCCTTATTATAAATAAATAAAAAATTTACAAAAATATTCCAAGTTCTTTTTCGAATTTAAATTTAAAAAAATAATAAGTTTCTCGAAAACGCCCTTATTTATTTTTCGAATTAAAATAAAAAATAACTTTGATAAAAATCTTCAAAGTTCTTTTCTAAATTGAACTAAAAAATTAATTTCACGAAAATCTAAAACTTCTTTTTTTTTGGTATGGGAATGAGAACAAAAAATTTACCAAATCTTCTAAATTCTTTTTTTGTGACAAAAAATTAAAAAATACGAAAATCTTTCAAGTTGTTTTTAGAGTTAAAATAAAAAAATAAGTTTTATGAAGATGTTCTAATTCCTTTTTCGAAATAGAAAAAAAAAAAGATTTACGAAAATGTTATAATTCCTTCTTTAAATAAGAATAAAAAATCAATTTCACGAAAATTCACTAAGTTCTGGAATTCACATTTTTTTATTATTTTAATTTAGACATAACCAGGATTCAGCACGTGAAAGAATACAGAAAACCACTTATTTTACACAGGATGCAAAAACAAGTTGGAAAATGCAAGCGAGATTAAAAAAATTTATGAAAATTATGACCAAAGAATAAAATAAAATGAAATAATTTCAGTAGTCTTAAAGTCACAAGATTCTGTTACTTACACGCAATTGAGTGCGGAGCTAGACAGGCCGGCAGGATCAGCTCCAATCAGATTTTTTTCGAGAAATGGTTATACTACTGCTGCTTTCGTCGCGGCTTTTATACCATGCAAAGTCGTATATCTAGCCCCACGAAGACAAACTTTATCAGCGAAAAATAAACTTGAGTGAACGTATCGCTCTGAAAAACATTGAAAATGCGACATATTTTCCTCAGGGAGGGAGGACAGCAATCAACCGGCTACACACAAACACACACACACACACACGCACACAAGAAGCAATTGAAAAACAGTATCCACCTTTGTCACAGTTTATAATTTTTTACTCCCCCCGCGTCCATCTATTTTGCATATTTCTTTTCGACTAAATTTTGATCGTGAATTCATTGAGAGGTGATCCAAAATTACGTTCCAACCAAAACAGATGAATTCTTAATGAAAAACGTAACTGTTGATACCCCAACCAAGAAAGGATTTTTATTCTTATTGACTAAAATGAAAAATACCAAATTTTAACAAAGTAGTTAAATCCACAACTACCGCAGATTGATTTTCAAATAGATGAGTTTTCAAATCAATAAGACAAATCTTCAACATGTGTTTGGTTTTTAACCAAATTATTATTATATATCATTATTATTTTTCAACCAAAAAAAAAATAACTTTTTACTCCATTTGTGAATAGGAGGATTAATTTCAACCAGAAAAAAGCAATTTATAGCAGAATGGTTAAATTATCAAATAAATATTTTAATTTTGTACCAAAAACTTTAATTTTATACCAAAGTCGTTAAATTTTTACCAAAAAATATGAATCTTCAACAAAGAAAGTTAATTTTTAACCAAACAGTTTAATTTTGAAGCCAAACATTTTCCATTGAACAGCTGAATCTTCAACCCAATAATTGAATTTTAAACTAAGAGAGAAGAATTAATAACCACAAACGGGATTGTTAATATTTCAGAGAAAAAAAATTAATTTAAGAGAAAAATGAAATTTTTTTAGCAAAATAGTTCAATTTTCAGCTAAACGAAAACTTTTTACCCCAATTACGAATTTCCAACTGAAGAAATTAACTGCTAAAAAAGTCGTCTAATTTTCGAACAAATATTGGAATTGTCAGCCCTATTAGTCAATTTTTCAGTCGGACTCATAACTGTAGTAGAGATTTGCAATTTCTCAAAAACAATTTTATAAAGCTTTTCTTTTTCCTTACTTTCATTTTTTCAATAACGCCAGAAAACATAAAGAAATATTTACTCAGTACGAATACATTTTTTATAGGTATGAGATTTTATCTTTTGCTGAATTATCAAACTCACGATTGTAGCAGAGGTTCCGCGTTTCGCAGAAACAACTTCGTAAAATTTTTATAAGGAGAAAAAAATATCTAAAATCTTAAATCTTCAACCCGATGATAATTGAACTTTAGAATAGAAAATATTAATTTGCAACTAAAAAAAATTTTTGTACTACAACAAACGGATTTTCAATAAAATACATGAATTTTCTACCAAATAGTTAAATTTTCAATTTTTCAAGGATAATATTTGAACAATGAATGTAATAGCCACATTTGTAGTTGAAGATAACAAGAAAAAACAAATTTTCAACAAAACACATACGTTTTGAAACAAATAGTTAAAATTTTAATTAAGAAAATCAATTCGCTACAAAAAAGGACGAATTGTGAAAACTATACCTAATTTTTAAATAAAATGCCTGAATTTTCAACCAAATAGTTGAATTTTAAACTAAAAAAGATAAATCTTCAACCTCAAACGGGACGAATAAAATTTTAGTTAAGAAAAATTTTGTAACGTAATAGTTAAATTTTTGGATGAAAAAATGAAGATCCTAATCAAGTTATGAATCGTCAACTAAAAATATTAATTGTTAGCCAAGTCGTTTGACCTTCGAACAAATACTGAAATTTTTTACCATATTATTGAATTTTTTAGTCGAAAATACAAAATTTCTACAAATAGTTAAATTTTGAACCAAAAAGTATATTTTCAACAGTTACAGATTAGAGTCTTTTTTCCAATTTTTAATTTCTTCTTCTAATTATTTTTAACATTGAATCAAAGTCATAACTGTAGCGGAGGATTGAAAAATTTTAAAAATAAGTTGATGAATCTTTGAAAAATTCAAATTCTTGACTTTTCACTACGACCAGAAAATATTTATAAATATTTTTTAGTACGAATGCATCATTTAGAGAATTGTATTTATATTTTTCACTGAATTATCAAACTCACGACTGTAGTAAAAGTTCGAAGCTGCGCAAAAATAAGTTCATAAACTTTTTATTTGAATTTTCAATACAGACGAGAGATATTGAAGAAAATTTTTAGTACACGTGCAGTTTTGAATGGAATATAGTTTTATTGCTTATTAAATTGTCATACTCATGTCTTCGGTGAAGGTTCGAAATTTTTCAAAAGCAGTTTTATAGAGTTTATATTCTATCTTACTTTTAATTTTTCAACAACGCCGGAAGATAACAAAAAATATAACAAGAAATTTTATTTATTGCAAGTGCATTTTTCATTTCATGTTATAAATTCTTAAAGTAAGAAACAAAATATACAAAAATAATATTTTGGCATAGAGAAAATCCATTTTTAAACAATTATTTCCTTTTTTGTAAATATATTTTTCCGAAATAAAACAAATATTTAAAATGTTCCTGGAATCTTTATATATAAAGTTGAAGTCTACTCCTTTCTTTCGGTATTTTTGATGATGTTCAGTTATCTTGTTAATACTGATTATTTCCACATTATTCAGCATATAGAGCTTCAAGAACAGAAAATGTTATGAAATTGTTTTCAAAAAGTTCATAACCTTCTACACTGGGAAAAAAAACATGACTGAGTAGCGTCCGGGCAGTAACGGTCCATGTCCGAAATGAAAAGTCCGAGACAAAATATTTTGTTTTTGAGAGGAAATTAGGTCATAGGCATTTTTGCGATTTGTGAAAAGAAAATTTTTTGCGAAGTCATGCGTATTTAAATTTTTTGTTTTGTTTTTCAAAAAAAAAACTAGTTTTTTCTTTAAAGTTATATATCTTTTGATCTAATCGAGATATTTAGGATTTCTTTCCACTTTCTCGTAGAGTTTCTTGCCCTATTTTGAAATACGCGAGAAAATTTAGAAAATATTCGAAATTAACAAAATGGCGGCGGTTTGTCTGAAAATATCAAAAGTCTATTTTCTCAAAAAACCTACACTTATATTTTTTGTAAATTTGTTGTTGAATTTGTACTATCGTAAGGTAAATATCTTGTGAGCTTCATGCGGGCTCAATATCTTTTGTGGCTTGAATAATTTTTTTTCGTAAAATCAAATTGTCGAATTTTTCTTTTAAACAACAGATACGAAAAAATGTAAACAAAATTTTGCCCGAAAATTTGTTTGAATCCATAAAAAAATTAATATATTTTTTGTTAAATGATATGTAGATGTGGCTCAAGCCCAATGAAGTTTTACACGTATTCTCGTAATAAAAAAGTCAGTTAATAATCAATTCAATTCATCAGTAATAATTATTTTAACAAATTGTCATTGTTCATAACTATCTTCTTCTTTGTTAATGCAAGAAAAATGCCGTATTTTCACTGAAATAATAAACATTGCTTCGCTTTTTTTTAGTCATGAACAAATAATATATTCATACTTCAGTAGTGAATGAGGGGAAGGGCTGATATTAGAGTATATGCAATACCAAACTTTTCCTTGCAATAGACTTCTTGTTGTAATTCAGGACAAAACATTTACAGACCTAGTCCTTCCACCTACTCCTAATTATTCCATTCTTTATTTCTGTCTCTTGTGTGAGATAGCTTTTTTGTTTGAACTAATTTTTTCTGAACATCGAGAAAATAGCAAAAATAATCCACTCAATAAAATACAATACTATTTAAAAAATGATTCTTGTTGAGGTTCACTTATAATTTGTTCATAGCTAAAAATTTAAAGCAAAATTAAAGATTTCGGGGAAAAACAGCTTTATAGAATTACTCTAATTTCAAGAAAAGGCAGTTACAAACAATAGGCAATTGCTTTAATAAGCAGGTTTGTTGACTTGCACTAATTATTACCTCACGAAGTGAAAAGTGGACAAAAAGTTTAAGAATTCAGAACAAACCACGACTTTTTAGTACTTATTTCGGAAAGGATAGTTATAAACATTGACAAATTGTTTAAACAACTATGTTTGTTAACCTACATTATTTGTTGCTTCATTACGTAAAAGATAGGTAGAAAGTTGAAAATTTCATCAGAAACTGCAACTATCTAGCATTAATGAAGAAGAAGAGAGATATAAACAACGATAATTTCTTTAAATAATTGTTCATCCCAAATTGAATCAATCATTAGCAATAATAAAAGTTGTTTAAACAACTATTTTCCATAGAATTAATAAGTATTACCTCATTTTAATTGAAAATTGTACAAAAAGTGTGAATTTTGTTAAAAGCCCGCGACTTTCTAACTCTATTCTAAGAAGAAATTGTTAAGAACAATAATCAATTATTAAGGCAATTTATACAAACACGTAGTTATGAGTATAAAGTAGAATTTCATAAATTAGAAACAGTTTGAATTGAAAAAAAGCAAAAAAAATCATAATTAGCGCAAAAAACTCGCACAACCCATTCATTAACTTATGCCTAGGTTTTTTTGGTACCCTATAAAACAGACTTACGGGGGCGATATTGGAAAAGTAATATTTTGTTCGTATTATATAGCCAATTTTGATGAGTAATGGAAAGTTTCAACGCGATTTACCTAATATTGACGATTCCAGATAAATGAAGATTTAAAGTCTTATCTAGGTCATCACAAGAATGCTAGTGGAATACTGCTTCTAAAATTTTTGAAGAAATTCCCAAAACTATAAATTTGAGCACGAGATCAAGACAAAAATTTAATGAAAAATTGACTCCTAAAAAAACTTGCTTTTTTTGTTTGTTAACAAATTTAAAAAAAAACGGTTTTCTTAGGAAGAGAAAAAGATGCTGAAGATAATTTCCTAGGAGAATGGAGGTTTTAAAATTCAAAAATTGCCATTCAGGTGTTTAGTCGTCAGGAGCCGATTGCGATTCGATCCCTGAGCCGGTACTAATAGAAATTTTTCTATGTACTTCTACCGGGGCTTTGGTGGTTCGGGACCCACCTTAAACTGTAGGTCCCCTCGGAAGAGGCCGGTTACATACCAAGGATTAAAAGGGATCCGTTTTTGGGTCCTAACCTTGGGGGTCACTAGTCAATTCTGTGAAGACTCGAAAATGAGTCAGCGAACTCATTGTGTAGAGGCAAGGAGCAATGAACACACACACACACACACACACACACTCTTACATAAGACACCAAAACAGTGCTTCGAATCTGTGCATTTAACTACTAGCCTCAGAGGGATCGCTTCGTCCACCACACTTTGCTAGGGAGGCTGCCGAATGGCAGAGTAGGTGAGGATCACTTTGCCAACACAAAGGAGGACGTCATTTACTGTGCGATAGGTGACCTGGCACCTGAGAAGTAAAATCTTAGAACGCTGGTAGTAACGAAACCCACCGAGATCCAAAAACACTCGGCGAAGAGAGGCTGGAATCGAAGTACTGTCTTGAGAATAAACACGGGTGCGGCACAATAGGCTTTATAGCTTGAGCGCCAGGGTGGGAACACATGAGGGCTCAGAGAGTGTGACCTCATGATGGAACCACCCGCTCACAATAAAAATAACTAACTGCCTACTTTGATGAAAATTGGCCTTTTTTGTTCATTTGTTATATTTTTAATTGAGGGTCTTTTTTATTGAAAATTTAACTGCTTCGTTGAAAATTCAATGTATTTGTTAAATGCTCATTTTTTTCCTTTAGGATTTATGATTTCAGTTTGAAATTCAACTATTTTGTTAAAAATTTAATTTTTCTTCAATTTAACTATTTTGTTAAACCTTGAAAAATTATCTTGAAAACTAAAATATTTTGTTGAATATTCGTCTCCTTGAATAGAAAATTTGTTCTCTTCAATAGAAAATTCAACTACTTATTTGTAAATACTATTGTTTTTGGTTGAAGTATAATCTTTTTTAAACAATTCGACAATTTGGTTGAAAGACCATCTCGGTTGATTTCAAATGTAACCAATAGATTCGAAATTTAACTATGTATCATGTTAAACAAAATGTCCCTTTGGCATGAAAGTTAAACTAGATATTTTTCTGTGAATGTAACTGTCTCTTTAAGGACTATTTTTTCTTAAATTCAAATACTTGGTACTAAAAAATATTTTTCAATATTTTACAGTGTTATTGATATTGCAAAGTTAACGATTTAAATTTAGAAAAAATTCCAACTTGTTTTATAGAATTCCGAACCTCTACTAACGTCGTGAGTTTGATAATTTAGTAAAAATAGAGTTGTATACCATTAAAATATGTGTGCTCACGAGAAGTATTTTCTCATATCGCCCAGCGTTACGCAAATGTTCAAAATTTAAAAAGAACTCTGTGAATTAATTTATTGGAAAATTCTAAACCTCGAATATAATCATGAGTTTTATCATTCATTAAACGATAAAACTGACACTTAATGCAGCCAAAAGTGTAATAGCACTCTTGTGCGCAACTAATTATGCCACGAAATTTCACTCCGCAGTCGTAAGTGCAATATAGTTCTTGTGCGCAACAAAGTACGGACTAACAGTCTACTGCGCAGCCAGAAATGCGAAAGAACTCTTGTGCGCAACTAGTTAGTTAATTAGTTTTAATATGGGCGGGTGGTTCCATCATGAGTTCCCACTCTCTGAGCCCTCATGTGTTCTCACCCTGGCGCTTAAGCCATGAACCCTATTGTGCCGCACCCGTGTTTATTCTCAAAACAGTACTTCGATTCCAGCCTCTCTTCGCCGAGTGTTTTTGGATCTCGGTGGGTTTCGTTGTTACCAGCGTTCTGAGATGATACTTCTCAGGTGCCAGGTCACCTATCGCACAGTAAATGACGTCCTCCTTTGTGTTGGCAAAGTGACGTACTGTTCTGATGTGTTATGTATAAGGGTATGTGTGTGTGTGCGCTCATTACTCGAAATCAGCCAGCGACCGCCGGGCGCTAGTCCCCTCGACATGGAGCCTCTACGCAAGGAGTTCGCTGACTCATTTTCGAGTCTTCGCAGAATCGACTAGTGACCCCCAAGGTTTAGACCCAAAAACGGATCCCTTCTAATCCTTGGTATGTAACCAGCCTCTTTCGAGCCGACCTGCTGCTTAAGGTGGGTTCCGAACCATCGAAGCCCTTGTAGAAGTACATAGAAAAATTTCCATTGGTACCGGCTCAGTGATCGAACCCCAGATCCCCTGCATCAAAGTACGATATAGCTCTAGCGCACAACCATCAATGCCCCATAAGTCTACTGCACATCCGGAAGTGTGATATAATTCTAGTGTGTAACTGAGTATGCCATATAAGACCACTACACACCCGGAAGTATGAAATAACTCCATTGAACAATGAAAAATTCCACATAAGTCTACTGCGCATCCAGAAGTGCGACACGAATCTAGTGCGCAATCCGAGAGGTCAAGTCTACTGCGCAGCCAGAAATGTATCACCACGTGGTTCACATATCTTCGAAATCTTAAATTTGACCATATTCGGGCAGTGTTATCAACAGTGATTGTAGATCCGCCCCGATCCGGTATTTTTTGTTTCGAGTCAGCTAGAGATCCGAACAGAAAAATACCGGATCGGTTATATCACGCACAATCCCAACAAAATATTTTCGGGCTGGCCAACTAGAGACCGGATCGGAAAAATACCGGATCGGGTATTGAAGGATCCGGACACAAGATTTTCGGATCGGGTCTGCTATGCAAACTGTGGATCCGAACCTGAAAATATCGGTATGGTTCCGGATGTTGCACATCTCTATTCAGAGGTTTTGAAAATATTTGCACATAGTTTAAATTTTGAAACAGTGACAACAAATATAAAACAAAATTAATATTTTTTTAAGAATATAAAAGGGTTTCAAGAGAATTACAAATTTTTCTTAAGATTCCTTGAATTCCATGAATTCCTTGAATTCCTTGATGGTAGAGTTGGTAATTTAAACTCATGGAAATTTAATCATGTTTTTTATTTTGATAACATTAAAATCTTGGCCAGAGAAAGTAATGCTTTTAAAAGATGTATCACTGAATCAATTTTTATTGAAAAATATATCAAAACTTCAATAAATTTAAAAATTAGAATAATAAATATAAACCAAATTCATCAAAGTATCATGCATTGACCCCCGCTCCTCCGTTTCTAAATTCTTTTTACTTAATTCAATAATATTTTACGCAGTGGCTAGCCTGCCAGGTTGGTCTTCGCCGGCCGTTTTTTTTTCTCCCGGGTGTGAAATTCCGAAAAGCGTGTAGCGATGTATTTTTATGCACTGATTACAAATATGTCTATGAAAATTGTCAAAAAGAAAAACGATTGTCGAGGTCAAAACTTTAAAAAACAACGACTTTAAAAAGAAAAAATATTATATTCTTAACATTTTTAAAAGCCTCGTATACTAATATATTTCGATGCGCTGATTACGAACATGGACATGACGTTACCTGAAAATATGATTTTCAATGTTGAAACTTGGAAAAATTACATTTTTTTTTTGCCGGTAGAAAGCATATTTGCAGCATACGGAAGGGATTGCCATGCATTTTAGAGTAAGGCCAAGTAACTTGAGAATTCTTTCTTTTAGTTTTTGGCTGTTGACGCTTTAGACTTTAGAGGCAACGTTGTATGTATATACCATACTTTATCGTCGATTTGCGACTCAGGAGTTACGGTTCACGACCCGTGGAGGCGGGAAGGCATCCTTGTGGCTGGTCACTGAAATAATGTTTTATATTTATTATACGCAATTCTTGTAATTTGAACTAAATATAGATTATTATATTCCTAGACGATAGGAAGTTGAGCAAGTTGACCTACTGCGCCTATGTTGTGCAGTGCGTTTATTGCCTGCAGATCGAGCGTGATCCAAAATTGATATTAAGTATTTTAGGCAGTGACATCAACTTGCAAGATGGCCGATACCCAGGGTCAAACAATAACTCTAGACATGACACGGAGATTCATTTTTTTTAATATTTTCGTCAATAATAATTTCTTACCATAAGCGTTTTGGGCAGTTTTTTTATTTTTCCAAATCTTTTCAATCAAATAATAAAATCGATATTCTTTCACTCTAATTATGAGAAATGTTCGTAATTCAAATGAATAATCGGTTATGTTTAACGAACTTCCTATTCACACCGAAAATACTTGGTGTACGCTCACCGTATTTTCATGAAAAAAAAAATTCCAACAGATTATTTTTCTATTTAAAAACATGATTGTTTTCAGTTTTGATCTTGAAAACTATATATTGATGTATTTGCATAACTATATACTTATTTCTCTTTTATTTCATGTTTTGCTTTTCGTCAAAACCAGACGGCAAACAGCTTCCTTGTCGGCGCCGGTAGTGTAGACCCCAATATCTTATTCAATCTTATATTCTTAAGGTTTGACGCGCCTTTTCAACGGAGATTCATCAAACACTGTAAAAGCTAGGATTCAGTTTAGGGCTTAATTGGGTATTGAAACAGTTATCGCAACAAAAAAATGGCAATTCGGTTTGATCCGTCAATCTGATAAAATAAGTTCGATTTGTGGATTGAAATAGGATCGAAGCGATAGTCGTCTGCCAACAACTGTAGCTGATAAAATACATTCTAGACTGTCAAGTTTAGAAACCGATGTAATCCCGAGATGACATGGCATGTCTACGTCGTACGCTCTTCAACTGTAAGATTTTTTTACTTTCGACTTCACTCAATACTGAAAGTTTCTCTCCACGTCACCTTGATGCTACGTCAGTTTCTAAGATCATATTGAATTAGGGTTATATGCTAAATGTGTTCAGGATATATTTAGAAATTCTATAAACTTCAAATTCCGAAAATCAATAAAGTTTAAGAATTGAAAATTTTTTAAATTTCACGCACTCAAAATCTCTCAAGTTAACTCTTCAATCTGTAATAACTTGTCTAAAAAATTTGCGTGTACCTTGATTCAACTCATTTATGTACTTTTCAGGTCCAGTATAGAAACTTTTGAACAGTCGAAATAATTTAAAACGTCATATTCACTGGGAACTCCTCAATACTATGGGTCTTTCGGAAGGATTTGCTTGAAGCAAATGGGATACTAATTTCTGACGCACTCAAATGATAAAAAAATATTTTAAAAAGTGATTTCAAGATATTAACCCTATACTACGCTCCCGGTACTAAGTGTTATTGTGGCAGAATTTAGGTATTTTAAAAATTCTTTGGTACCTCCTTTTATTATAATACAAAGATAAATGCAAGAAACTTTACAAAAAACTATTTATTGACTCAAGTTGATTCACTACATTCATGTTGAAAAAAATCTTTTTTGTAGTGTACGCCTAAAACGGCCACGCCATGAATTTCTTGAATTCCTTCAATTTTGTTACTTTCTTGGATTCCCAGAATTCTCCAAATTCCCTAAATTCCAATCTCAATTTTCTGAATCTATCGGATTTCTGAAATTAGTCTGATTTGCTGAATTCCATAGATTCTCTGAATTACACGACTTACATGAATTCTCCTAATTCCTTAAATACATGAAATCCTCTAAAATTCTAGTTTCTCTCAATTTCCTGAATTCCTTGTATTTCTTGAATTCTTCAAATTCCTTAAGTTCTTTGGATTCCTTGAATTCCTTAAACTGTTCGAATTTCTCGAATTCCTGTAATTTTTCAAATTCCTGGAATTCTTCGAATTACTTGAATTTCTCGCACTTTTTTCAGATTTTAAGAAATCTTCACATCAATTATTATATGAAATGTATATTTAACGAAAAAATATTTAACATTTACTAAAAACTGGGCTTAACTATGCCGAACTGTTAAATTCTGGTTTTTCGTAGTTCTTGAAAATTGTTTAAGTTCTAGATCCTATTAAATTTGTGTTCAGTCGAGAAATTTCATTAGGTAGTGTAGAATATGTTATTTTCCTTCATGTATTAGTCAGTCAAATATTGTTAAATTTATTAAGGTAATTGCGTTTTGAAAATCCCTAATACAAAATTGATCATGTTTAAGGACTTTACTTTTAAAATTGGTGCATCAGAAATTGTTCAATTTGAAATTGTTTAATTATGAAAATGTTGATTTTATATTATTTGATTAGAAGCATTCATCATACGAAATGTTTCTTTTGCACGTTCTTTTGATTTGTAACTGTCTAATGTATTCATTTTGAAAACTGTATAAAAATATTCTGATTATTTTTTGTATCTATCTCTTCATATCTAACAAAATATATTTTATTTTTATTTTTATTAATATGGAAAAATAGACCATCGTACTTTATTACTGTAGTTAATTAAAAAATTTTATACCACTCTAACCTCTCACACACGTGTCGAAATGTACTATGTCAATTTGTATAGATTTAGAGAGCAAATGTTTTAGCATTCAAGTTTGATTTAAATCATAAAAAGTATGTATTTTTAAATGAATAACAGTCACAAAAGTTAAATTAATTACAATGGACAATTCTGTAAGTTAACAAATTATCACTACTTGCGGTAGCATATTCTAGTTTTGAATAGAATAATTTTCTAGATGTAAAAAGAAAATTGTATTTTCAAATATCGTATATTTAAAGAGAATGCGAGTAAGCAATTAAGTGCGATGGGGAGAGAGACCCGCACAGATTGTCCACTCAAATTTTTAATGAAATCCTGTCTATTTCATGTTATTTCAAGTCGAAGTATATTAAATTTTTAACAAAGTAGTGGAATTGCCAACAAAAAGAGACGGATATTCAACGAAAGAGTTTAGGGTTCTAGGTCAAGAGTGGAATGGTTTAGAAAACATTTGACTTATAAAACTGAAAAGATCAATTCTCAACAAAAAAGTTCATTTCCAACCAAGCACAATCGATTTTACATTAAAAAAATTAATTTTCAACCAATCAGTAACAATGATAACCAAATTGATAAACTTTTCGGCTAAAGAGTCTAATTTGCAGCATAAAAGTCATATTTTCAACCAAATTTGATAGTGGAATCTTCATCTACGAAAGATCAATTTTAAAAAAGATTAGTTAAATTTACAGTTAAGAAAATTAATTTTCGACTAAAGAAACTAGTTTTCATCCCAACGAGATGGTTTTTAGAAACGCAGTTGAATTTTCTACCCAAAAATATGAATTTTTGACAAAAAATTTAATTTTCAACCAAATGTTTGATTTTTAAAGTAGAGAAGATCAATTTTCAACCAAAAATGAATCACCTAAATTTCCATTTCAATAAAATGATTTTTGGAGAAAAAAAAAATTTCCAACATTTCCACCATAAAAGATGAATTCCCAATGAAAAATTTGATAGTTGAATCCTCAACTACAAACGATCAATTTTAAAATAGATTCGTTAAATTTTCAGTTAGAAAAATGAATTTCTAACTAAAAAAACTAATTTTCATCCCAAAGAAACGAATTTTCAGTAAATTAGTTGAATTTCCAACCCAAAAATATGAATTTTCAACAAAAAAGTTAATTTTGACCAAATAATTAATTTTTGAACTAAAAGAAATCAATTTTCAACCAAAAATGTATTATTTAAATTTGCAGTTAAAAAAATTGATTTAAAAAAAGCAAATTTTCAACACTTTCACCAAAAAAGATTAATTTTCAATAAAAGATTTAATAGCTGAATCTTCAAATATAAAGGATCATTTTTTAGCGCAAAACGGACTAGTTAAATTTTCAATTAAAAAAAGCAGCGAATTTTCAACCAAAAGGGTCAAATTCTCAACCAAAAATATAATACAAGAATTTTCAATAAAAATAATAAACTTCCAACCAAAAATAGTTGAAGTTTCTCATCGGGTTGTATTGATTTTATTCGCGTTTAAGCGAAAAAATGAGAAAAAGTGAAAGTTTCTTGAAAACAGGGACAAAAATAGGGATTTTTTAAGAAATGGGTAAAGAGGGGTAAAGGGGAAAGAGTCAACAGTCTCTTGTCAAGCCAATTTTTTAAGTATACCTCACATTTGGATAAATAGGGAGATTCTAATTATGTCACACAAATAATTTTTAATTAGAAATGTTATTTTATTACATTGCAAATACAAAAAAGTCAATAATTATCAAATATGATATTAAGCAAAGAAAACAACAATTTTCTCATCACACCCAAAAAAACCTCAAATTTTTAGACTACTTTTTCGACAATAAATTATGTAATTTGGTATAGAATCAATAAAATATCAATAATAATTTATTAGTTTTCTTTATACTTTTTTTGCATCAAGTACTGTTTGATAATTCAAGTTTCATAAACATTTTTTCTATGATAAATTTTCGTTCAAGATTATGCTGTACTGAATTTAGTTTAGCCTTTTAAAAATATCCTTTTCAAAAACCATCTTCAATTAAAGAAGATTTATAAGTTGAATTTCTAACTTCAAATAAAGAAATACTTCAAGATATATTTTTGTATTTATTTCTATATGAATTACAATAAAACAATATATAATTAAAAAATTACTCCTTAATGAAAGACCGATTTCATCAGCCATCGGGCCCAGACCTGGTGTCCCGATCAGGGTTTGATTTGGCCAGATCTGTGCCTGATCAGAACCACAGCGAAATTTCTACACGGGAATGCAATGCATTTTTAAAAATTCTGAAATATTCAATAATTTACTTTTTACAGTGATTTACTTAGAAAGAACTTTATTTCGAGAACGCATGCAGATGGGAAGCCGTGTAATATCTTCAAATTTGCAGTTTTGTAATGAGAGTGTAGTGCAACAACTTAATTTATGATAAAATCAGCGATACACAAGGAATATAATTTTGAATATTTCTGACTTTAATCAGTGTGGGCGTGTGACCAGCACAGCGTGACAAGTGACAGAAAAAAAGTATCCTTTTGATGACAGTAGTAACGTAGTCGGCTTGCTTCTGGAATTACTATTGTCAGTGAAAAAATACTTTTTTTTATACTATACTTGTCCTGCTATGCCGGAATACGCACCAACACTGATTAAAATCAGAAATATTCAAAATAAATATGTACTGCAATTGATGTGCGAACTACTTAATTGCACTCGCAAAAGTGTTTTAAGCCAATGAAATATTTTTTCAATCAGTGGGATATTTTTCTTCTGTAAGTATTTTAAAATTTGATATGCAGAAATAGTTTTTCGACCCTATTAAACATTTCGAATAATGGGACATTCATTTCTAAGAAATGTCTATTCTTGTCTTCAGTTATAATATTTCTTTAAATAGAAAAAAATGATCACATGCCAATAGATTGTACTCTCAAATCCAACAATGTTTCATTTTTTATGCTTTCATCTTCCAGTTGTTTTTTACATAAGGCTAAGGCTATCAATTTCCGAGCTTATGGAGACGAAAGTAAAGAACATATTATTGTTTGTAGATTTTTAGTGTCGGCGCACGACTCTGAAATACTTTTTGCTATAAAGCCAGAGGAAAGACGTTCGTTTCTGTAGCTTGACTTATCTTAATAGACAGAAATACAATGGATCAATGCTTTTCTTGTAAATTTGTATGTGCTAAAAACGCGAATGGTATTAGTTTTTCTTGGAAACATCGAGAACACTTAAAAATTTGTTTTTTCAGCTATAAAATAACTTTAATTGCAGAAAAAATGTTTCTTCCAAGGTTTTCAAAATTAATGTTTTTTTTTTTTGACAAAGAATTTCAGATTCGTGTCGAACGCGTAAAAATCTACGTTTTTGCACGGCTGGCATGACTTGGCCTTAAGGTATATATACAGAGAATTTTCTCGGTTTAAGGCATACAACTGTGGTCGCTTTGCAGCTTATAACGAAGGTTCTCACTCACTTTGGAAAAACACTCCATCGCAATATTGAAATATATTCGGCTACAACAAGGAAAATCTTCCGAAATGAATTTGAAAATATTGACTATTTTCTTAATTCCCGTCATCGTCTTGG
>JAWWEA010264528.1:0-13242 GCA_035222095.1 Andricus quercuspetiolicola | reverse complement strand
AGGTGTTTTATATCAAGCCCTATAAGCGGCCATCTTCACTTTAGAAAAATCGTTGGGGGCGGATTTGACTCTCTTACGCGGCTAGGCCCTTTGAAAGTTGTTCTGTCAGTTTCTGTCTTTTAACGATTAGGATATAACATCATTCAAAGCAAAGAACGCATCTCTGAGAATAGTCTCAGAAATAATGTTGGTCAAAGACCTACACTTTTTCAACGTCTCGTTGACGGTAAAAAGCCATCCTTTCAAATAATCACAAAAATAATGTTGGTCAAACCCCTAAAACTTGCCAGCGCAGCGTCTGCTGAGTGGGTTAGAAACATTAGAAATCTGGCCAAAAATCAAAGAGTTGTTGAAATTGTATAAACTGCGTGAAGCTTCGGGTGTTTTTAGATCCCTGATTTCAAATGTAATGTTAAAAATTAAAAATTAAAAATGATGGATACAAAATGAATGATGCCAACTTGAAATTTGTATTAAATTTTTATAAAATTGGGACTAAATGGGTTTCATGCGACCCTGATTTCAAATATGATGTTAAAAGATCCAAATTCAAAATAGTGAATTCAAAATAACAGACTTGGAGGTCTAGAAAATTACTTTTATACAAGACCAAAGCCTCATAATTATTTTCCGGTGCACATATCTGATGTTCATCTCCTGTAATATGCGCCTTTTATGCCGTAAGTAAAGCAATAAGCATAATAACATGGGTGATAATTTTAGAAAATATACTTTAGATATGCAGAAAGATTTATATTGAATGAAATTCTAATTTGGAAGTAGTGGGGAAATTGGGTCACACAAATACTTTCAGTTATACACCTTACCTTTCCCAATGTGTTTCAGTCTGTTTAAAAAAGACTGGTGTTTTAATGAACTTCAATCCAATTCAAAAAAGACAATTTATTATTCAATTGGTAAATCATTATTTCTAAACACGTTTCAATTTCCTTATTTTTCCTAATAAGAAATGGCATACCATTTACTTGACTGAGCTTTTTTTCAATCCACTGATAATGTGTTATCATATTTTTCGAAAATATTACTGATATTACCATTGTAGGATAATTATCTGTGGTCAATATGAATTATAAAGGTGTTCTTTATAAGTTTCCTTGATTATAATAAAATGAGGTCCAGAATGGGTACTCTGTTTTTTATTTCAGTCGTTCTCCCAAAACCTTTCGGTAAATGTAGCATCTATTATTTCAAGTGCATTCTTGATTGCAGTATATTTCTTTTTCATTCGAAATCATTCAACCAAAAATCAATTTTCCTCTTTTAATATACAGAAAGTTATGCCTATCTGGTGAAAGAGATACTAATTTTTCTATCATCCAATTGTAGTTTTTTACAATTTCCAATAAACCAAATTTTTATTTCATCAAATTATCGTATACCGTAATATTTATTTTTACGAATCGCCATGATATTTACAAATGTAAAGAACACCTAAGATCTTGCCGAAGATAACGTTTAAAAAAGTTCTGGTTTGATGAAATATTTAATCAAACTTTGAAAATGTGTCGAAATATGTTAATATGTAACATAGTTTGTTTAATAACCTATACCATATATAAATATACTACACCATGGAGCATAAAATCCTCCCGCAGGATTCTTTTAGATCCACACATATATGCAACAAGTAAGATAGTAATATTAATTATTCGAACCGAAATTTGTTCTTTGTTTACATTATTTGAAGGAAAATTATATAAGTAAGACCAGTGACAATTTAAAAAATTTAGCGAGGGAACGCTATTGTATAACATTTTAAAGCCTTTATGGCTATAATAAAAAATCAGTATTATGAAGATTGTGAAACTTCTCTAAATTGGCTGTGTCATCTGCACCAACCTTCCGTATTCACATGTTATCTCGACAAAAAAAGCAGCATTATTCACACATACTTCATCCTACTTTATTCGCGATAATAATAATTCCTCTAGTTGGCGCAATCATAGAAATGCTCAGAAATTTGTGACATCCACCATCTAAAGCAAAAATATTCGACGGGAAAATTTCACTAATGGATTAGTATTTGCAATTAGCTAAAAGATTATGAATTAGTCAATATTGCACTAGACAAAAACTCAATTACCAATTCAATTAGTGAAAAAAGTACGGAATAATGATAAGGAAAAAGTTCAATGTGTGTTGACTGAATCTTTTCTTTTTTATTTATTGTTATATATTTGTCTCTAGTGAGTCGATAATTCGTATGCTTAGAAACTTACTCTTCTCTGATAAGCCTTGTAATGCAACTTCATTACAGAAGATGACTTTGTTTCTATTTATGTTCCTTAAAATCTTTCGTAGACATTTTAGGAAGAGATATTGAACCTTAAACATTCATAAATCTACCTTTCTTCACCATAATATAAACTGTTATCATGTTTTCAACTATATTTCGAATCTTGCGATTACAAAACAATGCCATGAACCTGAAGTATCTTTGCGACTTTAGTGTGGGAGAAACAGATTACCGATATAAAAATAATTCATCAGGAAAAGAGAGATAATGACTAGTATAAATACACTACAATTTTTTAAAAGTTCATTACGCAGACGATTATCCATATTCTCCACAAGTTTCGTTCCTTTTAACAAAATGTGGGCCGAGTTTGTGATTTTGAGCGTTATCCCATTGTATTTTTAGATTTTGTCTTCATTTTTTTCATTTATTGCCTTTTTCAAAACGTTTAGATGAAAACTACATTTATTTGTACGAATTTCTACGTTTTATCAAATTATTTTGAATAATTATTCAAAAGAATATTTTTCTTATACTTTATTTTTTGCAAAATCAACTAGTCATCCAGGATCACCGCAGAGGAACTGGTGGAATAGGAACGTTCCTATTTGGTGTTCCGGATTGGGAACGATATGATAGTTATCGTCGGTACCTACCAAATCACCAGAAATTCATGGTAGCAGTAGAGGGTGACTTCATCATTGGAGCAGTTACAAAAAATTTAAAATTGGTTTCATTTTTCATGGACATAAACATTCGACCTGGTAGAGTTAAAATAGAACATTTATGGGGCTCACATACCAAATCATAACAGTTATAAGAGACAAGTATTATCCACGTCTGAGACAAGAGTCAGCCTTTGTAAATACAGAATTAATGTTGGTTCGATGAATTAATATTACTATTTAACTGATATACATATGTATATATGTGTGCATGTTAAAGATTTTTGCCAAAGGATTTTCAGCTCTATATCGTAGTACATGTATTTTTAACAAATTATATTACATAACGATATCCGACGAAATCAGATCCTTATTTTTATAATCAAAAGTTCCATACCAATAACTTTCTATTAAACACAGAATTATGTATTGAATTCATGATTGATCATTTTGCATTCCTTTTCGAAACCCTTAATTTTTATAATAATAAAATATAGGTATGCATTTTTTCGTTATTGGAAGCGGCATCAGAATGATATATGTGTTTCCTCAACTTGCAAGCTTGTTTCGCTCAAACTCTGAGTTATTTTTCGAATGTTTAAATTTCAGACTAAAAGCGATAAATGTTAAACTGAAAATGATGCATTTTTACCAGAAATGGATCAGTTCAACTTTCCTGAAAAATTTTTTAAAAAAAGAATGTTTAACAAAACAGTTAAATTTTAAGCGAAAGAAGTAAATTTTCAATTAAAATAATGAGTCTTTACCTAGAAGAATAAATTTTCAACCAAATAGTTTATCTATCAGCCAAAAAGATGAATTCTCAATGCAGTGGTCAACTTTCCACAAAAAAAAAGAATTTTGATCAAATTACAAGAACTTTTGGCCAAATATTTGAATTACATGCCAAAAGCGACAAATTTTTAACCGCAAAGATGAATTTCCAACCCAGAAGATTGGTTTTCTGCCAAGGATAAATTTTCAACAAAACACACGAATTTTTAACCGAATAGTTCGATTTTATAAACGAAATGATCCTAAAAATCATAATATAAACTTTTGTACATTTTTCATTGGCAAAGAAAGTAATATATAAATAAGCGCGGGACTATTCAAAAAGTTTAATAAAAGAACCCGATTGTGGTAAATTTTTGACCATCTCCAGTGATCTGATACTTCTTCAGCGTATCAAGTAGGTAAAGGCGTCTTTTCACTACAAATGTTTATTGAGGTTTCCTGACGAAAATTCAAAATTTTCTAGATATGACTGCAATGCTTCCCGGAAAAAGATTTTTTTCAATTACAAAAACCACGTTTGCCTGGATTGATCCGCTCTATTAGATTTTGAAGCAAAATGTGCAGAAGAAAAATTAAACTAGAGAAAATTCTCTGAAAGTAAAGAAACCTTCTATTTCGAATAGGCGCAGAGATGCTAAATTCGAATTACTCAAAATTGTGTCTACTCTAATTACCATGTAGGATTTTTGTTGTTGTAATACTAACAGGTTCCATAGTTGTATTTTGGCATAATTTTCATTGTAAAAATTTTTCATTTCACCAATTCTTTATTTGCCATAATATTTATTTTTGCAGATAGCCATAATACTCAAGAAGGAAAAAAAACACCTGAAACTTCGACGAAGATAACGTATAAAAAATCTGGTTTGCTGAAATATTTGATCAAACTGTGAGAATACACCGAAATACTTTATTATGTAACTTAGTTTGTTTAATAACGTATATATACGTATTCTACAAAACAGAGTAGAAAATCCGTAAGCAGGAATCTTTTATACTTACACACATACATACATATATCCGTTAAATAGTAATAAAAATCAATCAAATTAAAATTTTTTCTTTGCTCACATTATTTAGAGAAAGATTGTGGAAGTGAGATCGGTGAAAAATTGAAAATTTTTATCACAGAATACTATTGTATAACATTTTCAGAGCCTTTATTGATAAAATAAGAAGTCAGTATTATGAAGATTGTGAAACTTTCATAATTAGGCTAGAGCTATATCTATGCATTAGGATATATAAATTAGCCTTGAAACATGATGGTCCCCCAGTTGTACAAAAAATACGAAAAAAATGAGGAAAAAAGTGTGAGGTAGTTTGGTTAACGCTTTTCCTTTTTCTTTTGTCATATGTTTGTTTCTAATACCGCAAAAGAGAAAATGAGAAAATTAAAATTAATCCATAATGACTCCAAACAAAATAAACTAAGTAAAAACAGGAAATATCCATTCACAATTATTCAAAAAGTAAACAGTAAGAATTATTTTGTTCTTGCAAAAGAATAACGTTCCTTCACAAACGCAAACCATCTGAAAGCATTTTACTCTTAACTATCCATAGAGTGTGGAAGCAAAATTAGGAATCGCAATTGTTATCAAAAGTTTGCCGCATCATATGCAAAAAATTTTCCTTCTAGAATTCGAAATTTTTTCCATTTTCCAACAAATTCCTATTTCAATAAAACAAAATGTTTTTTTTAAAGCTATTTTTTAACAACCACTTTAATGGTTAATGAACCGTGATTGTAAGAACCTTGTATGTATCAGCCTATTGTGCATAAAGTGTAGGATACAATATATAAACCCATAACTAGTTGTCAGGTACATTTGCTAGGCAGCATCAAATTTCGGAATAGATGATGCAATCAAAATTAAAGTTTCTTCGTCATAAGAGGCAGCCCAAATTTTGAAAAAATTCTCATAGGTCAATTTCTTGCTAAGCTATTAAAACTGTTTGCAATTTGAACACGTGCTGTCAATTCCGACGCAAGATCGATCATTTTCGGCGAATCAGAGTGGATTATATACGATGAGATTGAATTACATGGCTTGGTAAATTTCCTGACAATTACTGGAAATCTTTTTCTACACTTTACACGAACTGAAACTTCTTAAAATGAAAATCAAGGAAGATTTTCATTTGTCATAAGAAAAAAACTTAACAAGCTTTTAAAGACATCTTTATGTGATTTAAATATAAAAAGTCACTCTGCCGCTAAACTTACTTGATAGTACAACTCTTCTTGAGTATAATCATCATCTTTGCTTGGTGTCCTAACAACCAAAGATGTTTTTGTTAACATGTGACTTCTTGGGCAAACTAATACAACTTGTAATTGTACAACTTTTACTTGCTCTTAAGATAAGTAAACAATACCATATTCAATTAGTGAATCATCATTTCTAATCACGTATCAATTTTCTTGTTTTTTCTAACAACAAATGGCATACTGTCTACATGACTTTTTATGCGGCGATAAAGTGTTACCATATTTTTCACCAATATTACTGATATTAACAATGCACGATAAAAATATTTGGTCCATCAAACTGTACATAACAAAATATCATGATTCTGAAGAATTGTTGCGACTTCAGCGTGAAAGTAACAGATTAACTAAATCAAAACAATTGAATAACAAAATAGTACATATATATATATATATATATATATATATATATATTAGCTATATATAAATAAATTTGGTATATGTGCGGTTATTATTCGCACTTCTTCAGCTTAAGCTAAAGAAACATGTCATAATTTTTCTTTTTTGAAAACACATTTTTCCGTGATTTAGTTATTTTGGGATATTGGAATTTTAGATTTTCCTTATCGATTTTGAGTTTGCTTAAACGCCCCGAACATAATTTTGTTACATCAAGAAAATAATGAAGTTTTTCTTTGGTTCAATTCATGATAAAAATATTTTTTTTTCATTTTCAAAAATTTTAATTTTCAAATCCAAAGAATGAAGAGAAGATATTATTTGTCCGGAAAAAGGCTTTTAAAGTGAAAAGTTGGTATGGCAGGCAATTTTTCTCGCAATTTACAGAAAATTATTCCTATTTGGTGGAAGCAAACCTACCTTTCATTTGTTAAAATCGTAGTTTATTATAAGTTATACTCCACATAACATCCATTTAAGCTAATTTCTGTTTATGTGAGTTGCCATTTCTTACGAGTACTATTTTCCCTTATATCTATTCAACCGAACTCATGTTAAACTAAATTATCATTTGCAGTAATTTTCATTTTTTCGAATATTCATGATACAAATGTAAAAAACTCTTGACGCCTTAATAAAGATAGCCAGATAGCAAGTTTTTAAATTTTGTCATGAATACTTACTTGCAGGTCTAGAAAATTATTTCATACAAGACCAAAGCCTGATAATTATTTTCAGACGCACGTATTTCATGTTCATCTTATGTACTTGTCACGGAATATCACATTTTAATCTGCCCCTTTTACGCCGTAAATATGACAATAAGCACATTTAGGGGTGATAATTTCACAAAATATACTTGATATATGCAGGAAGATTTGAAATAAATCAAATTCAAATTTGGAAACAGTTCGAAAACTCGAATTTTGGCTAGTTTCTGGGCCATAATGGTCTGATGAAGGGCGGGAAGGCACATCTGTGACAGGTCACAGAAATACTTCTAGTTATACACCTAAAATTCACCAATGTGTTTTAGTTTGTCTGAAGAAAGATTGGATTTATGATGAACTACAATCCTATTCTTAAAATGAATAAAAACTATTATATTTGATTTGTAAATCATCATTTCTGATCACGTTTCAATTTTCTTATTATTCCTAACAAGAAATGCCATTGCAAATTTTGAAAAACGTTTCATAATATCACACTTATCGATATTCTTCAGAAATATAATAATATGAATAATATAAATATAATAATCGATATTATTTCTTTACTTAAAGAAAATCAGGAGCGGTATTGGTATTCTGTTTTTCATCTTAGTGGTTTTCCCTAAAACTATTAGTATATTTAACATTCATCATTTTCAGCGCATTATAAATTTCAGTAAATTTCTTTCATATTGTAAATCATTCAACCGAAATTAACGTTTTCTCTCTTAATCTACAGAAAGTTATATTCATCTGGTAAAGTCAATCCTAATTTTCATATGATCAAATTACAATTTGTCATAATTTTTATTTAAACGAATTTCTATTTTATCAAGTTATCATTTTCCGTAACATTCATTTTTGTAAATAACGATAATATTTACTAATGTAAAAAAACACCTGAATCCTCGACGAAGATAACGTATCAAAAAATCTGTTTTGCTGAAATATTTTATCAAGCTGTGCGAATATATATTAAAGTACTTTGTTATGTAATCTAGCTTGTTTAATGACGTATATCTACACATACCACGCCATAAAGCATGAAATCCTCGGGCAGGAATCTTTCACAATCACACACATACATACATCAGTTAAATGGTAATATTAATTATTCGAACCAAAATTTTTTTTTGTTGACAATTATTTAGAGGAAGATTATGTAAGTAAGACCAATGATAATTTAAAAAAATTCACAAAAGTACGCTCTCGTGTAACACTTTCAAAGACTTTATTGATACACTGAAAGATCAGTATTATAAAAATTGTAAAATTTATGTAAATTGGCTATGTCACATCCACTGACTGAACCTGTTTACAAATTATTGCGACAAAGGGAAAAAGCTAGCATTATTTACATACATATTATACCCTACTTCATTCCAAATAAAATAATTTTTTCAATTTGTGCAATCGAAGAAAGGCCGCGCAATTCGTGACATTAACCATTTAAAACAAAAATATTTAAAGATAAAAGTTCACTAATGGATTAGCATTCGAAATTAAGAACACATTATGAATTAGTCAATATTTTGCTTATTGACACTGGTAAAATAAACTTGTGATTCTTCTACTATTGCATTAGCCAAACAATTAATAATTTAGTTAATAAAATTTTCTCTAAATTAGATACAAAGAGTAATAAGAATGTACAAATGAGTCTCAAAACATGATGGTTCCTCAGTAGTATAAAAAATGCAGAAAAATAATGAGGAAAAGTTTCGAGGTGGTTTGGTTCACCCTCTTCCTTTTTTTGCTTATTTTTGATTGTTATATATTTGTCTCCAGTGAGTCGCAAATTTTTATGCTTAAGAACATACTTTTTCAGATAAGCCTTATGACGAAATTTCATTACAGAAGATGATTCTGTTAAAAATTATTTTTCTTAAAATCTTGCGTAAAAATTTGAAAAAGAGATATTAAACCTTGGACATTCATAAATCTATTTTTCTTTGTCAAAAGGTAAACAGTTACCATATTTTTAACTGCATTCTGGATCTTTCCATTACAAAACAATGTCATAAATCTGAAGTATTCCTGCGACTTTAGTGTGGGAGAAACAGATTACCGAAATAAATAATTTATGCGGAAAAGAAAGATAACGACTAGTATAAATACACGACCATTTTATTTTATTTATTACGCAGAAAATTATCCATATTCTCCACAAGTGTCGTTCTTTTTAACAAAATGTGGGCCGAGTTCGGAATTCTGAGTGTTATCCTACTGGCTTTTTCTCAACGTTCTGGTAAATATCTTCAATCTTCAGTGTATTTTTGGGGTTTTTCTTCATCTTTTTCATTTGTTCGAAAACATTCATGTAAAAATAACGCCTTTTTATCTCAATTTACGGAAAGTTGGTCTGGTAGAGCAAACCTAATTTTCATTTGTTTGAATTGAGATTTGATATTAATTGCATGTATACTAATTTTCATTCAACTGAATTTCTATTTCACCATACTATTATTTACCGTGATATTTATTTTTTCAAATTGCTACTTATCCTAACATTTATATATATATGAATTTTTATGATTTGTAAAATTAATTTAATAGTTGTTCAAATAAGTATTTCCCTACTTATACTTTATTTTGGCAGAATCAGTTGGTCCTTCAGGATCATCGCAGAGAAACTGGCAGAGATTGAACCGTCCCATTTGTATTGATGTTCCGGATTGGGAGGAATATGATGGTTATCGCCGGCACCTACCAGATCACCAGCAATTTATGGTAGCAGTAGAGGGTGATTATATCATTGGGGCAGTCACAAAAAAATTTGATTTAGTTCCATTCTATATGGACTTAGACAAACCTGATAGAGTTAAAATAGAAAAAACTACCGGCGAGCCAGTGGCAATACCATATTATGTCGAACAACCTGATCCTCTAAATGAAAGGTTCTACAAAAAATACGATGAGCGTCAGAATATTTATTGGGCTCACACACCAAATCATAAGAGTTATAAGAATCGCTGTTTTGGCTTTGTTATTCAACTAATTGAGAAATATATGCCAAGCCTGAGACGAAAGTCAACCTTCAAATAATGTTAACAAATAATAAATGTTGGTTCGATGAAATAATATTACTATTTAACTGATGAATGTATGTGTGTATGTTAAAGATTCCCGACCAAGGATTTTCTGCTATATGTCGTAGTACATGTATATATACTTCGTTAAACAAACTATATTATATAAAGACATCCAACGAAATTCAATTCTTATTATTATAATTAAAAGTCTCATACCAATAACTTTTTATTAAATAAAGGTTTATGTACTGAATTTATGATTGATCATTTTGCATTTATTTTCAAAATCCTTATTCCTTATAATAATAATTTTTTTGTTATTTGAAGCGGCATTAGAAAGGTATATGTGTTTTCATCATTTTGAAAGCTTGTTTCGCTTAAACTGTTTGCTATTTATCGAACGTTTAGATTTTAAACTTAAAACCAAAAATGTTTAACTAAAAATGATGAATTCTTGAGCAAAATGCAACAGTTAAATTTTCCTTAAACAATTAAACAGAAGAATGTTTAACAAAACAGTTAGATTTTGAACGAAAGAAGTGAAATTTCAATTAAAATAATGAATCTTTGCCTAAAAAAATTAATTTTTAACCGAATGGTTTATCTATCAGTCGAAAAGATAAATTTTCTATCCAAAGGTGAATTTTCAAATAAAAAAGTGTTTAATAAAATACGTCGATTTTCGGCAAAATATTTTAATGTTAAAATAAAAACGACTTATTTTCAACTGAAAAGATTAATTTCCAAACAAGGAGATTGATTTTCGACCACGAAGGACAAATTTTCAACAAAATATATACATGAATTATTAACCGAGTAGTTTAATTTTAAAAACATAATGAATCATTTTCCGTTTAAAAAATTGATTTTCAAGCAAAAAAAGAAGAATTTCAAAGAAAATAGTTAAATTTTCCACTGAAGAAATGAATTTTAGAATATAATAGTAAATATTTTCGTGGAAAAATTATTTTAACAAATAATGACAAATGATTTTCTAAAAATTCATCAATTTTCACCTCAAAAATATGAATTTTTAACCACAAATGGAATCGTATAAACTTGTTATAAAAATAAATTTAAAAAAATCAACGGTCAGTAAAATAGTTCGATTTTGAACCAGAGAGATGAAGTTGAAAAAAAAATTGTTTTTCACCCAGAAGACTACGTTTCAATCGAAAGAGGCAAATTTTCAACTAAAAATGCGATATTTTTATTTTCATTAAAAATATTAATTCAGAATAAAAAAAGAATATTGGACAAAATAGCGGAATTTTCAAGCAAAAGATTCAATTTTGAATCAAAATATCAAATCTTTACCTAAAATAAATAGATTTCCAAACAAATAGTCGAACTTTCAACCAAAAATATTAATTTTTAATCGAAAATGGACTAGTTAAAATTTATTTAATAAAAAATTATTTTAAGAAGTCAATATTTATTAAAATAATCTAAATTTCATCCAGAAAGACGAAGTTGAGAAAAATCCGTTTGTAACCTAGAAGATTGAGTTTCCACCAAAATGGGGAAATTTTTACCAAAAATGCAATAGTTAAATTTTCAGTCGAAAAATTATTTTGAACAAAGAAATTTTCAAGCGAAGAGAAGAATTTTTATAAATTAATGAATCTGTATATAAAATGATTAGTCTTTAAACGAATATTCGAATTTTCAATAAAAAAGTTAAATTTTCGACCAAGACGGTTAATTTTTTAGCAAAAAATACTTTTTTTTTAAAAACAAAATAGATGATTTTTAAATCAAAGAGATGAACTTTTAACTAAAATTATGAATTTTTCAACAAAAAAATAAATGTTCAACTAAAATATTCGATTTCTAAAAACAAGATGAATTTTTAACTGGGAAGATTAATTTTCTACAAAAAAAAAGTTTCCAACAAAATACAGGAGTTTTCAACATAAAAAGATAGAGTTTTAACCAAAAATGGAATATTTATAATTTCCGTAAAAAACCTTGGTTTGAAAGAAGAAGATTTTTAGTTAAAGAGTTTAATTTTCGACCAGAGATATTAAATTTTAAAACAAAAAATCAGTTTTCAGCCACGAAGATTGATTTTCTACCAAAAGAGGCGAATGTTTAACTAAAAATTCAATAGTTGAATTTTCATTCAAAAATGACTTTTCAACAAAAAGAACATTTATTAAAATAGAAAAATTTGCAAGCATTGACATGAAGTTTTATTAAAAAATATGAAATTTGGACTAAAAACGAATTTTCAACAAAATAGATAAATTTTTAACCAAGAGGATGAATTTTTCCCGGGGAGGAATAGTTTTCGTCGAAAAGAGATGAATTAGGAATCAAATACATGATTTGTCAACTAAATAGTTGAATTTTCAATTTGAAGATACAAAACTTTAACCAAAAATAAGATTTTTTAATAAATAGTTGAAATTTTAGCTATGGAAATGAATTTCCAAGAAAAGAGATGAATTTTTAACGAAAAATATCATCTTCGATATTTCAACCAAATCTGTAAATCTTTTTGAAAATTATTCTTATGAACCTTTGTAAATCTTCTTGAAAATAACAAATCAGCTTTTTATTATTTTTTTCCTGTCTCGCATAGTTTCGCTGCAAAAGTGAGTTCGTAATTTTCTAAAAAGGCATTTTTGATGGATATAACTTTTGTTTTTTAAGAGCATCACCTTATTCAGTTTTTCGGTACGAAAATCTTAATTTTTGTCGGTCTGTGTAATTTTCACACCGATAAAAATTCCTGCAAAAAGACAGGAAACAAACAACCAAATTTGGACTACAACAAACAAAAAAATAAAAATAAAAATGCTCCTACTGCGATCTGATGAAATCCAAAAAAATTTCTTTTCCCTGGACAAAAAAAAAACAAAAAAGAGGAAAGAAAAATGAGAAGGCAACCAACCATATACCCTTCCTTCTCTTTTTTTCTTTCTTTCGTCTTTTTTTATTTTTTGTATTTTTAACAAACCACAATAAAGAGAAAAATAAAAATAAAAATCATTACCAACGTTTCGGCACTCCTACAGCACGCTTATCAAGGTAATAAAAAAATAAAAAAAACGAAAAAACGTCCTCACTACCTGCTACTCGAAAATCAATATTTTCGTCG
>JAWWEA010263639.1:0-13251 GCA_035222095.1 Andricus quercuspetiolicola | reverse complement strand
GAAAATTCAGTTTTTTTAAGATTCATCGTTTTAGTTGAAAATTGGTCTCTTTGGTTGATAATGTAACTAATTTGTTGAAAATTTATTTTTTTTTGTTCGTGATTTATTTCCTTAGCTAATAATGCAACTATTTTATTTCTGGTTGAAAATTCATATTTTTTATTGAAAATTGATCTTTTTCAGTTGAAGATTCATGTATTATGTTAAAAATTCGTCTTTTTTAGGAAAAAATTAATCTTCTTGATTGAAAATGCATCCTTTTTGGTCTCGTTTTGTTAAGGATTGACGAATTCGGTGGAAAATGAAAATATTAAATTCACTTATTAAACCATAGAACATTAAGCATGCATTAAAAATTCCTATTTTTATGAAAATTTAATTTTTCGTCAGAAAATTGCCTTTTCTGTTGAAAAATAAAATTTGTGGGTTGAAAATTCGACCGTTTTGTAGATAATTCGTCCTTTAGGTTCTAAAATTAAAATTTTTGTGGAAGATTAATGTATTTTGTTGAAAATTCGTGCTTTTTGGTAGAAAATTAATCTTCATGATGGAAAATTAATTTTTTTGTTGAAAATTTAACGATTTCGTTAAGAATTCATCTTTCTTAGTTGAAAATTCTACTAGTTGTTTGAAAGTTGAATTATTTTGTTAAAACTTTATATATTTTTTAAGATTCACCTCCTAGTTTGGAAATTGAAAGTTTTTGTTAAAACTTTGTTTCTGTTTCTTGATAAAAATGCATGTTTTTATCTGAAAATCTTACTATTTCATTTTTGGTTACAAAATCCTTTACAAGTTGAAAATTCGTCTTTCTGTTTAGAAAATTAAGCTTGTTTATTGAAACCTCAATATATATTTCGCCTTAGAATTCTTAGGTATTTGAAGTGTTTCATATTGAATTCAACTTTGGTGAAACAAACCTTTACAAGAAAGTAAAACATTTCTGTAACTGTGATTTTTTGTTAAAATATGTACTATTTAAAAAAAATGTACAAAATTTAACAAAGCAATACAGTTAAATAGAATTAACTAATTTTTTTCTTGTATTTTCTTGTAGAAAAGTAGAAAAATTAACAATAAGGTATAGGATTCTACAATTAAATAATTTGTATAACATTTTATTAATATTTTTTCACTTAGTTGTAAAAATCTACAAGGCATTACAGAAAACTACAGGATTTTACGTTTTTGAATTTGGACGTTTAAAGTTATAAAAACACTTTTAATTTTACGTTATTTATTGTAGAAAATTACAATTCTTTACAAAAAAATACAAAATGTCACAAACGTTGAAATACTGGAAAACTGTCCTTAAAATTATGTTGTATATATTGGTAGTTTATTATAGAAATGTACAAATTTAAAGAAGAAAATACACATTCTTACAATCAATACATTTAAAAATCAACGTTTCGACCTGTACTTCACTCTCAATTGTTGTAGATTATGTAATATATAAGTTTCTACAACAAGCTATCGTAAAAAAAGTATTACACTTTTACCAAAAATTTTCACTATTGTCATAAATGACATTGAACGATTATTAAATATCACGTTGTTCGATTATTGAAAATTGAACAATAAAATTGATTTCACCTGATGATTCTGAGTCTGTTCAAAATTAAGCAAGTTACAAATTTTAACGTAAAAATTAAAAAATTTTCAATTTGAGTAATTAAAAAAATGTAAACGTTCGATTGAAACCTTATAAACTATTCTTAATTTCAAAATAATTTCAAATCGATTTGCGAAAATTTAAGTTAGTTTAGGAGATATTGACAAGCTTTTATAAGATCCAAGGTTAATTTAAAACTGGAAAATATTTGGAAAAGTAAAAAACTAAATTTAGATTTTTGAAGATTTTGAAATAAAATCTTGAAGATTTTCAACGGTCTTTGAAGGTTTTAAAAAAATTAAAAACTTCTTACGTTTGCTAGGAAAATTTAAAATAATTTTTTTTTTCAAATGTTAATTTTGAGAAATTATTTAGAAAGCATAAAAAAATTTTAGTTAATAAATGACAACTGAACGATCATTAATTTGGGAAACAATCGAGTAAGTTTGAAATATATTTAGAAGTTTTGAAAAGGTTCCAAAATAATTTAAAACTTGAAAAGATTTCAAAACATTTTGGACGCAATGAAGATTTTTATAATTTTTAACACAAAATTTGTAAGCTTTTTAAGCATTTTGAAAGGTTTTAAATGAATAAAAAATTTGTACAAAAATTTCTAGAAAAGCTAATAATGAAGTTTTTCGAAAACTTAATTTTAGAAGAACATTTAATAAGATTTCTAAAAGTTTCAAAAAAGAATCTGCAGAATTTTAAGGTAATTTTCTTAATTTTGCAGGATTTTCAAAAAATTGTAGGAAACATTAGAGTTCCAAGGTAATAAAATTATTGTTAGATTCCTGGGAAATTTTTAAATGATTTTATCAAAACAAATTTTGAGGCGAATATTTAAAAACGTTTCAAAACAAATTTTAATGTATGGATAAATGTTTCTGTGTTTCTAGCTTAAAATTTCCTAAAATGATAGAATTTTGACAATTTATAAATTTTTGGATTGATTCAGTCAAGATGATCCAACACTTGGAGCAAAAACACGACGTTGACACAGTATCCATGTCAGTTCGGGGTTAAGTTGGTTTCTAAACTTGACAGTTTAGAATTTGTTTCATCAGATTTAGTTGTCGATAGATGATTAAGATTTCGAGCCTATTTCAGTCCACAAATCGAACTTCTTTTATTAGATTGTCGGATCAAATTCAAGTGCAATTGTTTTGTTGTGTGAACTGTTTTAATACCGAACTAAGTCCTAAATCGAATCCTGGTTTCTACAGTGAGGCACTGTTTTGAAGGCCAAATGAATATATATCATCTTTTGTGCGAATTTGGACGGTATGCGTACATTACAATCATACGAGAATTAAGAATATTTTGGCCTCAGTCCAAAACTACCATTTTCTAATATTAAAATTACTTTTCTTCTTAATGTATTGCTACTACTTCATGTGAATCATACGCAAATGAGATGCTCATAGCGGCCATGTTTGCTATGGCACCGCAGCGCCCCTTTTGACGCGGTGGATGCTTTCTACTCTATTACGCCTGTAGGCTATCTCTTTGACATTGACAACAGCGCCAGCTGATACGCGAGCAACTGGGTTTCTCAAAGTTATTGGAGCAATGTTATTGAAAGTGAGCTGTAAATTTCTATTAATTTTTATCAAAAATATTATACTGCGGTCTAAAATTAAACATTTATTAGAAGATTTCGTGTTAACACTGAATTCAATTTGAAATTTCTTCCCCATAGTTCCAAATTCTTAGCATAATATAAGTAATAATACCGTGTATGTAAATACTCTGCAACTGTTTGCATGGTAGAGACCAACAATAATATTTTGTGTCAAAAAAACGAAAATGATGTTCCCGAAGGCGTAGATTTCTGCAGAATTTGCAGTTTTGAATTTAGGGATATATAGTATGTAATCTCACGTATCAAATACCTCAACCACGTTTTTTTCACTAATTCAGTCAGTCTATTCCTCTAAAGATTAGTGTCTTTTCGCTCAAAATTATTTCAATTTTACTTAATATCATACCTATAGAATTCAATTTCTCATTATCAATACAATTTAATTGATCCAAAGTGATAGTAAATAAAGATTATAACTCAGCACAGTCGTTATCATTGATTAATCAAAAAATATGAGAAAACATATGTAGGCATTCAGGGCATGTGACAGACATAAATACCTTACAGACCTTACTTTCTCAATTCTCCGAATTTTTTTCTGAATGTAAGAACTTTTTTTGCAAATAAATTTTCATGCTAAAACTTTGGAAAATATATGAGAAGACAATAAACTGCGTTTATGTACTTTATTCCGGGTGGAATTTCGAAAAAAATTATTTCCTAAGAAATTAAAACTGGGTGCATTTTTCTAACCTGAGAACTTTTTTTCTAAATAAAATATTAGCCTCAAATATTGAGAAATGCAAGAGCCGACAGTAAAGTACGTTTATATACATCATTTGAGTATCAAAGATGCAAAAAGAAACATCCCCACGAAAATATCTTTGCTCCGGTCGTCAATTCGGTCAGTATAACTCTGGTGGCCACTAGACGAAGCTCTATCAACTGGCTTGTCTACATCTGAAATGTGGGCTCCACGCTGTAAAAGAATGGATTAAAGAAATAGTACCTATTTTGCACCTATTTTAAAAAAATTAGGTACTATTTTTTAATACATACTTTTATAGCGTGGATTCCACATTTCAGATGTAGACGAGCCAGCTGATAGAGCTTCGTCTAGTGGCCACCAGCGTTCGCATTTCCGTGCCCGTCGCAAATACCGACCGAATTGACAACCGGAGCAAATATATTTTTGGTGGGGATTTTTCTTTTTGCATCTTTTATACTGAAGTGATGTATATAAACGTACTTTAATACCAGCTCTTGCATTTCTCAAAATTTGAGGCTGATATTCTATTTACAAAAAAAGTTATTAGGTTTGAAAAATGCACCCAGTTTTAATTTCTTCGGAAATAATTTTTTGCGAAATTCCTCCCCGAATAAAGTACATAGACGTAGTTTATTGTATTCTTACATATTTTCCAAAGTTTTAACACGATATTTTATTTGCAAAAAAAGTTCTTACATTCAGAAAAAAATTCGGAAAATTGAGAAAGTGAGCTCAGTAAGATAGGTATTTATGTCTGACATATGCCCTTAAACAAAAATTAATTTTGATAAAGTAAATTCACTTTTTCCAACTTTCGCTTGGTTGTGTCGAACTTTATTCGGACAGATGCAAACAACTCCAAAGCACCTGTGTGCATACAAATTATCAAACACACGACTTTTGTGGAGATATGAAGCTTTTTGAAAACAAGTTTTAACATTCAAAATAAAATTTGCTGATATTTACACTGTCATATGAGAATCTCCTTTTAACCGCCTAATATATGGGGGGGGGGCACCCCTTTCCTACGTCGGATTTCTTCTGTATTTTTTGTGTGAGATTTGGCACTCAATAAAACTGTGTATATAAATCTCTAAAATTTATTGAATTTTTGCTCCTCCATTTAACAACGTTTTCCATAATTACGCAGATTATTATTTAACTTTAAACGCTTAGGCTCGACCTATTATTTAACGGGTTTTATTTTTGCTATTATCATTTATTATCATTTATTATCTACATATTTTATTTTACCATCGATTATTTCTTTAATAAATCCACTCGCACCAAGTTATAATTTTATTAAAATTTTTTTTATAAATAATTTTTGTAAAGCAGGGGTGCCAATCAAAACGAATTTTTGGACTGATGCGGATTTGCTTCTCTGTTCTTATTCATTTTCATACTATATATACATAATTTAAATTTTCCAATCTTCACCGAAGTCATGAGTTTGATAATTTTTTGAACCCCTGCTTCGGAGTTCTGCTTATCTTTCTAAAAACATTTAGCATGCAATAAAATGATACAGCTCTAAAAAAAGTATGCGTACTAACATATGTTTCTCCCAAAGTTACCTCAGATTTTTTTTCAAACTTCATATTTTTCGACTAAAAATTCAAGAGGTTTTTCAGAAAATTTGTTTTTTTTTCTGGCCTTAAAATTCAATTTTTGTGTGGAAAGTTACCTTTTTTGTTAATAATTTATACTTTCGTATTAAAAACTTAACTGCTCTGTAGAAAATTTGTCTTTTTGGATTGGGAATTTAACGTTATGGATTAAGTTTTTTTTTCTTTATTGACTGGAAAATCTTTCTGGCTTGCAAATTTTGATGTAAATTTCTCTTTTTGTCTTGAATATTAATCTGTTTTAGTTAAGGATTGTACTAGTTTAGTTGAACATTTTATTTTTGTTGAACATTTTTTTCGTTTCGTCTTTTTTGATAGAAAATTATTCTTCTTAATTGAAAATTTTTTCTTTTTGTTTGGAAATCAATTTCTTGGGTTAAAAAGTCAAGTATTTCCTTAAAAATTCGTATTTTTGATTGAACATTAATTTTTTTACGAAAAGTTCAACTATTCAATTTTTTGTTGGAAAGCCATCGTTTTCATACAGATTCAACTATTTTGTGAAAAGCCATGTATTTTATTTGAAAAATTCTTTTCTGATATAAAAAATTAATCTTTTCTATTCAAAATTTATCTTTCTGGTTGAAAATTCATGTATTTTGTTGAAAAATTCGTCTTTTTTGGTAGAAAATTATAGTGCGTAGTTGAAAATTCATCCTGTTGATTTTTTCAATCAACAGTATGAATTTTAAAAATTTATCTTTTTTGGTTGGGGCTTCATTTATTTTGTTGAAAAGTCGTCTTTCTTGGTAGAAAGTTGATCTTCTTTGTTGAGAAATATACTTCTTAGTTGAAAAATTCTATTTTTCTTTATCGAAGATGTAATATTTCTCTTTTCATCTAAGAAAAATATTTTGTAAGATCTTCCAATTCCCGCTTTCCAAATCGTCTTACGTCATTAACGAAAGACCCCTTGTAAAAATCTGTGTGACTGTTGTCTCTAAAAGACTAAAAAAGAAATTTAGAGACAAACGTTTTCTTGCATTCACATCATTGATCTCCTTCATTTAAGCTTGATTTTATAAACGAAGGAAAAAGTTATAACGATCAGGAAAAATGAAAAATTGGCCAGGTTTTTACCTGGCCAGAGAAATTCATAAAATTTCGTAATTGGGATTTTGTAGCAACCCTGTAAGTATTACATCATTAGTTCAATGAAATCTAGTTTTCGACCGAGAAATATAATCCAGCAAAATTGTAGAACGTTGCGAAATATTTAAAGTAATAATACTTACCCTTCTAGACAAGTTATCAGGAAAAGGATTGCGCTAAAAGCGCAAATTACGAGCACTATTTTCATTTTTCACAAAAAAAACTTTAAGTAAATATTTTTGTAAGAACTGAGAACAGAAGAGCATTCATTTCGAATTTATACTCTCTGGTCTTGCAAAGAAAGGTGGGACAGATAAATAACCCCTTCCATTTTCCAGCTCTCTGCCAAACAAAAATATGACCGCTCCGCAAAAACGTTCTCATTGGTACTCAAATCATTTTTCTTTTACGATTACATTATCATTGCGACACTCGCGTTTGGCCCTCATTAAATAAGTTATAGACACGTTTTTCTTTCAAAAATAAATCGATGTAGGCAAAATAGAACGAAAGATAAGAAGTAGGTATGTTTTTCAATATAATATTAATGAAAGAATAAAGTTTTTTTTTCAAGTTACTAAGCAGACACATAAAGCTATATGCTTTAATTCCGTTCGCTTAAATTTTAGTTCTGAGTCAGCTCTGCAAAAATTAATAGTTAGTTTAAAAATCATATTAGAAATAATTTCACTACATTTAAAAAATATTCCGATATAGCTAAACTACTTGATTATTAATTGTTCAGAACATTATAAGTTGACACTTACAAATCACTTGAAAATAAAAATTGCATAATTTTGAAAATGATCTAATTTTTTTAAATTTTGTTATAATCGACGTTTTCATTAGGATAGTTATGACAAATATTTGATAGCTAGTAAACATTTAAATAAAATTTCCTAATACATCAGAAAAATATTTTTTTTCAATTTTTGGAACTATTTTAAAATGTCGAAATGCATATAACTTTTTTAGTTTTTATCGGAGTAATTAAAGATTAACGTTATGTACGAAGCAGATAAGACAATCATCAACGCCGACGCTTTATCTCGAAATCCTACCTAAAAACCAGAGACTTTACCCTCATCAAATATTATTATTATAAGAGAAGTTGTAGGCTCCGGAAGCTACGACAATGGTTCCCCAAAGAAACCATTTCTTGGAGTACTGTCTCCAGCCGCGGATGATCTTACGCGGCTGACGGCACAGTTGGAGATGAACGTTTCACCTCTGGATACTTTTTTAGAGCTAACAATCTTAGAATGTTATGAGGAACAGTGTTGACGGACCAGATGAAGTGATCCTATAAGAACAGCCTTTTGCATTCGGCTCGCGATGGACTGAGCCTGATGCTGGCAATCCGGAATTTTGTTAAGTTGGCTAAGAAATGAAGCTTTCATACCTTCAAGGTAGCCGATTCTGAGAACTACAAGATGGATTTTATAGCCTTGGTACAGCTTGCTTAGCTCGAAAAGAAGTGCTTGATATTTTGCCCGTTTCTCTTCCTCCTTTGCCGTGATATTACCGTCGGCTGTTGCCGAGAATTCAAACACGTAAATGATCTTCGTCTTTAGATCTTGGAGGACAGTATCGGGCTTTGTGGCACTGATACGCTGAGTGGTGGAGAATAAAAAATCCCAGTAGATTTTACACTGATCATTCTCCACAACGGACTCCAGATCCCCTTGGGCATATGGCAAGATGGGCATTAGATCAGCACCGTAGAAGTGTCGAAGATGGTAATATAACACCTTTAGAGCCGCATTGCCTACAGGTACATTCATTATGCGCTCGCGGTAAACTAAGGTGTCTATAACGCCTTCTCGACAGGTAAAAAGAAATCCCTCAGTCTGCGATCTCAGTCCAGCAGACTTGAGAAACATGTTGTACAGACACATCGATAGCTCTTGTCCACGTATAATGCCCTAGAATTTACCATGAAGGAACTTGTTAGCATTTTCTCTTAGTAGAAGTGATTTTTATGCTTGTACACGACCTTTCAGCATTAATGGTGTTAGTGATGATAGGCCATGTATAGTGTCGCTGGAATCAAATGGGAAACCAAGCTCCTCTGCGGACCTATCTGCGGCAGGGTATAGAAAGGCCCCAGCATGGATGACTTCATGTTGATGGACGAATTGCATAAGAGAACCTGTGTGCTATTTAGAACTTAGCAGGCTGTAGCCAGAACCGTTCTTCGTTGAAGACACTCCAAGCTCATCAAACCTCCACCCCCTTTATCTCGAGAGAGTTATATTCGAGGTACGGTAGATCTAGGATGATGACTTGGATGGCTTGTCACCATCTTTGGTGTACTTCGGTCAAATTGCTTCAACTAAGCGATAGTTCGGAAGCCCAAATTTTTCTGAGAATTTGGCGATACCTTTTTTCAAGGGCCGTTTTTAACACACGCACATTTTAGGTTTCCGATAGCAGTATTCCAAGATATGCATGCGTCTCTCCATTACCAAGGTGTAAAATGGTATTTGCACCTATGAGGTGAATATCCTGATCGTCACGCGATGATGTAGTTCCTAGTCTTCCTTTGTGTAGGTGGACGCAGACACGTTTGTCCAGTACAAAGCTCATGACTATTGTTCTAGAGTACCTATTTACCACCGCCACAAGAATGTTAAGGTCCTCTTTTGAAGAGGCAAAGTCTTTACGGTCATCTATACATAAAAGGTGGTTGACCTTATTTTCTCTTCTATTCGGCGGGCCACGTAGGTATCCAGAGCTATTGGCTCGGAGCACAATAGGTAGAGGCAAAAAGGAAGTGCAGAATAGTATCGTGTATTATGACAAATCTTGTCCGCCACAAGAGCACAAGCTCTTTCGCGCATCTCACTATTCTTGGAAGTACTTCCAGGCCCTCTCTTGCATCCACGTTGTTCAACTACTGCACTCCATACCGACTTGATAGATGTTAATATCCTCTCTTTGAGGATGCCCAGTGAACAGCTTGTAACTGGTGCTTAAACAAGCTATGGGCCTGTCATTCGTTGGACTTGATAAATCTCCGGTGTTAGGGATCAGTACCGTATGTCCTTCCGCTAACCACTGCGGGTTGGGTTGTTCTCCGCGTAAGAAAGTAGTAAATATATGAGTCAGAAAGTGAACTTTTTCCACCAAATTTCTTCATTTTATCTGACCCTGTCGCTAAAAAGTTGTTAGTTCTAGCGATCATTTTGTTCACTTCTTCAGGAGTAATTAGTGGGAACTCTTCCTTTGGACGTTGCAACCTTTGCCTTTGGCAAAAGTTACGAAAGAGTGATATATCTGAAGCTTCTTCATTCAGCTGATAAGTATCTCTACATACTTGCTCCAAGAAGACTTGAATCTCTTCTGGGCTAGGCGGATTTTCAGCGGTATATGACGTTTTATTGAACAGGCGGGAAGGATGAGTAGAAAAGGTGGAATTATTCTGAATCTACTTTACCCGACGTTCAAAGCGCTTTTTGGCTGTTGAACGAGCTCTTATTTTTTGCGTCTAGTGCTGCTTGATGGTCAACAGTTTGCACTTGTTTAGTGTGCGATTTGCTTTCCGTAAGCTTCGAGTAAGTGCCTCAACTTTTGGAGTGAATTTTTTATTTGGCGTTATGTAGCTAATCATGCACTGAACACTTGATGCATGCCGTCTCGCCGTTTGAATTTTAAACTGCAGCTGTGCAATATGCTCGCGAGTCTTACTCACAAGGGGAATGCGCGTAACGAGGGACACGGATTTTAATCATCTTTTGTGTGCGAAGAGCGCTTAATTTGAGATGAAAAAAGTTCAAACCGTTTGTTTAGATAGAAAGCGGTTTACGAGGAAAAAAGGCTGAAAGAAATCCACGCAGAATGACTATAGGTCGAATTGTGGAGCGAGCGAGCAAGCCCCGATAGAGTAATGGTCTATGTTCTAGGCTACAGAGGCGCCATAATACGTTCGCGTCTTCGTATATTTAAAAATTTGTTTGTTTATAATTCTTTTTTTTCGACGGTGTAATCTTAAATATGCATAAATATTATGAAACCATTAATAAATATTTAAAAAATATATTTTAAGGATAGAAGAATCATTATTTTTGACACAAAATTTTTTTTATTAATAAGTTGATGTTTCCAGCACTTAACAAATTATTTTCAAGCAATAAAAATTATGATTTTGCAATTTTTCTACACTTTTGTGAGGAAAAAATACATTAAAAAAAATTATATGCATGAAAAATAAACTAAAAGTGCCCAAAAATGCAAAGCGGAAGTTGTGTTACAAGTATTAAGATTTGAAATGAAGAATGCAATATTAGGTAGTGCGAGGACGTTCGCGTCTTCGTACTGCGGAATACCTATGTTTTAAATGTTTCTACGATGATTATCATCTTAAAGTTTGCACTAAATCTGTTTCCGAAGACGGCGATGATAACGAATAGCGTTTGTAGGTATTTGAACATTTGTATTATATGCTTCTGCCGTACTTAATTATCAAGCAATATTTTTATATGTTTTTTTAATAATTACATAATATTTTCTCGACCTAAAATCGCATTCTTGACTTTAAATCTCAATGCTTGTAACCTAACTTCCGCTTTTATATTTTTAGGTACTTCCAATTTATTTTTCATGCATATAATTTTTTTAAATTTATTCTTTGCTCATAAAAGTTTAGAAAAATTGCAAAATAATAATATTTATTTTTTGAAATATTTATTATTGTTTTTATAATATTTATGCATATTTATAGTTTTACATATAGTAACACATATAGTTTTATAGTTTTAACTATTAGAAAAAAAGAATTAGAAACAAAAAAATTGGCAAAATGTACGAGAACACAAACGCATGACGGCAGATTCTGTAGTCTACAACCTAGACCATTACCCTATCGCGCGGATTTCTCTCGACCCTTTTTCTCGTAAACCGCTTTCTATCCAAGCAAACAGTTTGAGCTTTCTTCACCTTAAATTAAGCTCTCTTCGCTCACAAAAGATGATTGAAATTCATGTCCCACGTTAGGCGCTCTCCCCTCGTCAGGCGTACTGAAGTATCATTACTTCTATTGTCGCTAGCAACGAGACCGCCTTCTCGTAAACTACACAGTTCAGAGTCCAGAGATTAACATCTTCAGGGAGCGAATCGGGGAGAGTAGTTTTCGCTTCAGCTAATTTGTCCAACCTGAGAAAGACTTTTGGGTGGATTTTTGATCTCCTAGTTCTCATGTTGGCATTATCGGCTATTTGCAAATGTGTTCTGGCTGGAACGGGTGGTATGTTCGCTAAAGGACGTTGCTCTTCTTCTTTCCGATGAAGAGCTTCATATCTCTTTTGGCGTAAAAAGGATACAATACTGTGGCGTTGTATGAGCATGTTCCGGGTACATATTGACCCAACGTTCATGTAACCTTGAAATGTATCCTCTGCGCCAGTGAGCTTCCTTGCCAACAGGTAAGAATGCCCCTGGTCGCCTGGTCGTCGCCTCGGTACGGTCCTATTGCCACTCCCAACTGTATCATGGTCTCCATCCAAGAGAGACCTATTGTGGGTGGCACTGCGCGATACTGGCGGCGTAACCGCTTAATTCGTTGTTCTGAAGAGTTAGTCCAATGCAACGTGGCTGACAGCACGTTGAGAAACAAAATCTGAGAAATTCTCGGCTATCACCGCTCTCGCGGTCGACAGCAGTAATCGCCAACTGAAACTTGACATTTGAGACTTGAACATTTTTAGTCGTATCTCGAGAACCTATTAAGATTTTTTATGTTTTATTGTCTTGAGTTAAAGATAAGACTTCATAGACTGTGTAGTATGAATAGGAGATTTCTGATACAACTTTCCCAGGTCATGCCTCAAATTGAAGTCGTGATACAAAATTTGAAAAATTATTGCATTTTTTTAAACTTCGCGCGTGGTATATTTTCTTTAAAAGGTCAGGAATACATCTATTAGAGCTCATTTAACGCGTAATTTAATAGGCTTTCTAACGGCTTTCTAAAAAAGTATCTCGCTTCTTTTTTGAACAAGTAATCACATTTCAACTTCAGCAGTGATTTTTAATAGTACATTCGCTAATCGTACCGACAATTTACGACGTTAGTGTATCCTTTTCTTAGTATGTCCAGTTCTCGCTACCGTACAGCACAGTGAGTGCAAGTGCAGAATTATGTTGCAATTCTAGCTTTATTGATCATATTTTTACTTCTGGTTTATACGCCTAGCTATCTCTCCATCTATCTTTCCATCATTAGTCAATAAAATTCCAAGAAACACGTAATTAACAACGTATTCAATCTTCTCTACATATAAGGCAATGACAAGCCTATTACATCGCAAGAGACGAGAAATATGAATCTAACTACGTGTGGAGTCTGCAGGGATCAAATAACGAGAAAACCCTTTGAATGTGAATCCTGCAACCTAATCACTTACCCGTGGTGCACGTCCATTTTTAAAGTGGTACAGCAAAATACTAAAATCATTGTTTGCGATTCTTATAAACAGAGTTTTACCATTGCTGATCCCACGCAAGCATTTAACTCTCCTATAATTAGAAGATTTCAAGCAGAGTCAGCTTCTCTTAAGCT
>JAWWEA010261866.1:0-13262 GCA_035222095.1 Andricus quercuspetiolicola | reverse complement strand
CCGTTCCGGTGCAAAAATCAAAAAATAAAATATCCTATAAATTTTAGCCAAATCGGTAATGTTTATCCATCGCAACAGCCACCCAAAGTTTTCCATAAAATCAACATGGGAGACACTGTGCCACAACGTTTAATTTATGCTACTTTTCCAGTTTTTAGGGTTTTATATCACCAAGCGGAAACACTTATAGTTTCAATCGTCTGCTTGACTTTTCGCCTGCCGGACTTTTCTTTTGCCGATAGGATCAGATAGAAGAGGATACGATCATTTCAAATCTTATAGTATCAGATAGGACCCAATATATTGTAGCTGGATCGGATCAAAAATGATTGAACAGCATCGGATAGGATAGGATACGAACAACTAAAATTGGACAAGATTAATTAAATATGTAAGACATTTTAATAACTATTTTAAATAGGCACGAGATGCTACAAGTCACAGAAAAATAATTGGTCATATTTCAAACTACTTTTTCACATCACTCTTTAAAAAGTGCGTTTCAGTGCCTGGTCACAGAAGAGTGATTAATAATATCTCGAACCCTTTGGAAAGAGTTGTCTGGGAAATACATATCCCGGGAAGATATGTCCAATGGTGCCTCGAAGCTATTGTATGCTTCTTATTTTTTGGTCGTGAAAAGTGATTTCCTAGGAATAATTGTCCGGAAAGAGCAGCCCAATTCGCTTCGCAGTAAATCCTTGAAGTGTCTTGTGTTTTTTGAGAAGCGGGAAGTGATTTACTGAAAGTCCTGTTTAATGTCGCCTTAAGGCATATCATGTTTTTTTGGAAGTGTGAAATGATTTTCCGGAAAGACTTGTCCTGGAAAGACTTTTCTAATTGTGCATCGGAACAGTTTGTGCTTTCTTGGATGTAATCAGCGAGTTTCCGGGAAGAATTACCCAATAGTGCCAGTTCCCGAGAGTGTAAATGTATAGATGGAGAAAGTAATATTGAATTGTGTGTTCACTCAAATCGTTGCTGTTAAGGATTGTCGGGGAAGTCTTGTTCTTTGGGAAGAGATGTCCCAGTTTACCTTTAAAACGCAGACTTTAACTTACTTTCATGGGAAAAGGTTTCCCTGGACGGCATTTTCTTTGGAAATTGATGCACGAGAAAAACTTGTCAATTGGAAAGGGGCGTTCTACACTGAGAAAAAAAAATCTTGGATCCAAAGAAATGCATTTCTTTGACTCCATTTCTTTGAACCAAAGGAATCGTTTACGTAATTTTAATGAATATTTTTTAAAGTCAAAAAACTCGTGCATTGAGTCAAAAAAATAATTTCTTTGGACTCCATTTCTTTGATGCAAAGAAATATTTCTTAATTTCGGAGTATGAGATTATTAACTCAAGGAATTGATTTCTTTGAGAGTAAGAACCTAATTTTCATGAATCTAAGTTTTATACTCAAAGATATATTTCTTTTGTTCGATGATATCGAAGCTTTGAATTAAAAAATATGCTATTTTAATTTAATAATTGATTAATGCGTGGATCAAGTATTATGGTTTCTTTGAATCAAAGAAATATTTTTAAAACTGAAGGAAATATTATTTAATTCAAAGAAAAATTTATTTCATACAGTGGAGTTGGTACTCTTATTTCAATATAACAATTCATTGATTAAAATGATGTAATTTGTTTGCTTAAGTATTAATTTATTTATTTCAAAGAAATGTTTCTTTTCATCAATAAAGTAAAGTGATTCAAATCAAAGAAATATTCAGAAAACTGAAAGAGATATTATTTAAGTCAAGGAGACATTTATTTCATATAGTGGATGTGGTACTATTAATTCTTAAAAACATTTTTTTGATTCAATTAAGCGGTTTTTTTACTTAAGTATTAATTTATTCATTTAAAAGAAATGCTTTTTTTGATAAATAAAATTAAGTGATTTAAGTCAAAGAAATATTTACAAAACTGAAGGGAATATTATTTAAGTCAAAGAGATATGTCTTTTATACAATGGGGTTGGTACGGTTATTCTGACGAGACATTTCATTGATTAAAATGAAGTAATTTGTTTACTTAAGTATTAATTTCTTTAGTTGAAAGAAATATTTCTTTTGGTAAATAAAATGAAGTGATTCCAATCTAAGAAACCTTTCTTCCAATGAAGGAATATATTCTTTAAATAACTACATGCATGATTCAATCAAATACTTTTATTTTTCATTTAATCTTTTTGTATATTTGCATCCAGTACACAGGTTTCTTTAGTTTTAAACATACTTTGTACAATGTAAGGATCGACAATTTGCTTCTGGAAAATATTCCCTTCTATTCAAAACATGATATATGTATCTCCGAAAAGGACATATTTTTTTTAGTCATATCTACGTTTCGTTGAAAGAACTATTGTTTCATTCAACTGTATATTACAGTTGTTCATTGGTATAAATGCATAAGTGCGAGTGAGCGAACACGCAGTTGCATATAACAGCGTCTCTGTTTTTGCGCCCAATGCGCTATGTTTAACATCCAGCAAAAAAGGATCAACATTTTTTAATGAAATGATTTAAGAAACTTATTTACCTTCTTTTATATTTTGAACATATAGAAATATTTTTAAACAATATATTTATGCATACATCTTGATATTTAAATCTCTGAAGCATATTTATATTATAATTATAGTGTATAACACAAAAAAATTTAAGGTGCAACATAAAGAGGCTTCGTCCGAGAAGGACAGACTTATGCTACGAGTATATAAACGTAGACAAGGTTCACCGAAAACAAGCTGTAACTAAAACTATACATTTTTCTGTTCACATTATAAAACTTCCATTTTACAAAGTTCCAGCCTTGTTAGCATTAATCTGTTTATGAAAACTCAAGAGGCTAATACTTTTCAATAATTGTTTCTCAATTTTAATAATTGAGTTTTGAAAGGTTCCGCGTATATTAATTCCACGTATTCATTGGCTGCCAGCGGGCCAATGAATATATTCCGGTGTATCTCTCACAGTGCCCGCTCCCATTGGATACCGCTTCTGGAACCTATTGAACAACCAATGAGATATATCGTGAGTGTTGCGACGCGAGACGTAATTTCCGCTTTCTGATTTCTCCACTTCCGTCTTCTCACTTCCATTTTTGTCGGCATCACCTCGTGGCGGATACGAACTGGCGTATATTAATTTCTAATTTTTACAATGGGTGATCAATTTGTTGAGAACACTTTGCGCTCATGGGAACTGGAAAACCTCATAGAAATCTTCAAAGGTAAGTTTGCATTTTTTTAAATTTCATATTCCGCCTTTCCTCAGAGCCGGCGACTTTTTCGTTTATTCTCCTTCTACCAACGAAAACGTATTTGCAGAAGAAGGAGAGTGCCTTTAATTCAAGAAACAAAATTAAATTTTGCGTATACGTTGTAAAAGAATAACGTAATTCCAATTTTTTTTTGCTTTTATTCGCGTTTTATTATGTTTCCAGATTTTAAGTTTTGATTGGGTTCCACCAAACGTAACCTGAAATAAAACGTAATTCCCATATTTTTCGTACTTGTCACGAATTTGTGATACTTAATTTCATTGTATAATCAGTACAATGAATTGTCATAAATATTGTATTGGAAAACATAACCTTATTCTCAGTTTTAGTTTTTTATTATTATTTAGTTTTTTCAGTTTTTATTACAATCGAAGTATGTAAATAAAACTTTGTTTAAACTTTTTTTTAAATAGCAAATGAAGTGACCGCAAATACGTTTTACTTGTTGGATAACAGCGACATAGAAAAGATGGTACCTCTTTTTGGTCCAAGGGCATTGTTTAAATCTAAGTGGACCGAGATGAAACTTGAAAGAGTAAGTGGCTTTTGAAGCTTCATAATTGTGCAGTTGAATTTACCGAAATTTTTGTTACAAGGGGTTAATCACTGTATTTTGTAATGTACATCATATTTTAAAGATTTCAAATATTTCACAAATATTTCAAGTGATTTTTGCCGATATTTAGTTTAGATTTCACAGAAATTTCAAAAGATTTATAAGGATTTCACACAGACACATATGCCAAGTTTTAAGAATCAAATAATCAACCCCTTGCTTTTTTAGTATAACGTAACATCCAGTAATTTCTTTTAATATTAGACGGAGAATGATCCAAGTGATTCAAATGGTTTGAAAAGAAAGCTCGACGAACACAGGGAGGAAATTCATGATTCAGAAGATGAAGTTCACTCCTTCATACCGAAAAGAGTTTCAAATGCCTGTGCATATAAGAAATTGCCCAGTGTTGAAGAAATTCTCCGAAACAACAAATTAGGACATGCTATTCTGAATAACCGCGAAGTCTCTGAAAACTATTGTCTATCAGATAAAGCAAGAGATATTGTCGTCAGTGTTGTGATTGATGCGGTGTTTAATGAAGAATGCTCGTAAGCGTCTATTCATTTATAAAAATAAACTTGTCTTAATAAGTGAAGCAACATTGAAACTTTCGAAATTTAAGAAATGTTTAATAGAAAAAGCTTTCCAATGACTTTATCCTAGTATTATTTGAAAATATATATTAAATCATGGAAATTAATGAAATTTCTGGGTGCTTCAAAATATACTTAAAAAATTTAACGATGCTGCTTTACATTTTTTCCAACTTAAGTAGATACTTTTCAAGCATACAACAATTAGTTCTTTGTGACCAAAATTTTTACGTTATTTTCAGAGTGACTTACGATTTATTGGAAACCTTAGCAGAGGAATTGGTAAAGGTTTTTCCTACTGAAGTAGTAAAAACGTACTACATTCCAGCTGTAAAAAAAAGAGATTCGTCAACTGGCAAGTCAATACCTCCACGTGGAAGCTTGGTCAACCGATGGAAAAATAGCATAACGAAACTGAAAACCCTGGCTGAAGGTCCTACTGTTGATCCCCTATCATTGGATAATCAGCTAACAGAAGGTTTGATGGCTATTGAATTTCTATTTCTGCAAATCCTGAAATCGTCCCTATTAAAAAAATTCTCATCGAAAAATAATACGAGGATATTGAAATTCCTTGAGGAAATCTGCGAGGATATATTGACTGACTCGCGGATTCCATCATAGAAAACTTCGTGTTATTTTCATTTAATCCAAGTCAATAGTGTCAAATTTTTTATAATACATATACTTTTCAGAAGACCCAGCAGCTGTTGAAGAAAGCATTCAATTCCTCAGGAAAAATCAGGCACCCTGGAATTTAGTTGAGCAACACTGGGAAATAACTGCGGCTCGACGAAGAAGAGATATTTTGCACTACACAGAAAAATGTGTATTAAGAGTTTTTGAAGACTGGAGAATCTTAAAACATCCTAGGGGATACGAATTGCTTCTGAGAGATTATCCCAAAATAGGCTTGAAAGCACTGGATAGTGCCATTGATAACTGGTCTCTACTTTTTGATTTTATCAAAAGTAAGAAATCGCTTAAAGAAAAAGATGGAACAGGTCTTGACCTTTTCAGTATGTTGGAACAAGAATTAAATGACGGTATATAACTTATCATAAATTTAATAATATACACGATATATTGAGTTGAGACTGAAAAAAATTCAATTTCAATTCCTTTTTCTGTTGCAGATAGCAAAGTGTGTATCCAACTGATGCTGCTGTCTCACTTTGTTCCACCGAGAACGACCTTGAAAGTGAAGAAAAAGACCTGGAAAATATCGACTGGTGATTGCAAAAATAGCATGATATTGCATGTGGAGGTAATTTCTTATTAAATACTAATTCCTCAATGACCGCGCATTTACTTTGTGACCAATGTGACTTTCAATATTTTTGTGTTAAACTTGTGAATAAATGATAGTTACGAGTTTCTTACACTATTTCAGTCAGCAGCAGGAATAACAGGCCTGCAAGAAAAAAGGCGAGATCTCATGTTTGAGCAACAAATACCACTACAGCCCTATATCATCGTCGTTGGGCGAAAACTCACTGAAATTACCGAATCTTACGTTGCTATTGATACAGCCCTATACAGCGTGGAATCAACGCAAGAGGCTTTAGACGTTTGTTACAAATCCTTCCACGTTCTCCACGCCCGATATCCACCAGAAAGTCATCACATTTGGATGATTTTACAAAAAGGTTTGTACGAGTGCGAAACTAATTGGGACACCTCAGTGTCTTATGTCGAAAATTTGATAAGTCGATACTTAGTACACGCTAAACAAAATCGTGATGCGCACGATTAAATTTCCGATTCTTTTTATCTAAAATGCTTTCTGATGTCTATACTCGCGTTAAATTCTTGTAAGACAAGTCAACCAATCGCTGTGAGAATAAGAAGTATTGAGCACGGAAAGAAATTCTAACCCAGAAAACTTGCGTTTTACTTTGAACTATTTTTTCTGCGAAAATGTATCCATGCGTATTTTGCACCTCAGAATTCACGAACCTAACTTTTTTTATGGTTCACGTAAGAACTTTACATAAAGGTCTGCTGAACAATGAAGTTGGGTGCCCCTTTCAAAATTGTTTTAGAAATTTTGGCAGCGTTTTCGCTTTAAAAAGGCACATGGCAATTCATAACGAAGAGTTTGCTCCCCCTTTTGAACCACGGCAACATGAAGTTTTTAAAGATAAAAGTAACTTAGATTTCACTACTAAATTTCCTTCCGTCAATTTTAGTAATTGGAATGTACCTACTGAAAGTAATGTATTTAACTTTGAAGAGCACGAACAAACAGTTCGATTGAAAACTGACATGATTGTCAGTAAACTATATTCTCGAAAAATGCTACCGAGAAGTCACGTGCCTGAAATTATAGAAGATTTTACTACATATTACAAGTCAGTACTTTTAGAACCGCTACGGAAAATCTGCACCAATTACAATTCATCAGAATCGCGTGAGGTACAAAATATCCTAGAAATCGCCGAAAAATCTTTCCAACCTCTTAAAACTGAATATCGTACTTTCAAACATTTTGAACAATCGGGATATTTAATTCAGCCTCTAGATGATATTGTTGTGGATACAACAATAAAAGCTAGACGTGTCGAAGGGCAAAAAAAATCGGGACTAAAGGAGGTCGAGTTAGCTGTTGTACCTCTAAAATCGGTTTTAACCAAATTTTTAGAATTGCCTAATGTACTTTCTAGCATCAAAGCCCATATGGATAAGTGTAGGAGAAGCGAAAAATATGTTTCTATCATACAGAGTGATTTATGGAAAGAAACAGAAAAGAGGTTGGGAGGGAAGGATGTTTTGCCCTTGGAAATTTATTTTGACGATTATGAAATTAATAAGGCGATGGGGTCTCACACAGGCGATCATGAAATTGGAGGAACATACGCTGCGATTGCGTGTTTGCCAGACGAATATAAAAGTATGCTAGAAAACATATTAATTTTTCAACTACACCACACAAAAGATCATAAATCGTTAGGGAACATGCCTATTTTTAGTCACGTAATTGATCAGGTAGTTGATCTCGAAGAGAATGGAATAGAAATAAACGCGGATGGGAAAAGACATAAAATTTATTTTGCTTTAATCGGCCTTCTCGCTGACAACTTAGGAGCACATACGACACTGGGATTCGTGAAAAGTTTTAATGCTACTTATCCTTGTAGAATATGTTACGCAATGAAGAAAGATTGCAATAAAATGGTCGTTGAAAATTCTAGTCTTCTACGCACAACAGAAACTTATGATGTAAATTCTACTAATCTTACTTGTGGTGTAACTGAATCTTGCATCTTTAATCGTATTCCGAATTTTCATGTCATAAAAAATAGTATTCTAGATTTTCAACATGACGTTCCGATTGGCGTATGTAGATACGAAGTTCCTAAAATTTTAAAGCGTTTTATAAAGGCTGGGTTTTTCTCGTTAGATGTTTTCAATTCCAGACTCGCCTATTTTGATTTCGGAAAGAGCTTTAATGTCCCTCCTAAGATAACTGAGAACGATATAAAGTCAGAATATTTAACAATTTCTTCGTCAGAAATGTCTACTCTAGTTCGTTTTCTAGGATTAATAATCGGTGATCTTGTTCCTGTAGATAATGAAGTATGGGAAATTTACACCTTATTACGAGAGATAATATGTATCATTATGGCACGTGCATTTCATCCTAAGGAAACAATTCAACACCTCACCAGTTTAATAACAAAACATCACACTTTATATTTAAAAATCTTTAAAGAAAACTTAAAGCCAAAACACCATCACTTATTACACTATCCTTCTTTAATGCTAAAATTCGGTCCTCCAATGCAATTTTCCTGTGAGAGATTCGAAGGCAAACATAAAGAATCAAAGGATTATAGCAAAGCAATAACTTCAAGATTAAATCCAGCACATTCTTTACTTATAAAACATCAACTCCGATTATGTTATAGGTTTATGTGTAAAAGAGGATTTGAAGCTCGATTATCTTTTGGGAGTAAAATCGCGTCTGATTTAAGAATGGTAGAGGATAACTCTTTCAAAACAATTGTGCCACAGAATATTGGTAAAATGTTTTGCGTACCTTGGGTTAAAATTTACGGTACTTCATATGAAAAAGGTATGATCATATCAGTGGGTTCAGAAAATAGTGTCACTTTATTTGGTAAAATTAGGTACATAATTGTAACTGAGTCACAAAATGTCTACTTTGTCTATCAAGTATTCAATACTCTATCTTTTTCCAACCACTATCATACTTACGAAGTTGTTGAGACAACACAATGGCATTCTATATCGCAATCTAATTTATCACATGTCATTCCGTGCTCTACGTATTCCACACCGAATGGGAAACTTTACGTTCCTTGCTACAAGTAATACTTTGTTTAGATTCCTGAATTCTTCACGCTTTAAGTATTCAGAATATATTTAAGTTATATATTAAATTAAAGTTATATACTGAAGTATATAAATATCGTAAATGTTGTTTGACGTGCCATTTGTAAGAGTTTATAAATTGATGTTAAGAAATTTAATTCTTATAAGATAATTATTTATTACTGAAGTTATAAAAAAGAGTTGAAAATAACTCAGATGTGTTTTAAAACTAAGCATTATTCGATACTCCATGACTGACAAAATGTGATTTTAAATTAAGATACATTTTAAGGTACGAAAAGTTTATTTTAGAGACGAATATTGCTTTTAATACATAGTACATTGCTTAACGTATAAGTATAATTTCTAAAATTTTCTATACATTTCTGTATACCAATTATTCTCAATATTCACATTTTTAACATTTTGTGATACTTGATTAAGGTATTATTCTTGTAAAACTTTCTTGGAAAGTTTTTAGGCAACGTTGTACTTTTAAACAGACCTTCAAGGCATTCCTCTTATTATAAGGTAATTTTTCTTTTTATTTGTTCTTTCTAAGAAATAAAAACACTACTTTTAAATATACTTTTTGTTTTATATTTCATTAACTGATCATCCTTTAAGTTTATTAAAGAAGAAATACGTATGGTTTATACAGTCTACAAGCACATTCTATAGAATATAATTATAATTTGCTTTAAAAATCTGTGTACCCTTGAATAATAAATAATTATTTGATTAGCGAATGAAATATTCAGCTTATTTGAAGTATTATTTTTTTAATAATATTAATAATTTAATAAAAACTGGGCAATATTATTTAAAAAATAATACTTCAAATAAGCTGAATATTTCATTCGATAATCAAATAATTATTTATTATTCAAGGGTACACAGATTTTTAAAGCAAATAAATAATTTATTACATGAAAGAAGGAAAACATTCAACTTTAACGATTAAAAGTATTCACGCAAGTAGCACGTTCCTTAATCGAGAAAATTATGGTTTCAAATTTATATTTGGCTTCTTTAAAACAAGCCATCACGCATTAAAATAAAAAAATAAAAATTTTGCTCTTCACTTTCATTTCTTTGGATCAAAGAAATATGTCTTTACTTTAAAACTATTTTTTTCATTTCTATCTAGTTATCTTTGGATACAACATTAAACTTTCTTGAATTAATAACTTAATTCTTTAATTCTATTTATAAATTCCTAAACTCTGTTACACATTTATTTTGAACAATTACGTCGGTCGTTGAAACCGCAGAAATATTAATTTCATTGAAAGAAATTTTTATTTGCATATACATTCCCGTGCACTACATCAACGGAACGTATCTTTAAATTGAAGAAAAATTTGGTTTAATCAATTTCTATTCGTTCGCGTTTATGAAATATTTCTTTAATCTGAATATACATTTTTTTGGATTAGTTGATATATCTTCGACCCAATGCACCAATTTCCCGAAGGCAATGCCATAATTGTTTAAATCAGTCAATATTTAATAAACTGTAGTACTCATATCATCTAAAACAATACATTGAATCTTAGAATCAAAAATATATTTGTTCCTATCGAAAATTATTTCTTTAATTCAAAGAAATATTTTTGTCCATTTACAGTATGCCTATTTCAAACATCGAGCCACATCTGCAAGTCAAAAAAACTTTTATTTACTCAAAGTTATATAAATTTGCGTGTAATAATCTTCTCTTTAATTTTACGCTATAGTTCTTCGCATTATAGTAATGACTTTTTATATCAAACAGTTATTTTCTAAAGTTAAGAAAATATCGATGTCGTTCAACGAATATGTGATAATGTCAAATAAATATATTTTTGCCCTAAAAACTATCTGTTTGAATTTACGCTACACTTATTCAAATTAAAGTAATGAAACTTTATATCAAACAATTCTTTCTTACAATTAATAAAATATATTTTTCTTTCCACGAATATTTCTCAGCATCAAATAAATATTTCATTACCTTCATCAATACGTTCCTTAGATACAAACAACATATTTCTTCGAATTGAAGATATATTTCTGCAACCACATTCTGCTCGATCATTTCTTTGAATCAAAGAAATTTTTCGTGATTCAAATACTTTTTTTTCTCAGTGTAGTAAGACTTGCCCTTCAAAAACTTATCCCGGGTAGACTTATTTTGTGTGACATGTCACGGCCACCATGTCGCCTACATTAGGCAGTTTCTGTTTAAATCAATCAATTTATTTGAATTTTCTAAATTTCTCAATAATACGAGCTAAAAATTGCACTTTCTATGGTTATTAACTAGGAATATAATGAAGATAAAAAATAAATATATACAATCAATATAAAAAATTCAGTACATTACTTTAAAGTGAACTGTGGACTGAAAAATTCAAAATATTGAAAAAATTTAAGATAGCTGTCAATTAAGAATTTGAAAAATAGTTTATTTCTGCATTTTTCAATTAAGTGTTTTCAGCCATTGGTATTGGCAGGAGTGTGGCTCATCCCAAAAGTATAAAAATTATTTATTCCAATTCAATTCTTCATTGTTCCATAAGTTGAAATTGCTGTTGGTAAAAAATGTATAATTTTCAGTTTGATACTTTGTAAGATAGACTATTTTAAGCTAGTAGCGTGAATGGATTAATAGTTTCATTTCCAACTGGACCAAATCATTTTTTAATAAGGTCATTGAAAACTTCTCGTTTGATATTTAAATCACAAGCCCTAATATTGAAATAATCAAACTAAAAGTGCACAAAATCGAATATTGTTATATTGAAAAATTATAAATTAAGAGATTAAAATCACCCAAATTTTCATAATTTTTGAATTGAAAGTCGCAATAGGTGAACAATTGTTTGCGATTTTTCATTATTGTTTCGAATTCTGAATGGCATAAGTTTGAAATTGTTTGCTTTTGAAATTGCAATATTATATTATAATTTATAGTTAAAAAGTTTTTCAGGATTGAGGCGGGAAAGTCAGAAACTTAACGAATTTTTTATTCGAAACGGGGAAATATTTAAAAGCAAACAATTTAATTTTGTTTAGAATGGGTAAGTGGACATTTGACCAATTTTCCAAAATATTAAAAATTAAACATGTTCACGAGTATTCAATTGCGAACATTTCAAAAATAGACCAAGGTCCCAAATTAACTTATTAATTTTTTTCTTTTCTTCTCATTCCTGTTGGGGTAAAATCCTATAATTAATTAAAGTACCACATTGCTATTTTTGCTAATAGTGTATATTTTGAAATTATTATTTGCAAAATGTACATGTGTTGAACGTTCTAGAGAAAAAATGTTTGCAAAGAGAGAATTGAAGCTGGTAGCAGCTATGTGAATTCTCAGTGAGATTTTGTATGTTTTCAACGGAATATGTGTTATGCAATTTATAGAATTAACTAAATAAAACATGCCGAGAAATGTATTTATGAATTTCATTAACGAATAACAACTTGAATTGATTATTGATTTTGTTCTATTGAAATTCGAAATAGTCACAGTTGAAACTTTTTTTACACTATTCTGAAATATATATTATGGACTCTCGCGAAATTGACATGTTTATTATTCAAATAGAATTTTTAATATTTTGTAATTCCTAAATTTCTTCATTTTTCTGCCTAAGAGATATTTATATACAACGTATTTGCAAACTTCAAATTTTTTATTTCATGTAGTTCATATTTAAGCATGGAAAACTCTAGAGACAGCAATAGAAATAAAATCTAATATGTAAGATGTAATGTAAAAAACAAAATATCGTAATTTAAAAAATGCTATGACTCTGTCGAAAATGATTACTTTCTAGTGCCTGTGCATATTTCAGACAATCGGATAGCCGGACGAATTGCAATTTGCGCAAAGCCTAAATATTTACCTAAAGTTATAGATATATTTTACGATTGTATTTACCAATGGAATTGAGGACAAGCTCCAAGGATAAGATGAGACTAGAGACATTCCTTATTTTCTCGAATAAGAGAAAAAAATGATTAATGTCTTATTAAAAAATTTTATTAAAAACAGAACTAATGAATATTCGAGTGCTTTATTAGGAAATACCATGCCATAATAACTTCCTTTCTTAAAAATTTAAGAGCGGAAAGTTTCAGAATTAGACCCAGTTTTATTTGAAAGCAAAAAATAATTTTTAATTTTGAACAAATTCTGATTTGTTTGAGTCTTTTCGAAATCCTCTGTTCTAGATTTATAATCATGATCCCTCACGAAAATTCCCTGTTCCAAATCACATATCACATATGTTCCAAATCTACCATATTCACAAATGTAAAAGTTAATGAAAAATGTAGAATTTTTCAAAGTTATTCTTAATTGTTATAAATAAATTCGGTTTCGGTTTCAGTTCTTCTGGAATCGAGCCGAAGGGCCTGTGACAAAGCCACCGAACGCGTCCTCGGATTGCGGATAGAGGGTCCCTGTACCAAGGGTTTCTGCTGAATATGGCTAC
>JAWWEA010258289.1:0-13282 GCA_035222095.1 Andricus quercuspetiolicola | reverse complement strand
CCAGCTCTCAGAGAAATCGCGGTACAATTTCAGCCGTAACCACGTCTCACGGCCGTGAGATAGGTGCTTTTATATAAATATATATTGTTAAAAGTTTGTCATAAGGGCAACCATAGGATTTCGCCGAGGAGCGGATGCTAATCTGAAATATTGCACCAGCTCTCAGCGAAATCGCGTTAAAATTTCAGCCGTAACCACGTCTCACGACGCATTATCCAAGAAGTCGTGAATGGAAAATATTTAAGTCTTGCCAATTTATTTTCTCTGTAATGGGGGCATGTTCTTCCGGGAAGAATAATCATCGCTAAATTAGGAAGTGCAGTTTGCGTAACGCTTCTGCCGCAAGACAGAAGTCTTGGGAGCAATGGTTTTGGTACTAGGCATTTTGAAAATGTTTAAACAATTAATAACGTACTGTGTAAACAATTGTAAAATGTCTAGCGCCAGAGACATTACTCGTAACATTATTTCTTATGCCTGAGGTGATCGGTGACAAACCCGCTGTGCTGAAGTCGTACTGCCGTAGTGACCGAAAATATGACAAATTGCTTTGAAGGACTTGTACGGGTGGGATAATATCGTGAGCATACTGTAGCCCTAGGCTGCTAGTAAATTGTCCTATTTTCTTGCACAACCGAAGTGCTAGATAAGCATAGCGGTTTCTTGTCTATCTAGCCATTTCAACAAGTGTTAGGAATAACACTTGTAGCGCAAACCATTTTAAAGTTGTTTACGCTGCACATTATTATTTGTTTAAACATGTGCATTTTGCAATATGCCTAGTAGCAGAAACATTGCTCCCAAGCCTTCCTCCCTGAGGCATTCAAGTTGCAGTCAAGTTCCAAGAAATTTTCGCCAATAACGCATTATCGAAGAAGTTGTGAATGGGAAATATGTAAGTCTTGCCAATTTATTTTCTCTGTAATGGGTACATATTCTTCCGGGAAGAATAATCATCGCTAAGTTAGGAAGTGCAGTTTGCGTAATGCTTCTGCCGCAAGACAGAAGTCTTGGGAGCAATGGTTTTGGTATTAGGCATTTTGAAAATGTTTAAACAATTAATAACGTACTGTGTAAACAATTGGAAAATATGTAGCGCCAGAGATATTACTCGTAACGTTCACGCAGTACGTTATTAGTTGTTTAAACATTTTCAAAATGCCTAGTACCAAAACCATTGCCCCAGGGAAGATGTGTTGAGAGCAATGTTTTTGGTACTAGGCATATTGCAAATGTTTAAACGATCAGTAATGTACTGTGTAAACAATTGTAAAATGTTTTGCACCATTAATATTACTCCCGATATTTCTCAGAATGCCTGAATACTGTCAAAAGAAACCCGCTGTGCGAAAACAGCACTTCTGTTCTGCAGCAAGACATGACAATTTCCTGGTAGCCTAGTGCCCTGGTCTTGTTGCAATATTACATGATGCCTACAGATCCTTCCAAGTAAATTGCAAATATTTCGCGCATTACGGAAGTGCTGGGTTCGCCCAGCGGGGGTATATTGTCAGTTATCTAGGCATTGCAAGCAATTTTATTACACAGAGCAGTAAAGATTAAATTTGAAAATATTGCACGATGTCCGAATTGAAACCTTATATAAATTGATGTTTCCTGAAACTAGAAAAATAAATATCAACACCCTACAAAGAATAACAAATATTTGGTATTAAAATAGACTTTAATAGACATTTACAATGATCTTCGGGTAAGTTCTTAACACGAGAAAACAGTGCTTATTTCTAAGACTAAAAAATATAAATAAAAATAAATCTCAAAATCTCAGACGTTCCGATTTCTCAGATTTTTTAAAGGCGGCTCTTCTGATTCCTTTGTTGCAAGCTTTTTCTTCTCCACTTTTGTCCTTTTTTTCGTGGACCGGCCTCTGCCTCTCTTCTTGCGGAGAGGGTCTTCCTCCACTGCTATGTCTAGTGTAGCTCCCGAAGCAATCCTGGCTGGTCCTGTAAGAAACGCCAAGAATAAATTACTTTTTTTTATTAAACTTATAGCGTAAACCTACTACTAAGCGCTACAGTTTTCTTGGAGACTCGACACCTCTTCTTGACTATGTTTTAACAACGATTCAGAAGTTCCACTGAAAAAGAAATTGTAATGTCTTTTTTTCAGTGGAACTTTCGAGATGATCTTAACATATGGTCAAAAAGCTATTTTCAGCCTCCAAGGAAATTGTGGCGCTTAGTTTAACAGAGTATTTAGTAAATTAAGTAAGTCGTTCGTAACAGACTAAAAATCCTGGAAAGTGTTTTTGGATCTAAATTAATTGAAAATTCGTTTTTAAAATTTTCATTTAATAATTTTCAGTTAAGTAACATAGTATTTTAAAAAATGTCTTTATTACCTTCCAGGTCCGGAAGAATCTTCTCCCCTTCCTGTACGTTCTCATTCCCTTCCTGTACGTTCTCCTCCCCGTCCTGCACGATCTCCTTTCCTTCCTGTACGTTAGCGGCTCTCGCCTTTACTAGTTTGAGACGCCTCTGACTGGTGGTTTGTTCGTTTTCGTCACTGTAGTCATCTGAAAAAGAAACCATAAAATTCACTCATCGAGATATAGAAATGGATTGCTGGCTCAGTGATAAAAATTCGTACCTCTATTAGACAGAGAGGGGAGAGTAAAATGGATATAATGTTGCATTATTAACTCTAAATCCTCCTCATAATCAAATTACAATATTTTTTCCAATAAAAGGGATTGCAGAAACTAAATTAGTAATAACAGTTGCACCTCAAAAATATATTTGACCTCATGGCAATACATATCCTAAAAATGCAGTAGCTATAGTAAGTATAAAAATTAATTATTTAATCTCTGTCTGATAGCGGTACGCATTTTCATCACTGAGCCAGCGGCCCATTTCTATGTGTCGATGAATTTACTACGGACATGAGAAAAAACATCGTAACTAAATAAAGAAGTGGTCGGTAGAAAGAGCACTGCGAACAATAGCTATGAGTTAAACAATATTTTCTGTGCAAAATATGCTCTCCCGATGTATGTACGTTACACCTCTATTGCGAATTAATGAATGAATCGGCAGGCAAAGTGCTAGAAAAAGTTTTTTACTTTGATTACTGCTGACATCCACATACTGCGTCGTTTTTGTGGTTTTTCTACGAGGCAGATGCTCTTTCCGGTTTTCGTTAATAGGATTGAAGTCGTTCAAATTCGCGACATCCACCGATAGCGCTGAAAAAAAAAAACAAGAACATTAGTATAACTTTTGTTATTAGGCATATTACAAATGTTTAAATAATTAATAATATACTGTGTAAACAATCGTAAAATGTCTTGCGCCAGAAATGTTACTTGTAACATTACTGTCGGCGAAGCCGATGTGCTCGTCTCGCACTTCCGCAATGCGCGAGAAAGAGTTGCTGAGATTCAGAACTGCTGGATTCGCATAGCGGGTTTTTTGGTACACATGAGATGCCTAGTATTACGGAAAACTATACTTACGGTCCTTTTCTGAGCCGTCTGGGTCATCTTCCATGCTGCTGAATACTCTTTCTGCGGTTTCTGGATCGACGTAGTATTCGAACTCCTCCGCTAAAATTATGTACATAATTTATATACATTCTTTTGCATTTTTTAATAATTATTTATTTAAATTACAAGAATTGTTTTTTCAAGTAATTTTGAATCGCGCGCCAAGTGCGGCTAATCAGCGCGGCCCTAACGCAAGCGCAGTAGCGCAGGATCCCACTTTAACATCACTGACTCAACTGCGCATGCGTCGCGCTCGGCATGTGATTGATTACTATTGGCGCGTAGTTTTAAATGCTAACAAAATATTATTTTTATTGTTTATTATAAATAATGGCATTTCAACTTAAAAAATGTCCATTAAATCGAAATTGATGAATCTTGATAAAAATTCATTAAATGCATATTCTGTAAATAAAAAAATATCCTTTGGTACTCACTTGAATATGCATTTAATGAATTTTTATTTTTATAAAGATTCATTAATCTCGATCTAATGGATACTCTTGTAAGTTGAAATGCCATTATTTATAAGAAACAATAAAAATAATATTTTTTAGGATTTTAAAATACGCGGCAATAGTAACCAATCACATGCCGAGCGCGACGCATGCGCAGTTGAGTTAGGGGCACAAATTGGGAACACTGGGAACTGTCATGGCAGCTGTCATGCGCACATCTACTTCATATTCAAGATGAAAAGGTCTATTGTCTTTTTTTTTTGCATTTCTGATAAAACATTCGAAAGTTAATTTCTCGTTGTTATCTGTCACTTTAAATTTTTACTCAACGCGTTTAGGTTCGCAAATTTGTTCGTGCAATAACTTAACTTTTATAAACTTCCTTTGGATTCCAAAATTTAAATTTCCCGTGCTACTATAAATGGCTTCCAACATAAACCAGGCTATTAAAGGCAATCAAGATTTGTATAACACATTTTTAAAATTATTGATTGAAACCAATCAAGTGGAGAATTTCAATCAAAATGAAGGATATCTTCCTATTTCAACCTAGAAGCCAATTTTCCAAAAATTATACTCACAATACAAAACAGAATATTTCAAAAAAATATCGTCTTTCTCGAAAGGACACCATAAGAAAATGACCCAAGACATCTGTCTTGCGGCAGAAGCATTACGCAAACTGCACTTCCTAATTTAGCGATGATTATTCTTCCCGGAAGAATATGCACCCATTACAGAGAAAATAAATTGGCAAGACTTACATATTTTCCATTCACGACTTCTTCGATAATGCGTCATTGGCGAAAATTTCTTGGAACTTGACTGCAACTTGAATGCCTCAGGGAGGAAGGCTTCGGAGCAATGTTTCTGCTACTAGGCATGTTGCACATGTGTTGGGAGCAATGGTTTTGGTACTAGGCATTTTGAAAATGTTTAAACAATTAATAGCGTACTGTGTAAACAATTTTAAAATGGTTTGCGCTATAAGTGTTATTCTTAACACTTGTTGAAATGGACAGATAGACAAGAAGCCTCTATGCTTATCTAGCACTTCGGTTGTGCAAGCAAATAGGACAATTTACTAGCAGCCTAGGGCTCCAGTATGCTCACGATATTATCCCACCCGTACAAGTCCGTCAAAGTAATTTGTCATATTTTCGGTCACTACCATTCTTTTTAGGAATTATTTATCATTTTCTTTGTTACTTTCTAATGTTCCCTGCTCCGAAATGCCGAATTTACGAAAAAATTTGAATTTCTCGACTTTCATTACGGTTCCTGAAGATTTCATTGAGCAAAAATGTCAAAAGTTTTTCAGGGGCACATTGCTATAAAAAACTGTTTCATTCACAAAACAAAAAATTACAATAGAATGATTTATTGTTTAACCAAATTATTAAATTTTCAAGCCAAACAGACGGATTTCCTACAGAATAGTTTAATTTCCAACCCGTAAATATAAAGTTTTGACAAAAAAAGTCATTTTCAACGAAATTGTTAAACTTTCTATCAATGTAGTTGAATTTTCAACAAAATAGGTGCATTTCCAACCAAAGAGATAAATTTTCAACTAAAACGAAACGTGTAAATCCGTTGAAAAACTGAGGTGTGACGTTTCGGACAATTCTAATACATATATTGTTGTTCTAATAGCTGCTGGATCGGAGTGAGCGTCAGATAGAGCGTAATATCGATTTACTTGGCTGTAACTTCTAAATGACGAAAGAAGTGAGAGAAGATTTTATTGTACCTGGAGCCATTCCCAAAGGTAGCTGTCAAAGCATTATTGGATTGGTTGAAGAAAGAAGGGAAACGTTTGGAAACAAAAAGAGTTCTACATATAACGGATCTGCGTGATAATAGTCGTCCAGGAAGTGCTGATACATAGGAGCTTTAATCATATATGCATGTTCGCCGTTGGTAACAAAACATTTACATTTTTTCTGTACATTTTCGCACATCCTTCATTTTTTTCTATTACCTTTATGCATAGGAAGAAGATGTTTAATATTATTTATGGACTCTTCCATTCAATATGAGTTTATTTACTAATGGCGCTGTATATGAGACTATTCTCTATGCTTGTATTCATTATATTTATAGTCTTCTACACAGCGCTGTCAGTAAATATTCAGCTTGAATATAGACGTCTATGTGGGGCCGTGCCAGTATCACGTTAGGCAATGTTCCACGATTTTTAACACACCTTTCCACATCGTGCAGTTTATCGGCTTTTTTTAAGTGTCTTACATAATAATTGAACGGCCCCTTGATTTGATTTTTTAAAAAAAATGGTAGTTTACACTTTTCTTTTTCTCATTTTGAACATCGATTTATGGCTGTTATACATTTTATCATTTTTAACGTTTTCCATTGGAAATTACCTTTTATTTTGAATGTTTTTTAAAAAATAATTATATATTAAAGGTTTATAATTAAAAATTATTCTATTTTGAACGGTGAAAATAAAGGTGAATTTATTTTTTGATTTTATAAAAATCCATCCAATCAATTTTTATGTTAAATATCTTTTTTTTTGTAAGCTATGACTACATGTCCGTCTGGTCGTATGAATTTACTTGTGCATCACATCCGTCCGTCCGTAAACACAAGTCCTGAGAGGCGAGGGGATTCACGTTAATCCAGCACCCCGTTCGTGAGAGGCAAGAGAACTCACGCTAATCCAGCACGCGAAAGGGAACAGATTTTTACTACGTCCACGCCGTTGTTCCTGGGTAACGCTAAAAGTAAAAAACATGGGTGAGTCTGTTAATCGTGAAAGGCAAGGGGCTCCCGTTTATCTAGTACCCCGCTCGTGAAAGGCAAGGGGCTTGGAATTTGTTTGTCAGAGGGCAGGTGTCTTAGTCTTCGAGTAGTATTAAATTCAATTGTATTATGGAATACTAGCGATTAAAATCATCCTTAGGGCAGAGTTTAGATAACGAATCTTGGTCGAAAATGATGACCTATACCGTCACTGAAGAAGGTGACATGGAAGGTACGGCCGTAAATTCTCCGAAGGAGATGAAAGTGTGGATAATGACCGACTCTAATGGCTTTCCTGCACTCATAATTGCACGGCACGCATTTATTTAGTTATTCCTGTATGCCTTTTATGCCTTTTTGGACGCAACGTATCAGCCAATTCCATTGCTCGATGCACTTTATCAGATTCTAACTCTGATGGTGGAAGTCTTCGGAAAGGTAAGATATCACTCATGAAATGTGGAATACTTTTCACATCATCATGAAATCTTTTAAAATCAAAAATAATCTTTTGAAAGCTATTCACAAAAGGTTTTGTGTGCAAAGCCAATACCGGTAAAAAATAAAATTGTCGGTACCAATAAAAAAAATTACCTGTACCGACAATTTTTTTTACCGGCCTTTTAAGCATATTTTAAGGATAGAGCCTAGACTACCAGCAAACATATTGAAAAATTAATTTTTCTCCCATGTGTATAATGTTATTCCTTGATCCTCAATATCGGTCATGTGGCTAGTTAATGTCCCAGTCTAGAAAACATTGAGAAAGGTGAGGGGTAAAACTAAAATTATTTCTGGAACTAATCATAGAAGACGAATCATAGGTATGCAGGGATAGGAGTTTGACCAAGATTCTTTTGTAACCAGTCACAGGGCTGCCTTGCCGCCCTCGCGAGATGGTGGAAAGGGGTACGGTTTCGAGCAACATTACTTTTGTGAACATTCACAGGGTTGCCTGCCCTCCTGCCCGAGATGTTAGAAAGAGGTAAGGGTTTGACGAGCATTATTTCTTTCACCAGCCACAGCGTTGCCTTCCCGCCTCCACAAGATGTTGGAAAGGGGTAGGGGTTTGACCAATATTATTTATGTAACCAGTGACAGGGGCAGCATCCCGCGCCTACGAAATGTTGGAAAGGGGTAAGGGTTTGCCTAACATTATCAATTGCATATGTTCTGATGAGTAGAAAAACGGAAGCCCAATATGCTGCAGTACTCAAAGTAATAAAGGAGGAGGTTGTCCCAAACCTTCACATTGGTGTGCCTACTACGGATTTCGAACTGGCGGAAATGAACAGTGTCCCAAGATTTTCGGTGTACAAAATCCGGGCTGCCGCTGTCATTATGATAAAGTAAATCACTATAATTATGCTAATTATATTATATCAGAAGGCTTATTACTTTTTGCAGAATTTTTTTTAAATACCCTTGCGATTTAATATGTTTCGAAAGTATGAACAATTTCCTCAAGTGTTAAGAATTTTCACAAACCATCACTGTCGATTTTTATTAGTAACAAAATCTTAATTGATTTTGAAGTTGAAATTGATTTCCGTGAGTTCTGTGAGTAACTTCTTACTTCATATTCAAATTTACAGAATTTTGAAGCAGGTTTTCATTTTCTGTAACATTTCACAATTTTTCGATCTAAAAATAGATAATTGAATATTTGTAGTGCATCAATGACAAAACGGCGGAACTGCGAATCAAGCCAGCATTGACAAATACGGTTGATGGAAGAGTTTACGTAAAAGAACTCTGGAGCATCTGTCTCCTCCGAGAAAAGTATATACCTGAAGTGTTTGACACGATCATGAAGAAAATGCAAAGTTGTACCAAGAAATTGGTGACTTACTTTATAAGACAATGGTTGGGGATAGTAAAACCTGAGAGATTTTCCGTTTATAATTTGGAACATCGAACCACAGGATTACAGGGACGATACCACAGCATTCTTCACGAGTGGGTGCATACGAGGCCTTCTATCGCGAGTGTTTTGGGTAAAAGTACATTAAAAATAAAAACAAAAACAAATTAAAAGTTATCAAACTTTACAATTAAGCTTTAAAAATTCGTTAAGTTTATCTACCAGAAGAATGATGTAGGGTAATTGGTGTTATCGGATTTCACATACTAAATATTTAAGAAACTTCCCTTGTTCATTCCTCTTCGTTTATCTGACTAAGATAAGACAAAATTTCCTTTTAAAAGTAGATGGGCGTTAGTCAGATATATAGGTATACATTTATACATTGCCGTCACAAAAAAATGCCAAATTCACGACTAGTCATTGAATAACACAAGAAATCTATTAAGCCACAAAAGGGGACCGAAAATTGCTATTAAGTTATTTGAAGTGACCGTTAATCGTGTACAGGCTACACATCACTCAATAATCAACGTAATTTTTATTTCATTATTAGACTCGCATGCAACTTACGCCTATGAGGGAATGAAGCTTTATAAATTTTCTTAGTGTATATCTATATCACACGTTAATAAAACTTGAATTCCTGCAGACAACTTATCAAAAATGCAAAAGAACATCCATGAAAACTTTTTGGCAATGAAAGTTGCTGGACGCTGTTTGGACTTGACGCGGCCAGAAGAAGCACACTTCGAGAGAATAGTCCAAGAAGGTTGGAAGCGACTGGAATAAGTCAAAGATCGCGTACATGCTTACGTAATCCAGCAGCTTCTGGAATTTTTAGCAGAATGCGTCGGCGCCAACAATGGAAAAGCTGGGACATAGAGACATTTGGGGAGAGTTTAACATTATTTTTGTAGACTTTAAAATTATTTGGCGTATTTATTGAATAAGACGTTTCAAAATCTCCTATTAAACTTTGAAAGAATACCCACAGTTAAGCAGAACGAGTGGTTGCTTGAGGGAAATGGGAAAAGGAAGTGTGAAGTCAAATACTCGGAAAAGAAAAAATAGTTATCAGATTTCGTAGCGCAGTAGTTAGTGTTGAATTTTAATCCTAATGGTCCAGCGTTCAAATCCTGGTAAGGGAAAACAATGTATTTTTTTTAAGTTTTATCAATAGAATTCATTTGATTCAACTGCACTTGAAAGTTTCCCCTAATGCCTTTATGTTCCTGTTATACAAAATTTGTCGAGTAAAACTTAGACAATACATTTCTCCGTGTATAAAAACAAGTGGATCAAGATTTTAATGGTCCTTAAGATTTGGCAGCACTGAGAAATTTAAGCGCCTTCTGTACCAGAGATTGCCTTACAAAAAGGCTTCTCGTTTTATACTTATTTAAATATAGCTAAGGTTCGTTATACTCTGGTCCCCTTTAAATACTTTATGTCTGAGAGAATTGAAGAATAAATAATATACCTTCAGATTATTTTTTAGCAAAGCTTTTTTCCACGTATGTAGATCTACTTTCGTATGTGTATAAATTTTTAAATAACGAATGAAATTTTTAAAAAAAGTTTCATCTTGTGAAGAAATTGACATAATTTAATTTTTGTAACGCATGCACGAAATGTTTGCTTTACGGGGCGTATATAGCATGTGCGAAGTGACCAATTCCGAAACAGTGATAAAAAGACTTTTTCTAGTTTTTGCGCTTGTGTTCTTTAAGCAAGATTACTATTCATAGCTGTTGAACTTGCCCACTTATGGCATGATTAATTTTTCAGAATGTTGCACTTGCGCATTGTAATTCAGAATTACTTCCAAGGACTGCTGGAATCATAATGTCACTTTATTATGAGTTGACCCTTGAAAGACTGACTGTGTGCAGGGAATAGTGATTGGACCAACTCGACGTGATTAATTACCATAAATTACGTAAAATTTAAGACAATTTTGGATAACTGTAATTTCCGAATTTTTTTTTTTTTAATGTAAGAACTTTTTTGCAAATAAAATATCAGGCTGAAACTTTGAAAAATGTATGAAAAGACAATAAACTACGTTTATGTACTTTATTCGAGGATGAATTTCGCAAAAAATTATTTACAAAGAAATTAAAACTGGGTGCACTTTTCTGTGACGGGAAAATAGAAGTGAAGTATAAATACTACTTGTGATTAAAACTTGTTTATTATAACCTTGGAAGTATGGCTGTAGAACAGACTATTCATTATAACAGTTCAAGTATTAATGCCCACTCAGGCATCGATGAACCGATTCAAAACGTCAGCAAATCTCAGGTGGTGGCTGTGAGGTGCAAGCGATGCACATTCTACCTTAACCCTTGCTTGACACACTGTGGTATAGCACACCCCAGCATATTTCCAAGTTTCGCAATTTGACAAACTTTTTTTTTTAACAATTTTTTTGGTACACTTAAATTGATTTTTTTTCTGACACCAATATTTCTTTGGAAAGTGATATCCAAAGAAGCTATGAAAAAATTGGCAGGTCAAAATACACAACCGTTAAGTTTTTATAACAGTTTTTCGGATGGGGTACAAAAAATCCCAGTGTGTCAAGTACGTCACACAGCGGAAGTCTGTCAAGTAAGGGTTAACATTGGTTAACTAATTTTCAATTATTTAAACAAGTGAAATTTGTTTAAATAATTTTTTGCTAATTCTTTTTTTTATTACAAATTATTAATATTTCTTTAGTGGGATATTTAACAACATTGGTTAATTAATTTTAAATTATGTGAACAAATTCCATTTGTCTAAAAAATGTTGAAAATAAATAATAATTTATTGTTTATACAATTGGAAAATATTTTTAAATAAATTTATGTTACTAACGAAAATATACTGGGAGTTCGATGAATTTTTAGAAAAAAAACCTTTCTTTAACAAATGGAATTCGTTTACATAATTAAAAATTAATTAACCAATAGTGACAAATATTCCACTAGGCCAACAGTAAACAAATTCCATTTGCTTAAAAAAGGCTTTTTTCTGAAAATTCATCGAGCTGGTAGTTTATTTTCGTTAATAACATAAATTTATTTAAAAATATTTCCCGAAGGAATAAACAATAAATTATTATTTATTTTCAACATTTTTTAGATGAATGGAATTTGTTGGCACAGTTAAAAATTAATTACCAATGTTGTTAAATTTTTCACTAGACTAACAGTAATAGTTTTTATGAAAGAAAAAACAAATTTTCAACCAAAAAATTAGTTAAACAAATGAAATTTGTTTAAAAAATTGAAAAAGAATCAAATAATTTTGATGAATATTCCACTAAATAAATATTAATAATTTTTAATGAAAACAATGAAATGAGAAAAAATTATTTAAACAAATTCTATTTGTTTGAATAATTGAAAATTAATAAACCAGTGTTAATAAATATTCCACTAGACCAGTAGTAATCATTTTTAGGGAAGAAAACAAATTTTTGAAAAAAAATTATTTAAACAAATTCGATTTGTTTAAATAATTGAAAATCAGTTAACAAATATTGATAAATATTCCACCAGACCAGTATGAATTATTTTAAGTGAAAAAAAGACGAGAATGCAGTGTTCAAAAGGTCGATATTAGGAAGAATTTACATTTTTGGTTTTAGGGGTAGTTTTCAGGGACTCGTGGGGGTGTGTTTGGGGTGTCAACCCCATATGTGTGATACATGAAATTCTTCGCTCGGTAATTCTCTATAACCCTCCATCCTTTTGTCATATTTTCCTAACCCCTAAAGAATTATTGCGAAAACTAAAAAAAGTGACTTTTCCCCATGCATTTTACATGGGAAACTTCAAGTCAAAAGCGGCACCTGTTAAAATCAAAATAAAAAAAAAATAAAAAATTATGGAATTTCTTTTGTCGGATTTGGAATGAAATGGGGGAGATCGGTGTCCTCTAGGATGAAAAAAAATTTGCCATGCATTTCTGGACCAACCTAATGTTCATCTTCTCTAATAGAGTTTTTTTACTGTGCAGTTTTGTCCAACTATAGCTTGAAGGAATCAGCAGATTTTAATAAAAAGCACTATTGTTTTGACATATATATGCAAATAATTTTATGAGGCATGAAGTTTAAAGCTTTTATCATTTGAAGAATAAAACGTACGATTTTAGTTTGTAATTTATTGTTTTGTAATGAATAGTGAAAAAAATTATATGAATAAAATCCAAATTTGTATTGGAATAAATTAAGAATGTTACCTTATCAAATTAAATCATATTGGTATTCCTAACTCCAGCTCACATAGACTAAAATTATTTATTGCACGACCACATTTTTATTATAATATTTGAAGCAATCTGAAAAGAGCCCATATTGACCTTCATATACTCTTTCGGGTATACTTACGAAAAGCGTATACCTTTGATTAATTTTACATTTTCTACGCATATGCGCTACGACGCTCTAATTACGGATTTTATTATTTTTTTTATTATACCATCAACCCGTATTTCTGTCGGGGTAAGCGTGATTCACTCGGTTTCTAGCCAGGGATCAGTCGAGCAAAGTGAAAAAGAGAATTGTATGAGGCGGTGTCAGGGGTAAGGGGGTATAGATTTAAGGATGATCAAAATTAATACCAACATACACAAAGATCGATTTATTGATGCTATAGAATATGTTTTTCATTCGGTATTTTTTAAATT
>JAWWEA010257418.1:0-13284 GCA_035222095.1 Andricus quercuspetiolicola | reverse complement strand
GTAGACAACGGTCCCGTGTCTTTTGCTTTTCCTGTTCGAGGACGTTCAGATCAATTTGTGGTGGGTTCCGGTAAGAAGGTTTCCTTAGTCATATGGAATGGTGTGACACAATCGAATCTCAAGTGGGAATTTCCAGACATCCAGGGAAAAATTCAAGAAGACAGAGTTAGTTATGGAGCTGCCGACGCGAAGGGCAGACTACTCTTTGGTAAAAAAATCTACTGAATTTGAGTTTAGACTTATGTTAAATACAAGGGGAAAACAACTACGGATTGCATAGGATTACGCTAAATTACATAAAATTATGATGGAGTACTCCGCCTAAACTACAGACACCCGCGAATGTTCAATCGAGAAGGATAATTTTCAACCAAATTTGTTTTATTTCCAATAAAGTATATGAAATTTCTACGGAATAGTTAAATTTTCAACCAATGAGCAAATTTTCAACTACAAGTATGAATCTTAAACTGCAATAGAAAAACATTTATTTAAAAAATACATTTTCGACCAAAAGACAAAGATTTTTTCTAACAAAATAGTTAAATATTGAAGGAAGGAGATGAATTGCCAACTATAATGAGGAATCCTTAACAAAAAATTAACTTTTTAACTAAATTATTAAATTCTCTACAAAAATATTATGTTTCAGCTAAAAGAGATAAATTGTCAAGAAAAGAATTTTTATTTAGAGTTGAATTCAACCAAAAAAAAGAAGAATTTTTAACAAAATAGTGGAATCCAAAAACAAACTGAAAGTCGAATTTTCAACAAAACAGTTTATTTTTCAACCTAGAGGGATAATCTTTAACAACATTTTTTAATCCTCCTAAAAAAGACAAATCGTCAACAAACCACATAAAGTTTCAACCACGTAGTTGAATTTGCAAATAATAAAAATTAAATTTTTAACTAAAATTATGTACCTGCAGCAATAAAGTAGTTGAATTTTCCACCAGAAAAGATAAATTATTAACTGAAAAATAAATACTTCAATTTACAATTAAAAAGATTAATTTCAAACCAAAAAAGCCGAATTTTCAAAAATATTATTAAATTTGCAGTATAATTTTAGCGATCAAGCAGATGAATGTTTAATTACAAAGATTCATTTTTTTCGGAAAAAGACAAATTTTTAACAAAATGACTTAATTCTTTATCAAAAAGTTGAATTTTCAACTAAATCAATATAATTTATAATAAAAGTCAACTAAAAAAGACAAATTTTTAACATCATACATAAATTTTCAACTAAATAAGATATATTTTTAACAAAAAGTGAAATATTTAAATCTTCAGTCAGGGAAATGAATTTCAAAAAAATGTTCAACAGAATATTTGAAAACTAAGTTACTTACGTAAGTTACCTGCATTAAATAAATTACTCCGATTATCTGGATTACCCTGGATTACAAGTTAATTACTTGGATCATCGCCGAAATTACTTCGAACTAATTTGATTAGAAGTAAATTACTACAAATAGGCCGTGCATCACAGGTGTATTGCTTAACAAAATAAGTGGATTACAAGCGGATTACTCCAGAGCAGAGGTATATTACAAGACGATTATTCAAGAATTTGTTTTCCCCGGATTACTCCAGAATGCAAGTGGATGACTCCATTTTATAAGTGGATTACTTCGTATTACAAGCGAATTATTCCGGCTCAGAAGTGGATTAGACTGTAATTACCACGGATGACAATTTTATTACACTGGATTACTATTTCGGATAACCGATCAGTCTTTCGGATTACCAGAGTTGTTTCCCCTCGGTTAATTATTATTATATTCAAAATTTTATTTTATATTTCAGTGACGAAGAGCGATCACCAAGCTAATGCGAGAAGTGTGTGGTCTTTCTGGACGGGTAGTAAAACGAAGTACCTTACAAATCCGATACCTGAGCGAATTAATGTGTGCGATGCATTCGTGTGGAACATACCTGAATTAAATTCCCAAACAGTCACCAGATTCTATTGCATCGATGTTCAGTTAAATAGAATCCTATACCGCACTTATAATCCAATGTATCGAAGGCTTTCTCGTAAGTTTTCAATCAAAAATTTCTGTTACAGGTCGAAAATTCTATATTCCAAGTCGAAGAATAATTCTTTATAAAAATTATCTGTCCTGAAGCCTAAATTATAATTTTTTACGGAAATTTCATGTGTTCGGTACATGTTAAAAATTATCTGTTCCAAGACAAAATTATAATTCTTTACGAAATTCCGTATTCACAGTTTATTTTAGAAAAATAACGATTAAATTTTAAACCCAAGAAGCGAATTATCTACGAAAAAGCCGCAGCATTCGGTCCAAAAATATGAATTTTCAGCCCAAAAAAGACGAGATTCAAACATAATAAATTAGCTACCAATCTATGAAATGAATTTTTAAACAAATAGTTAAATTTTTAACCAAACATTTTCATTTTTTCCAAAAAAAAGAGTGACATTCCCACGATTAGGGATGAATTTCTATAAGAAAAACACAAATATTCAACCAAAATGATTAATTTACAACCAAGTTGATTAATTTTTTACCAAGAAAGCTTAATATTCAAGCAATATATGAATTTTAAAACAAATCGTTGAATTTTTAACAAGTTGCATTTCTTCTGAAAAATATGAAATTTCTGCGATAAAGCATGAATTTTTGAGCAAAAAAAATGCATTTTAAGAAAAGTATACGAAATTTTAAATCAAACAGTTGAATCATCAGTACGAAAAGATAGATTTTCAACAAACAATGGAATTAGTTCAATTTTCAATTTAAAAAATAATTCTGTATAAGAAAAACGAATTTTTAACAAAATACTTAAATTTTCAAGAAAATAGTTAGATTTTTAACCAAAGAAAGAAATTTCAAACAAAATAACTAATCTACTAATCCACCAAAAAGCTGAATTATCAACAGAATAAATAAATCCTTACCAAATTAGTTGAATTCTCGAACAAAACAAATTAGGCTTTACCAAACATTTGCATTTCTTCCCAAAAAAAAAAAAATGAAATTTCTACGATAACGAATGAATATATAAACCAAAGAGAAGAATTTTCAACAAAGTAGATCAATTTTTCAGCCATAAAGATGAATTCTGATCAAAATATACGAATGCCCAACGAAATAGTTGAATCTTTCACAAAAAAGATGGATTTTTAACAAAAAATGGAATCAGTTAAATTCTTAGTTGAGGAAATTAATTTTAAATAAGAAAATGTATCTTCAATTAAATATTATATTTTCAACGAATAGTGAAATTTTCAACAAAATAGTTACATTTTTAACTTAAGAAATGAATATTTGACCAGAAGTATAACTTTCAAACCACGAAGATAAATTTTCTACCAGAAGAGCGAAATTTTAAGCAAAATATATGAATTTGGAATCAAACCAGAACATTACGCGCGCTACGCGCGCTCTAATTACCCTTCTTTTTTCTTAACTTGATTTATTTTGCAACATTCTGTTATGGATTTAATAGAAAATCTTACATGGCTTGATGACGTTGTATATGATTTACAGAAGTTTCTTTATTATAGCAAGAGAATTACAGGAAATTCACTATGAATGACACAATTTTAACACTTACTTACAATTGTTTGAAATTTGCAAATTTTTTTTCACTGAAAAAATATGACTCTCTGCGTATGTAATAATCTGTCACCGTACTTCTAATATCTTCTTAACATTGAAGAAACATAAAAAAATGCATTCTTTATGCATTTCCAAGTGAACTATTCATCAAGGTAGAATTAGATTCCACTATTTGAATTTGATTCAAATTTTCTATAAGGCTCCATTTATTACGTTTTCTGGACATATTTCTCACTTAAATTTATTGAATTATTTTGTTTTTGTATCAACATTCTAATTTTCAAATTCATGAGCAAAAAACTAAAAACCAAAAAACCTTATTCGGTTCAAAATTCAACTACTTAGTTGAAAGTGGTTCTGCTTTGTTAAAAATTTATTTTTTCTTGGTTGATGGCTCATGATTTCAGTTGAAAATTTAAAAAAAATTTATTCTTCTATTTGAAGATGTACCATTTCATTCACAAGTTCATTTCCTTGGTTGACAATTAAACAATTTTTTTTTAAAATTCGTTCTTTGTTGTTGTTGAAAATGATTTTCTTTTACTAAAAATGCCGTTATGTGCTTTTTGTTAAAAATGCTCATCTTTTGTAGTTGAAAATTCACTTACTTATTGAAAACTTGTATTTTCAAGTCGAAAATTAAATTATTTTGTCAGAAAATGCATGGTTCTGTATTTAAATTCAACATTTTTTTCAAAAATTCGTCACTAGGACTTATAAACGTAACATTTTGAATGGAATTCTTTTTCTTTATTGACTGAAAAATTTTTCTTGGTTGAAAATTATACTATTTTGATGAAAATTGTTCCTTCCTTTATTAAAAATTAATTATCTAACTGTGAATGTAAAGACAAAATGTTAAATTAATAAATCTTACCTTTTTGTGGGTTTTTTATGCACACAAATAGGACATTCTTTGTCACTGCCCTTCAATTAAAACTCAATTCTTAATTATGTGTTTAAATTTGGCAACATACCTTCCTTCAAGTTTTTCAAATTACTTATTCGGCATTAAGGAAAAACGACAACAATCCTTTCGAGATTTTCGTGATACACCTAGCTTTTAGAGAATAAGAGTTGAATCTTTGACAAAACACGATGGATTTTCAACAAAAAATTGAATAGTTCAATTTCCAGTTAAAAAAATGAACTTTGAGCAAAAAAAGCGAACTTTCAACAAAATGCTAAAAGTTTTAATCCAAGAAATGATTATTCGACCAGCCTATATTTAGAAACCTTATTAATAAATGAATTGTGTGGCAATGTCAATTTTTATAATTTAACTCGTAATTAAATCACTTTTTTTAGAGGACATTGGCATCGCATTTGACTTGGCAGAGTACAAAGGACTGGATAGAGAAATACAAGGCGTCCATCTGGGTACTCCAGCAGTTGATACTAAGGGTTTTCTCTGGATGCCTCTTTTTGGAGGTTCACGAGTAAGAATTCATTCTCTTTGAAAATATTTCCAAGAATGAAACTTTGAATAAAAACAACATTTTTAAATTTTACTTAGGTCCTCGAAATTAATCCAAATGAAGAGGATCCTGACAAAAGAGTTCTTCGAACTGTTAATATACGTGCCGCCAAAGTCAGCGCATGCACGTTTGGAGGTCCTAAAAATGATATTTTATATGTGACGACAATGGCATATGGTCCCAACCCTCCAGAGAACGATGAAGGTGGTCGAATATACGAAGTCCCTGGCATTCTCGGCGGCGTCGAAGGTCAACCGACATCAACATTCGTGTTAGCTAAACCTTACATTAAAAAGTACGGCTTGGACAAAAATGGAATGGCCTAGCCGTCATTGTTGGTCGAAAGCCGGTTTTCGGTTGGACCACCGACGGCCCTATATAAGGCCGGAAAAATAACATAAATAACAAATTTTTAAACTATTTTTATTTTAAGCGATAAGCAACTCTGTTTAATATTTCAATGTTAATAATAAAGAATTCCGATATTTGAATTAAAAGCTTCGATCATTCCATTATTTATTTACCAAATTTTTTTCATTTAGAAAAGACAACAATTCAATATTATTCACAATAAGTTGAGGGGCAAACGACTCAAAATGTGGCCCAGCGGAGGTGGATTGCTTCGTGTTCCCTAAAATTAATATGCATTATACACGATTACACTGGATTACCTAAAGACATGGTAAATCACTCCGCCTAAACTATAGACTCATCCGTTGAATTTCCAGCCAACAACATGCTTCGTCAGCCTAAAAGATTGATTTTTTACCGAAAAATACGAATTTTGAACAAAATACATCAACTTTCACTAAAGTCGTTGTATTTTCAACTAAGAAAGATTAATTTTACGCCATAAATTAAACAGTTTAATTTTCAAATAAAAAATCGATTTTTAACTAAAAGAGAACAAATTCTTAACAAATAGTTAAATTCTTAAGCAAAGAGATGCATTTTCAGCTGAACTGATGAATCTTCAACTTGTGACGGTCTGAATGAAAAGTCACTTTAATTTAAATTGTTCTGAGCCAAATTTGTAGATCTGATCAGTCAGTTTATTTAAGTGAAACACAAGTTGACGCCGTAGCAGTCAGACAAGGAACGACTTTGGGGCCGAGGCCCTGCCGGGTTGGTCTCGCGATGAATGAGTAGTCTCCTGCCCTTATCATTAAAAGGGAAGGAGGGATAGCTATCTATACTTAGCCTAAGAAATTATTCTATTTTAGAAGAAAGCGCTTATAAAGCTAGAATACTTTTACACAAATTAATGCTGCGTTTTGGCCGAGTTTTTTTGATTAATTCGGAAATTCCGTAGTTATAAAGTGCAAATACATAAGTCAGGATTAACGGAGTGCCTAAGTAAGAAAGAATATCCGTTGCCTTTTTTCTCCAAGAATGAGTTCGTATAATAATCTGTACTTTATTGAAAGCAGTTTCTAAAATATAAAGTAAACCGATCAACCTACTGATAGTAGGGCTTTAATCTATTAGTGTGTACAGTGTAATGCTGATTATTGTACAAAATTTCATAATCAGAAGATCGGACTTGTTTGCATACGGTGCAGGGTCCAAGCCACTCACTCTCTAGTTTTGATGCTTTGCTATCGTTATGCAATAATACTAAATCCCCTGGTTTGAAAAGAGAATTACTGATGATTGTCTTTGCATCTTGCTTCCTTTTCAATCGTTCCTGTGTTTTCTGAATTGCATTTCTTCCTTTTTCAAAATATTGTTCATGTCTATTTTTCCAAATGTCTAACAATTCTTGATGGATTAACGACATGGTTCTTGCTAAGGCTGAAGGTAACTTGGCTTTTCTCCCAAATTTTATTTCAGACGACGTTAAACCTGTTCTCTCGTCAACTCCGGTATTAAACGCAAAGCATATTAGGTTCATGTTTTTATCTCATTCTGTCTCCTTGTCGGCCATGTATGTCTTTAACAAATCTCTAATTGTTCCGTGAGTTCTCTCGAGGACACCATTGCTTTTTGGATGGAAAGCAGTTGTTTTTATGTGTTTGATTCTAAAAAACTTTTTAAATTTTTGAACCAATTCCCAGGCAAAGTTAGCGCCCTGGTCATTTAAGACGTACTTTGGAAAACAAAATATGTAAATGTAATGATCTAGAAGGTTAGTTAGTATGCTTTCGCTTGTCGTTCTTCATAGTGCTATAAGAATGTTGTATTTCGTGAGCACATCTTGAGTGGATAAAATATATTTGTTTCTGCTCGTCGTCTCCCGTAATGGGGCAACTATGTACATTGCGATCTTCTTATTCGGCTGCGTCGGCATTTTCGAAATGACTGCTTGAACCTCGGGATGAATGTGGGTCAGTTTTTGACGTTGACATGCTTGACACTTTTTAGCGAAGTTCATTACTTCTTTCTCCATATTCTCCCACGATTTTTGTTCATGCAATCTCTTAATTGTTTTATTTTCGTCAAAGTGACCGGTGGCCACTTTTCCGTGTGCCTCCCTTAACAGATGTTGTTTCTCTTCTGCACTTATTTTTTTATCAGGTCGTTCACACAGGAAAAATGTGTGTTCTGTGAATTTTGTCAGTAGTTAAAAAGTCAACATATTTCCGATGCATACACGTTCCGTAATTTCAATTAAGAGATCATGGATGTGAAATTTAAGTATGCTTCAGTTTTTGTTTCCGGTGAAATCTTTAATTTTGGTATAGAGGAGTTTGATCCATTTTTCTTCGTCATAGTCCGGTAACTGGATTCTGAGCAAAGATAAAATATTTTGCTTGGTAATTTTAATACAATTCTTTCCATTGGCAACAGTTTCGATTTTTAATTTACTGGGAAGACGGTTCCTTTTCCAGCTGGCGTAATGATTTTGAACTGATTGATTTGTGCATTCTCTCCCTATTGTTTTGAAAGATATTGATCCTGAACGGGTTGCATTCTGGAAAGCGGGATAGCTGGCGTATTTTCCTTCCCCTTTTTATACATGACTTTGTATACGTATGCTTCCATCTGAAATCTCCACTTCATTAACATGGAAGAAGGGTCTTTCACGTTAAAAAGCCACGTCAATGCTTGATGGTCCGTTTGTATGATGAATTTACGACCAAGAAGATATTGCCGAAACCGCTTAACTGCCCAGACGATCGCTAAAGTTTGTTTTTCGGTTGTAGTGAAGTTTAGCTCAGGCTCATTTAGAGTTCTTGAGATGAAACAAAATGGGTGTCCCTTTTGAGTTAGACCTACTCGAACATTGCTTGCATCGGTGGTCAACGTAAACGTGTCCTTAAAGTCAGGATATCTTGAGACCGGTGCTGAGCATAGAGCATCTCTTAGTGTCTTAAAACTTTTTTCACCAAATGGCATCCAACTGAAGGGTTGAATTTTCTTAGTCAGTTCTGTCAGTGGCTTAGCTATCGTAGAGAAGTTTTTTATAAGTTTTCGGTAGTTTCCAGCTAGTCGTAGGAAAGCTATGATTTCTTTTTGTTTTTAGTGTCTTTTGAAATTTTGGACAGCTGACAATTTATATGGGTTTGGTTTCACTCCGTTTTCCGTGATCACATATCCCATGAATTCCAGTTCCGGTCAAAGAAAGTCACACTTACTCGGTTGAAGTTTGACTCCAGTAGACCGTAAGCGTTCAAATAAGCTGACCAGATTTTCGTTGTGTTCCTTGAGTGTACTTCCAGAGACAACAATATCGTACAGATAAGCGAAGCATATTTTCCCTGTTAGTCCTCTTAACCCTGTGTCCATCACTCTTTGAAATCTGGCTGGAGCATTTTTGAGCCCGAACGGCATATGGTTGTAGTGTAAATGTCCTTCAGGTGTAGAAAAAGCATTATATTTTTCGAGTCCTTGCTAATGGGAATTCGGAGAAAGCCTGAGCTCAGATCGAAGGCTGAAAAGAATTTTGCTATTCCTTGTTGATCCAGAATTTCATCAATTACAGGAAGTGGGTAGACATCTTCATCTGCGTTTCGCTTAACTTTCTCAAATAAATTACAAGCCTCCATTTAGGTTTTCCCGACACTTCGCATTTTTTCTGGACTACCCAAAGTGGTGAATTGAATGGTGAGTTCGACGCTTCTATTATTCTTTCAGTTAATATTTCATTTACCTGATTTGAAATTTCTGGTTTGTGACATTCCGGATGTCGGGGTTCACGTATTATAATATTAGCTTCGTCTTTCACGACGATTTTATGTGACGTTAGACTTGTGCAAGGTAGTGCCTCAAATATCCGTTCAATAATTTCAATCTAGCATTCAATTCTTCCTTTGTAATGTAAGTCACTCGCTCCTCTCGTTCTGGACTAACACTGCTATACTTATAATTTATCTCTTCATCACTTAATCTCAAGTCTATTTCGGTATCATTACTAATGGGAATCATAACTTGTGAGTCAGCGATACGGTAAATAGAATTTAAAATGTATGCATTATCTTCTATGAGAATGTGCCCCTGCTTTTTGTTTGTTTTCATGGTAAGCATTTTTATGGTGTTTTTCGGGATAAAGATACCATCGTACTCCAGAAGATAGACCTCGTCGTCGAGCTTGTCAAGTTGAACTGATAAAACTACAGGAATGGTATTCCGATAATGCCTTCCTTGGGTATGGGAAATTTTTCTTGTACAATCACAAAGATATGTTCTTTCCCTTGAAACCTAAACTTGGTGACTTTGTTTATTTTCGTAACTGTCCTCTGATAGAATATAATCTTTCACATATTGCAGGTACTCTGTCTCCGACTTCTTTTCTCGGATGTCTTCTTGCTCCTCCATTTTTTCTTGTAGATAAGTCATACGATCCGGAGGTCGGCCTCTCGAGGCTTTCGTGCTAAAATTTTTCTAATTAGGAAAACATTGGTTTTCGATGTGTCCAGGCATTTCGCAGTGACTGCAAAATAACTGGAGTCGCTGCTGCGAAGGTATGCTGTGATTTGGAGGATTGTTCATCAGACGGTACTTTTGTTTATTGAATTGGGAGCTAAGGATTTCAAAAGGATTTTTATTGAGGTTTGTGCGAATAGGTACTTGGGATTTAATCGTGTTTCTTGATTGGCGAATTTTATTTTTATTGTATTGACATTTGTTGCGCTTCTCTAACATCGCTAGGATTTTTACTTGAAACTCGGTCTGAAAGCTCTTCTCTTAAATTCATGATGTATTTTTCAAGAAAGGTTTGCTCTCCATTTCTCATGCAAATTTCCTGTTCAAGTGTTAAAGAATTTTTTGATTGTACAGCATACAACATTTCATGCATTCTTCGGTTGTATCTAGCATCAAAGTTCTGCGTACTCTTCTCAGCTCCCTCTATTCCTTGTGAGAGTTTTGTGCGATGAGTTTATATTGATCCAGTAGTTCCAAAGTTAGTTCTAAGAGCTTGGAAAAGATCATCATAATCTTCAATTGATAATAAACAAATAGATTTTTCTGTTTCTCCTTCGATTTTTTCTGCGATGATCTAGTCTCATGAAACTCCTGGATTTAAGCACTGCGATTTAATTCTTTTTACAAGAGTAATGAAGTGTACAACTCCCATATAATCTTGTATACTGATTTTTTAAATCATTTTGATTGCGTCGCTCGCAGGGATAGCTTCGCTTGTTGTTGATATTCTTTCTGTAGATCTTGGTGAGAGCCTGTCTCTTGTAAGGATGGCTTTATTTAGGATTGTTAGTCTTTCATTCGACAATCTTTTTAGAAGACTAGGATTAATTTGTTTTCTCTTTAACAACTGTTCTGATTCTACAAACACCGGGTTATCGTTACCTCTTCGAGATTCTTCATCGTTTTCCCTTTCGCTTTCGTCCTAAGTAACCAAATCAAAATTGTTTGCTATAGAGCGAATTTCTTCCTTACGAGTATTTACTGCGAGTTCCATGTTAGACATCCGATCTGGTAATTTTTTTAGCATGCAATTTAGATCTACATTAGCAGCTATAAGGGGAGTATTTTCCGCCTCTAAAGATACGTTTTTCCTAATACCGTCTGCCAAGGTTTCTTCCTATTTGTGTGTGTGTCTTTAATAGTGTACCTAATTTTCGGGTTCCCTACTTCTGTTAGCAGATGTCGGATGGTGCGTCGCGCCGCGGTATCTAATCTCTATATCGGTCGGTACAATGAAATACTCGCGTACGCGTATAGTCCGTTGCAACGTCAACCCTCTAGCCAGTGACTGTTTTCTAATTTAAATTCACGATTTGTAACGAAAGTGCTAGAACTTTGTCCAAGTATTGTGAATGAATGGATTATCGTTTCTTAACGTAAGGTCTAGTCTCCCGTAGTCGTCTAGCCTTATAAGGTCTTGGAGAGTCGTGACAGAACACTCCTTTTTATATGAAATTTTTCCCCTCTTCTTTTTACTCACTTGAGATTCCCAGTGAAGATAGTTGTTGGCTGCTTCAGTTTATTTACTAGTTCTGGTCAGCCGTGGGTTTCAGAGTCCATGAATTCTGCAATTCCAACGGTGCCAACTTAATTGGGCAACATCTCGCCTTTTAGTCTAATTTTTCAAGACAAGGAATCACTGTGGGCCTGCTTAATTCAACCCAGTACATGTTTCCCTAATTGTTTTGTGGATGAGGCAAAACATGCGATGAAAAAAAGTGAAGGATTGAGAATTAAATTGCCACCACACTTTACTAAAATTAATTGTGAGTTTATTCTAATAAAGAGGGTTAAGGGGTCTTACTCTTGTAGACAGATCAAGAGTAAGAGCTACAGCAATGTTTCTGCCGGCGGATGCAGTTAGTCAGGTGGCAAGAAAAAGACTGATCAAGTCACAAGTAGAATCCCTTAGCGTAGGCGAAGTACAAATTTTAAGAAGGGATGGAGATTGTTTATTGGCTAAGGAACATCGGTAGAGGGAGAATTTGGACACACCCAATTTGTAACGTAGAAATTTGAGAAAGTAAAATCATCTGTACCCTAACTTAGGTAAAATTGTAAAGCCGAGGCGGTAGTAATGTTGTTTTTATGATGGGGTCGCAGCACTGAGTTCGGGTGATGCGCCTAAGTAGCTTAAGTAGTAAACGTCAGATGGATAAGAGATATACAAGTAAATCTGTTTTTCAAATTAGAAGTTTTACAATTCGATCCTTAAAGTGCGAAAACGTGATACGGACAAAGAGAAGGATTTTCAGACTCATAAACATTTACAATTTGAGATTGAGAGAAATGTTGACCATTTTAAAACATCTGTAAATAATATGGAATTGGTTGAGAGGAACATTGAGTTCGTAGGTAAAGGCCGAAAGTTTCTAAAGATTCTAAATTGACACTACGTACAATGACAATATGAATTTAAGCTTCTTAAAGACATAAACTTTCCCTAAATAACACGAAAGACATCTGCCTAGTCGATCCTGGCATTTAAAGGCTAAATTCAAAGTTACGACGTAACATATATCACTTGGAGATATTTTCTTGTAATCCACGATCAATAAAAATGATTTTAATATCGACATTCTCCATATATTATTAGTGTAACATAATAAAAATATATTCTTGTTAACGTATATCAGACATTTCATGGTCAAATAGTCGAAAAACCTGCCGTTACTCTAAGAAAATAGCGAAAAAGTAGATTTTTTCGATATTTTAAAATTTCAAGGTCACTTAGGTAGGGCAACAAAATTTAAATCATTTTTTGCTATGTAAGTACAAATCCAATTGCTTCGAACTATTCTTTCTGATAATTTATATACCGAAAATTAATTTTATTAACAAATAAAGAGCAATATATCACTTTTAAATATTTTCTTGTAATTCAAAGTCAATCAAAATTATTTTAATGTCAACATTCCTTATATATTATTGTTGCACCATATTAAAAATACATGCTCATTAACGTATATCACACATTATATGGACAAAAAATCGAGAAATTTACCATGAATCTAAGAAAATATCGAAAAGTCGACTTTTCTCAATTTTTTGAAACTTCAAAGTCAATTAGGGAGGGTAAAAAATATTTTAATGGAACTATCGCTACACAGGTATAAATCGACTTGCTTTTAACTATTTTTATTGATAATTTAAATTTCAAACAAAAATTTTTAGCTGTTCCAATTTGAAGAAGTGTTTCGTTTTTTGTGATTTTCAGCTATATCTACGGTGCGGAGACAGAAGGAATTTTTTTAAAATGAAACTTTAGGGGAGTCTTTTTGACTTCCAAAAAAAAGTTTTCATTGCTATTAGAACTTCGCGCAAACAACTTTTTTTTCGAT
>JAWWEA010255629.1:0-13305 GCA_035222095.1 Andricus quercuspetiolicola | reverse complement strand
CGCATTGTTATCTGGGGGGATAATAATCTTCGACGAGTCAATTTAATAATCCTTAATTAATCGACGCAATTCGACGAACGCCACAGTTAATAATATAATTTTTATAAAAGAGGGAACCGACCTCCGACGAAAATTCGCAAAAGTGTTCTGTCGACGAGAACACGACGGAAAGTGACGCGCTTTTTTTCTCCTCGTGGTCGAGTACTTCAGGCTGCCGCGCGTGTCTCTCGCCTGGGTCCCAACGCCCCACGATCGTCGAGTAATCCGCGAGTCAGTCAGGAACCTGACGTATCGACAAATTTGAATATAAAGGTCGGCCGTAAGTCCTAAAAGGACATCGAGATGGAAATTCTCATGTTGACGCTTACGCATGGGTAATTTATTTATACTTTATTTTAATTTTTTTGACTGGAGTGATTTCCTGTCACATACTAATATGGATTAAAAGTAAAAAAGAGCAGTAATAATCCATTTGGATAGAGTTACAGGAGTTTATGTAGATGAATAATTAAACCATTTTTTTATGTGAAACCGGAGATCCAGCTCCGGCTCAATTCTTGATTATACAAAGTGTAATAAAAAAAGTGTATTGAAAATTTTTTTCCGATCTTCGGAAACTAAACTTCATCTGTTTTACTTCAGTTCCCCTTCGGGCTGGTTCCCAGTCTATTGGAGAACTCCTTCGAAGAATCGGTTCGTAAAGTGGGGTTCTGGAAGCTCAGGCTCATCAGAACGACCATCGGATTCTCGGTTATATTGGGAATCATCAATACGATCGCTATGCGGTACCATTGGTGACACTTAGTCCCCTGGATCTCGAGTTATTGTTAACCAGTTATTAATCTTTATTTATTCTTATATAGGTTGTCGATGAAATGGCGTTTTCGATCTACTAGTCCGTATTGTAATAATAACGTGTATTTTAATCCAAGCTTTCATCTGGCGACGCCAAAACTTATCGGGAGAATATTATTACAAAATAAGGAAGAACATCATTGACTCTAGAAAACGGAAACAGTATTTTTGCTTACAAAATATTTTTTCATATGTGATAAGGACAAAAAATTGGAGTGGAGAAAAGGACCTATTGATACTTACATCTACAATATTTAAAGAAGGAAGATCGTTCAGAAGAGTATTGTTAAAATTCGAAAAAGACTTTAAAATTCTTAAAAAATCGTTTATATTTAGATAAACTCCACTCCTGGACAGGCATAGGCACTTTTATTAACTAATTATAACAAACTTTTTGTCGGCACTCCGCATTGCTATGATTGTCAAGGAGTGAAGTTAAGAACGAAAGGACCCTTTCATGCGTATGAACATGTGCCTCTAGCGAGCGAAGATGGTGATAAGAAGCGTGAGAGAAATTTGAAAATTTAACATCTGTTTAGTGTTCTAAAGAAGTTAAGTGATCGGAGTCTCTTTGAGACTTTAATGAGCATTTATGAGCATTTTGAATTAGGATTTAAAAAATTGTATTTTCTATCCTTATTAATAATAATTACATTATTTAAGTTTCGCGTCAAAATGTATCTCTTCAAATTGGAAAGGGCGCTAAATGAATCTTCAACCAAAAATATGGATTTTTAATCAAACATTTAGTTTCATTTTCAACCCAAAACATTAATTTTCTACCAAAAAAGTCTCGTTTTCAATAAAATATATGAATTTTCATCTAAAAAAGATCAATTTGAAACCAAAATTAGAATATGTAGTTGAAATATTAGAAAAATAAATGTTCGACCGAAAAAAAACAATTATCAACAAAATAGTTTTTTTTCATACAAATAAATTATGTTTTTAACCAAAAATAAAAGAATTAAATTTTCAGTTAAAACAATCAATTTTCAGATAAAAAAATAAATTCTCAACAAAATAATTCAATTTGAAACCCAAAAGATTGAAAGGTTTACTTTTTAGGTAAACTATATGTCCGTTCGCATATATATGAGACGCTCAACACGATGAGTAATCGATATGTGTTTCTTAGTCACATATTAATGAAACGCTTACACGATCGTGGCTCGATATGTGCCGATACATATATTTTTCTTTTTAGGGTTAACCCGGGAGAAGAAATGAGGAAGCTATGAGTTCAATTTATATAATCACAAAAATGATGCTTTATTAAAAGAATGGATCCTATACATGGAAAAGGTTGGCTCGAGGCCCTTAGAAGCGTATTTCTAATTCATAAAGTTTAAGCCGGCTATAAATCTAAGTATCCTAAGATAAGATCTAACCTGGGCTTCTCTATACAATCTTTAGTCTAAAATCGAAGGTCTTTAGTCTTCGATTTTCCTAACTTCTTTCTATTTAAATCTCCTCGACTATTCTAAGTCGGAATAGGAAGTTAATCCTTTAATCTTCTATCTTTTGAATGCTAATTCCCTCAATGGAGGTATAAGAATCTCTGATTCTAAAATCTTTTACTTTTCTCATATTTTTCGTAGACTTTTCTAAGTCTAAATCGCTCAATATATTTGAACACTTGGTCTTTATTTTTCAATTACAATACAATCGTAGAGACTCAGCTACTGCATGCTTTTCCTGGAGGACGATCTTGGCAGATTACAAACCCGGTGTCGGCGATGCAATCCCCTTGCCTGCCCTTTTCTCTTGCCAAGATAAATGAGAAGAATATTTCTAAGTCCTTTTTCTATTGAAAAATATGGGACTTAGAAATGATTACTTCCTAGTCTCTCTCTGGAAACTCACACACAGAAGGTGCAGAAGGTCACCCTTAAAACTGCTATTCCGAGGAGGGATCCAGCGTTCTAGTGGTGTCGTACGAGGCTTTGACGATACAATCATCTAACCAGTCCGCTATACCACTAGAACTTTATAACTCAAGAAAGATGCAATTTTCAATAAAACAGGTGAACTTTTAAATTAAAAGGCTAAATTTAAAAAGAATATAGATAAAATTTCATCGAAAAAATATTGTAGGTGACTTGTCAACATCAGAATATGAATCATTAACTTATTAAAAATAAAATTTGTACTTTATTTGGCAATATCTGTATAAGCAACCGCAGGCCGAGGTGCAGCAATAAATATGATATACATTTGATATATTAGTGTTCATCATAATGTAGAAAAGTTCACATTTCCGACAAAATCGAGTGCGAAGCAGGGGATACGAGATGAGAATATGCTCGTTAAAGCCAAAGGAGTTTTAACAAAAGAGAATTCAAGATCACCAAATTACAGTCGTCGATAGTTTGACCTTTAATTTTAAAAGACCTACGCATAAATGTGGGGCAAATACAAAGACCAAGCGCGAAGCGCGAGATAAATGTATTATCGAGCGCGAATCGCAGGAACCAACAGTCACGCGCCCAAGACGCCCTCAAACTTCCGAATCCCGCTCCTGGCAGATTTACAGCTTCCTCTGACCAAGGACGAGTGAAAAGGAAAATGAATTTTAGGGTGGGAGAAAAATTCATATTTTCCTTTATTGCGCTATAAGTCTATGATGCTGGAATTTTTCTTCTTTCAATTTTAACTATTTTTAATTTAAAGTTCTCTCATTTTCTGTAATTTAAACTAATCTAATAATTTATATATAATTACGAATAGAATTGAGAAAAACCGCTGAAACGAAGAACAGAGTACCAAAGACCCTCATATTTTCTGACTGCAGATTATTCGGCGAAAGAACAATAATTTAAAAATACGAAAGAAGTTGTGAACTTGTTTTTTAAAAAATTTCTATCTCTCCAAGAGCCGTGAGTCTGATCAACTGTATAATTGCTATGTATAGGTTCCGTGCATTTTTCGGATAACATTTTTAATACGTATAATAAAACTATGTACGTCCAAAGAAGGAAGGTGCGTACTAGAGAGAGTTTTCTAACATCTTTCGTCGGTTATCAAAAGGCTCTAGTAACATTTTTATTTTTTATATTATCATTTTGTATAGGTAAGACCTTTCAAAGTATAAAAATATTTGAATTTGTTTTTGAATAATGACCAAATCTCAACCAAGGTCGTGAGTTAGATAAAATTCTGAACTAAGTACCACTTTTTCTTTTTGAAAAAAATTACTATTTTTACCAAAGTTATGAGTTGGATAAATTACAAAATATCTCTTCTGGAATTTTGTGCATCTTTCCGATGGAATTTTGTATATGTATAATAAAACTTTGTCCGCGAAAAAAGGCACATGTGTGTCAAAAATTGTTTCCTAATCTCTTTCGTCTCTATGAAAAAGTTTTAGCTTTTTGTTAATGTTATTCGATATAGTTGCGGCTTTTTAAGATATAAACAATGTATAAACTTGATTTTAAAAGAAATTGCCAATCTAAATCGAAATCGTAATTTAATTATTTTTAATATATCTGTTCTGGATTTCTAAAAAATGTTTCGCATAAAAAATTGTTTACTCATAATGAAACTACCCGCATCTAAAACTGGCAAGCGCGAGCTGAAAAGTCTTTCTTAATCTCTCACTTTTATCCTCATTCAAACGTTTTAATAATGTTTTTATTTTTGTACATTATTGCATATAGGGACGAGGTTTCAAAATATATAAAATTTATAAACTTGTTTTTAAAAAACCACTAGTCTCTACGAAAGTCGTGAATTTTATAAATTGAAAAGTATCTGTTCTGGAATTCTGCGCGTCTAACCGTTGAAATTGTGTATACGTATAATAAAAATATGTCCCGCTAAAGAAGGCATATGCGTGCTGAAACTTTGTTTCTTAATCTCTTGTGTCGTTATGGAAAAGTTTTAGTATTTTTTGACATTATTCCATCTAGGTATGAATTTCTCGAATATAAAAAATTTATGAGCTTGTCTTTTTCTTGCAAGTTCCCAATTACAACCAATGTCGTGAGTTTAGTTATTTTTAAATTTTCGGTTTTGGATTTCCAAAAATTATTTTCAATAAAAATCTGCACATTTAGAATGGAACTATTTACCTCCAAAATGGCTATTGAGTGTTAATAAGAAGTTTTCCCCAATCCCCTTTGTCGCTGTTTAAGAGTTTTAGCACATAGTCTTTTTACTTTTCACGTTATTCCATGTAGACACGTGTTTTCAAATGGAAAAAATTTATGAAACTGTTATCACAAAATTTCCAATCTCTACCAAAGTCGACAGTTTGATAATTTGTATAACTGCTGTGTACAAGATCTGTCCATTTTCAGATGAAATTTTTCATATTATAATAAAACTACATATGTACGTCTAAAAAGGGCAGGCGCTTACTAAGAAATGTTTCTTCATCATTTTCGTCGTTATTAAAAAGTTTTGGTGATCTTTTCATTTTCTACATTATTCCATATAGGTACGACGTTTTAAAGTATAAAAAATTTATGAACTTCTTTTTAAGAAGTTCCCAATCTCAAACAAAATCGTTAGTTTGATCATTTTGAAAATTTGTCTTTTGGAAGTCTGACATATATTTAGGATAAAATTTTGCTTATTAATAATAAAACTATGCTGCTCTACAAAAGACAAGCGCGTGCTTAAAAATGTTTTCTGATCTCTTTTGTCGTTATTCAAAAGCTTTGGTACTTTGCTTACATTATTTCATATAGGCACGTGGTTCCAAAATATAAAAAATGTATGAACATGTTTTTAAAAAATTTGCAATCTTCACCAAAGGCATGAAATTGATAAATTAAAAAATTTCTATTATGGAATGGTGTGTGTCTTTCGATTGAATTTTGTTTATGTATAATAAAACAGTTTCCCGCGAAAAAAGGCATATGCTTGCTAAAAATTGTTTCCTAGTCTCTTTCTTCATTATGAAAAAGTTTTAGTTTTTCTTTCTTGACCTCATTTCGTATAGGTACAGGCTTATAAAATATAAAAAATATATGATCATGTTTTTTCAAAAATGTCAAATCTCAACCAAAGTTGTGAGCTAGAAATAGCTTCTTAATCTCTTTGGTCGTTGTGAAATAGTTATAGTTATCATTTTATTCTTTCTAATTATTCCATATAAATACGAATCATAAGAATTAAAAAATGTATAAACTTGTTTTTAAGAAAAATCACAATCTCAATCAAAGCTGTGATTTTAATTGTTCCTAAAAATTTCTGTTTTAGATTTCTGAAAAATATTTTGTTATAGAAGTTTGTTTATTCATAATAAGACTATACACTTCAACAGTGGCAAGCGCGAGCTGAAAATTTCTTCTTAATATCCTTTGTCCTTATTCCAAAAATTTACTACTCTCTTTATTTTTCTTACATTATTCCATATGGACACGAAAGCTTCAAAATATAAAAACTTTTTAACATCGTTTTCGAAAAATTCTCAGCCTTTACCAAAGTCGTGAGTTTGATAAATTAAAAAATTTCTGCTTAGAAATTCTGCGCGTGCTTCTGATAGAATTTTGTATACGTGAAATAAAACTGTGTCTCGATAAAAAAGGCATGTGCGTTCTAAAAATGATTACTTCATCTCTTATGTCGTTGTGAAAATATAGGTACGAGTTTTTAAAATATAAAAAATTTTTTGTGAACTTGTTTTTAAAAAAATCGCACTTCCAACCAAAGTCGTGAGCATAATCATTTTTTAAATTTCTATGTCAGAGTTTTGGACATCTTTCCGACAAAATTGTGTTTATGTATAACATTATACCTCTAAAAATGGCATGCGCGAGCTCAAAAGTGTTTCTTAGTTCCTTCTAACATTATTGAAAAGTTGTAGTATCTTTTAACTTTTTTACATTATTCGGTATAGGTAGAGGATATAAAAATCAAAACAAAATCATGAGCTTGTATTTTAAAGAATTGTGTACTGCCGCAGAACTGAAACTTCCACCTGGAAGCGACATGAAAACACTACAAATTGTTTGAAGTAGGAATAGGATAAAATATAAACTGGAGATAAAGTGAAAACATTTTTTGAATACAATACGAAATTACGAGTGGACCAGAGGCCAATCAAATCTGTCAATTCTTTTAAAGGATATCGTGCTAAATGAATAAAAATCTACAGACACACGTGCAGACACGGAAAAACATACACACGCAGGCATATTCGCGAAAGCGTGCTTTTCAGGTTCAGAAGGTCTCAAAACGTGGAACTTTGACAAAAACGGGTCAGGGGGGGGGGTCAATTTTACACAAATTGAATACGTTTTCTGGTGAGACTATAATGTGAATTGTCAAAGTGGAATTTTCAATCAAAAGTGGAATAATTAAACTTTCAGTTGAAAATATTTCAGCTTAAGTGATAAAATACGAATTCTTAACAAAAGAGATGAATTTTCCAAGAAAATAATGGGTCTCCAACTAAGAAGATTAATTTTCTACTAAAAAAGATGAATTCCTAACAAAACAGATGGATCTTCCGTCAAGATAGATCAAATTTCCCAACCACAAAGACGAATTTTCAAAAAAAAAAAAAAAATATTAAACCTCATCCAAAAACAGTTACATTTCACAACCAGATAATTGAATTTTTTAGAAGACATTTGAGATATGATTATTTTGTGCCTAAGATTGTCAAAGAAATGTTTGTCTTTTTTTTAAAGTTGTTTTATGCTCTTTTTAATAAACTGATAAAAATGTACGTGATTTTAGGTGTCAAACACATTTTTTCAAACTATTTTTTTTTAATTCTCGTATTTTTAGCTTGAAAATTCAATTATTCAGTTAAAGTTCAATCTCTTCTGTTTTAAAATCTGACCGTTTGGTTGAATTTGCATTAGAAATATTGATTTTTCAACCAAGAAGTTTAATTGTCAATGAAATAAATGAATTTTCAAATAAATAGTTAAGTTTGCCAATTTTCATCAAAAAAGATTTTTCAACCAAGAAAAGGATAATTCAAATAATATTGCTTAGCTTTTAAGCCAAAAATGTGAATTTTCTACGAATCATTTGAATTTTTAATCGATAAATATAAATTTGCAGCAAGAAAGTGAATTTTCAACCCGAAAAGATGACCTTTTAACAAAAAGGTTTGATTACTAACCAAAAAGAACAGTTTTCTGACAAAACATTTGAATTGTCGGCCAAATAATACAACTCCGGAAATTTTTTTTTTTTTCTAAAAGAGTTTCTATATATTTTCCTAGTTCCGGATCCTGCTTCTGAAAAATTTGCAACTTCCCACGACCAACAAAGAATGTTGAAGAAATCTAATAATTAATATATATTTACCAATATAATTGAGTAAAGCTGCTGAAGCAAAGAAGAGGGTACCAAAGACCCTCATGTTTTCTAACTGGAGATTACTCGGTACGAGAAAGATGTATAATTCAAAAATAGAAATGAAGTTGTGAACTTGTTTTTTAAAAAATTTCCAATCTTTACCAAAGTCGTGAGTTTGATAATTTTTATAGCAGCTGTGTGCAGTATTGTCCATTTTCCAGATAAAATTTTCTATAGTATAATAAAACTATGTACGTTTAAAGAAGGCTACATTATTCCGTATAGGTAAGACGTTCCAAAGTATAAAAGATTTATGAACTTGGTTTTTAAAATGTCTGTTTTGAAATTCTAAGAAGCCTTTGCAATACAATTTTTATTATTAATAATAAAACTGAGCTACTCTCCAAATTACAAGCGCGTGCTGAAGAATGTTTTCTAATCTCTTTTGTCGTTATTTAGAAGCTTTATTTGTCTTGTTTACATTATATAAAAAATTTACGAATTTGTTTTAAAAAAATTCGCAATCTTTAGCAAAGTCACGAAATTGATAAATTGAAAATTTTCTGTTCTGGAATTTCATACGTCTTTGCGATCAAATTTTTTATACGTTCATTAAAACTATACACCTCTAAAAATGGCAAGCGAGGGCTAGAATTTTCTTCTCAACATCCTTTGTCGATATTCGAAAGCTTTATTGATCTTTTTATTTTTTTATGTTATTCCGTATAGGCACGAATGTTTCAAAATGTCAACCCTTTATTAACTTGTTTTTGAAAAATTCCCAATCCGTACCAAAGTCGTGAGTTTGATAAATCATAAAATGTATGTTCTGAAATTCTGCACTTGCTTCCGATAAAATTTTGTATAAGTAAAATTAAAATCTGTCCCAATAAAAAGAAATTTGCGTGCTGAAAATGATTTTTTAATTGCTTTCGTCGTCCAAAAAATATAGGTACGAGTTTTGAAAACGTGAAAAATTTATGGACTTGGTTTTCAAAAATCCCAATCTCAACCACAGTCGTGAGTTTAGTCATTTTTCAAATTTTTATCTCGGAGTTCTGTACGTCTTTCCGATCAAATGGTTTTTGTTTATAATAAAAGTATACCTATAGGAATGTCATGCGCGTGCATAAATTTTTCTTAATATATTTTAATGTTAATTAATGTTTCAATGCCTTTTTATTTTTTTTACATTATTTGGTATAGGTACGAGGCTTTAAAAATCAAAAAAATATATGAGCTTGTATTTAACAGAATTATGTACTGCCGCAGAACTGAGATTTCCACCTGAGAACGATATGAAAACAGTAAAAATTCTTTGAAACAGCAATAGGGTAAAATATGAACTGGACAGAGAATAAAATATTTTTCTAATGCAGTACAAAATTATAAAGGGGTCTAAGAGAAGCGAATAGTCGTCCATAGAATTTTCAAATCCTAAAAAAGTGGTTTCAAAAATTTTGAAAATGCTCTGACTTTTCGCGCGGATAAGTATTGATTGTTAGGCTTTTTTTTTAAATATAGCTAGAATCTGAAATCAGAATAAAAGCGAACCTTTAGATTTCCGATTCTAGCTATGTTTTGAAAAAAGCCGGACGGTCAATACTTATCCGTGCGAATTCCGCTATAGGCCCTTTTCGCGGGCGGTTCCTCAATTTTAATCCAAAATGGCTGGCCAACGAAACTTGACTTGAGTTTAGGACAGTAAAAGAGTGTAACGAAAGTCAATCGAATCTGTCAATTATTTCAAAAGATGTGCTAAAAGACTAAGAATCTACAGACACACATGCAGACAAACACACGCAGAAACACGCGTAGGCGCATTCGCGAAAACGTGCTTTTCATGTTTAGAAGGTCTCAAAAAGTGGAACTTTGACAAACAGAGGGGGCTAGGGTGGGGGAGAGGGGCAATTTTACACGAATTGAATACCTCCTGTTGTGGGGATGCAATGTGAATAGTCAAAATTAAATTTTCACACAAAAGTGGAACAATTAAATTTTCAGTTGGAAATATTTAAGCTTAAGTAACAAAATACGAATTCTTAACAAAAGGGATGAATTTTCAAAATAATGAGTCTTCAACTGAGAAGATTAATTTTTTACTAAAAAGGACGAATTCCTAACAAAACAGATAAATTTTCCATCAAGAGAGATCAAATTTTCCAACCACAGAGACGAATTTTCAACCAAAAAAAATTAAACCTCAAGCAAAAACAGTTACATTTTACAACCAGATAATTGAATTTTTCAGAAGACATTTGAGATTTTTGTTATTCTGTACCTAAGGGTGGCAAAGAAATGTTTCTCTTTTTTTGTGAGTTTTTGATGCTCTTTTAAAGAACTGCGAAAAAAGGAACGTACCGTTCAGTGTCAAACAAAGTTTTTTTTCTATTTTTTACGGATCCAGAAACATGAGCAATTTTTACATAAGGTCCGCAAAGATCCGTTTACACATAGTCCATAGAAAATAGAAGAAAATTCCGTTTGAAACTTAATAATATGTGCGTGTCTCTTTAGTTCATTCTTTTGAAATATCATATTTCGACGAAAACATTTTTTTCTTACTTTTTCTGCATAAAATTATTGATTTTCATAAAATTACCAAACGAGTTTTTCTTCAAATTCATGTTCTATTCACAAAAAATTTTTAATCAGCTTTAATGCTCAGGGCTCAGATCGTGCGACTTTTGGACTTTTTTAGAATTTTTTGAAAAAACGCGACTTTCTAAAGTCCCTATGGATGAAGAATTTATCTCTTATAAATAAAAATGGAATAAAAATGGATTAAATAATAATAATAATAATGGATTAAGAATGTATCTTTTATGAAGGAAAAGTTATATTTTTTGTTTAAAAATTAATTTTTTGCTTATCTCCACTATTTAGTTGATAATTCATCTTTCTTCGTTAAAAATGATCCTTTTTGTTGAAGATACAAATTTTCGGGTCTATAATTCAACTGTCCTTTACAATTTTCATATTTCTGGCTTGAAAATTTAATTTTTCAGTTGAAGTTCAATGCTTTTTGTTTGAAAATCTGTCCCTTTGTTTAAATTTCCATTAAAAATATTGATTTTTCAACTAAGATGTTTGATTTTCAACCAAATTAATGATCTTTCAGACAAAAAGTTAAGTTTTCCAGTTTTCATCAAGAAAGATTTTTCAATCATAACAAAAAAAAATTCAAGAAAATTCTTCGAATTTTCAGCAGAAAATTCGAATTTTCTACAAAACATTTGAATTTTCAATCCAAAAATATAAATCTTGAATGGAAAAGTGGATTTTTAGCCAAATAGTTGAACTTTTAATACGAAAAGACGAAATTTTAACGGAGGAGTTTAATCGTTGTTCAAGAAGATTAACCTTCTGCCAATGCATTTGAATTTTAAACTAAATAATACAATTTTTAGCCAAAAAAGAAGAATTTTCAAAAAAAAATATAGACTTTTCAACGGAAAAGAATGATCCTTGTACCAAAAATAATGGTATTTTTAATAAAAGAGGTGAATTTTTTAGTCGAATTGTAAATCTTCATCTAGAGTACTTACATTTTCAATCAGAGAAATTCATTTAAAGACAAAAGCTAATATTCAACTCTGGAAATTATATTCTCTTCTCTAAAAGTGTTTTTATAGATTTTCCTAGTTCCGAACCCTGCTTCTTAAAAATCTACAACTTCTCAGGACTAACAAAGAATGTTGACAGAATCTAATAATTAATAGATATTTATCAATAGAATTGAGTAAAACCGCTGAAGCAAAGAAGAGGGCACCAAAGATCCTCATGTTTTCTAGGTGGAGATTATTCGGTGCAAGAACGATGTATAATTCAAAAATACAAAAGTGGTTGTGAACTTGTTTTTTAAAAAATTTCCAATCTGTAGCAAAGTCGTGAGTTTATTCATTTTTGTAGCAGCTGTGTGTAAGTATTGTCCATTCTTCCGATAAAATTTCCCATATATATGAGATATCGTGTTAAAAATTTTGGACGCTAAATAGAAGGTACTGATGAAGGCGTCGCTGTTCCTAGATATTGAGAATTGTGGAAAAGGTTTTTTTTTTAAATACAAATTTGGAGAATTATTGACCATGCTACAGAGCACTGCAAAAAATTTTCAATTTCGCCAATGGGCTAATTATGAGGTTCAAAATTTCAAAATAGATTTAATTCTTTTTCGAAAATGCGAGTCAATTAAAATTTACTATTAACCTAAATCGTGAGAGATTTGTTGATTATAATGTTCGAGTCAAAATCGCTTCAAAATAAGGAAGTGCCTACGCGTAAAGCCATGCCTGATGGCCGTCCATAAGAATGGAATTCTATATATTTTTAAATGTTGCGCACTCACCAACCTGGAAGGGTGTGGGCTGGTGAGAGGTCGCCCGTTTTTTTTTCTTTTAGTAATCGAAACCTGCAAATATGAAGGAAGCGCTCGGAAGCGCAGGAAGTTCGTGCTAGGAAAAGCGACACCCCGGAGGACCCGTGAGGCAGGCGTTATGAACAAGGAAGGGGAGAAGTGTTCCGGCGTGCCATACGACGCTAACAACACCATGTCCGGATCAGGGCTTCCTTCGGTCGCACTGCTAGGCGGCTGCTGTGGCCTCTCGTTGGCCAGCGGCGGCGAGATATGCTGCCCTCCCTCGGCTTGACAGGATACCTCTGAAGACTCGGTGACCTGTAGACCGAGTAGTGCACATGGTGACGGCAGCGGTGATTCCGGTGGAACCTATAGTCGCCGCGAACGGTGTGGTGAGTCGTCAGCGACCCTTACTGGGCTATCCTCGGTGGTGGAATGAGCGGAATAACGCCGCGTTATGTTTAGCGGCGGAAACCGGTAGTGCGGATCCTTGTAGAAACTGGAAAGCCTCAAGAAGATCGGCTCTCGTTGACGGACGGGCCGCCGGTGTCGCGGGTCCTTTGTCCTGTCGCGACCTTTACGGATGCTCAATAGAGCCCACTTCCTTTCCGCATGAAGGGCCGGCGCCTCAGGATTATATTCCTGAGGGACAACGGCGTCGGCGGCATGGTAGCGAGCAGTGTTGGCCTCCCTGGCCTGTTTCGCTCTTCTCTCCTCCTGGAGTCGACTCGCCTCAACCAACCGCTGGGCTCGTTCCGTCTCACCAGCTTGATGGCGCCGCTCGTTAGCGGCAAAACGTGCGGCCCATTTGGCCTCCTCATTTG
>JAWWEA010253822.1:0-13326 GCA_035222095.1 Andricus quercuspetiolicola | reverse complement strand
AATGCACAACCGGTTACCCTTTGATAGAAAAAATAATTTTTTTTTGCATATTTGTTCATTTTATACCTAAATTAAAATTCTGATGGAAGAAACTGACGTTTGACAATATTTTTCATTATTATTAACAATTCTGATCAGCAAATGCATTTTATAGTCGTTTTCTAATTGGAAAAATCTCTTTTTTGATGAAATGTTTATTTGGTCATAAAAAATAAAACTCCTACGAAATATGCTGATATCCAACATTTCCCATTGTTATAAACGATCTTGACCAATTAATTAATTATTTAGTTCTTTATAACAATGTGAAACGTTGTTAGATGTCAGTATATTTCGTAGGACTTTCAATTAATTTTAATTAATAAACTAATTAATTGTTGATAACAATGGAAAATGTTGTTGGATGTCCGCATATTTCGTGGGAGATTTAATTCATTTTAAATAATTTATTTATTAATTTTTTGTAACAATGGGAAATACTTTTAAATGTCAGTACATTTCGTAGCAGTTTTAATTAATTTAAATTAATTAATTACTTGTTTATAAGAATGGGAAGTGTTGTTGGATGTTGGTATGTTTCGTATGAGTTTTAATTAACTTTAATTATTTGATTAATCAATTGTTTATAACAATTAGAAATATAGTTGGATGTCAGTATATTTCGTAGGAGTTTTAATTAATTTTAATGAATAAACTAATTAATCGTTCATAACAATGGGAAATGTTGTTGGATGTCAGTATGTTTCGTAGGAGTTTTAATTAATTTTAATTATTGATTTATTAATTGTTTGTAACAATGGGAAATATTGTTCGATGTCAATATATTTCGTAGGAGCTTTAATTAATTTAAATTAATTAATTAATTTTTCATAACAATGGAAAATGTTGTTGGATGTCATTGCATTTCGTAAGAGTTTTAAATAATATTAATTAATTAATTATTTGTTCATAACAGTGGAAAATGTTTTTGGATGTTGGTATAGTTCGCACGAGTTTTAATTAATTTTAATTAATTAATTTAATAAATGTTTGTAACAATGGGAAATGTTGTTCGATGTCAGTATATTTCGTAGGAGTTTTAATTGATTTTAATTAATTAATTAATTATTTGTTCCTAACAGCGGGAAATACTGTTGGATGGTGGTATGTTTCGTACGAGTTTTAATTAATTTTAATTAATCAACTAATTAATTGTTCATAACAATGAGAAATGTTGTTGGTTGTCAGTATATTTCGTAGTAGTTTCATTTTTTATGACCTAATGAACATTTCAGCAAGAAAGAGATTTTTCCTGTTCGAAAACGACAATTAAATGCATTTTTTGATTAGAATTGTTAATAACAATGAAAAATATTGTCATGTGTCAGTTTCTTCCATCAGAATTTTAATTTAGGGATAAAATGAACAATTATGTAAAAAAATGGATTTTTTCTATTAAAGAGTCACCGGTTAATTCATTTGTTAATTAGTATTGTTTATAAAAATGGTCAATATTGTTGATTGTCTATTTCTGTTATCCAATTTTCATTTTTGAAGGCAAAACTAATGATTGCGCCGAAAAAATGCATTTTGTATATCCAGACGTGCTTATTTATTAAATTTGTTGATGAAATTTGTTTATAAAAATCAAAAAAATAATACTTTAGTGTTTGATTTTAATGAAACATTGATTTCACTCGATTTTAAGCCAGTGAGATGAATTTTTAACATAAAGAGACGAATTCAAAAAGAATTAAATTTCAACCAAACAGTTGCATAAACAACCAAATATATGAATTTTCCAGTAAAAAATACGCTTTTTTCAAAAAATAGTTGAAGATTCAACCAAACATTAAATTTTGAAAGCCAAAAGGACGAATTTTTTCCAAGAAAGTTGAAGTTTTAACAAAAAAGTTACTTTTCAACCATGAAGGAATTTCAAATCCAGGAGGATGAATCTTGAAAAACATGGTTGAATTTTCGATGAAAAGTTATAATTTAATAAAATATTAAAATTTTCTAAAAATAATTGCTTTTGACAAAATAGTTGAATTTCTAAGCCAATAGTTGAAAATGAGTTTTCAACAAATTTGTTGAATTTTCTACCAAAAAGATGAATTCTCTACCAAGAAAATTAATTTTCTACCAAAAAAGATAAATTTTGAACAATTTACATGAATTTTCAACAAAATGATTCAATTTTAAAACCGGAAAGATAAATTGTCTACAAAAAAGTTAAATTCTCAACTCAGAAATATGATTCTTAACTGAAGAGTCAGCTTAAGTATCCTGAAGTATCTTAAGTCACTTGAAGTTACTTGGATTCACTTGAAGTTACTTGAATTCAATTGAAGTCAGTTTAAATATCCTGAAATGTCTTAAGTCACTTGAATTCACTTGAAGTCTCTTGAATTCACTTGAAGTCACTTGAATTCCCTTGAAGTCACTTGAAGTCACTTGAATTCAATTGAAGTCACTTGAATTCACTTGAAGTCTCTTGAAGTCACTTGAATTCACTTGAATTCACTTGAAGTCACTTGAATTCACTTGAAGTCATTTGGAATCATTTAAAGACAGTTTAAATATCCTCAAATATCTTAAGTCACTTGAAGTTGCTTGGATTCACTTGAAGTCACTTGAATTCAATTGAAGTCAGTTTAAATATCCTGAAATGTCTTAAGTCACTTGAATTCACTTGAAGTCTCTTCAATTTACTTGAAGTCACTTGAATTCCCGTGAAGTCAGTTGAAGTCACTTGAATTCAATTGAAGTCACTTGCATTCACTTGATGTCTCTTGAATTCACTTGAAGTCACTTGAATTCACTTGAAGTCACTTGAATTGAATTGAAGTCAGTTTAAATATCCTGGAATGTCTTAAGTCACTTGAATTCACTTGAAGTCTCTTGAATTCACTTGAAGTCACATGAATTCCCTTGAAGTTACTTAAATTCACTTGAAGTCACTTGAATTCACTTGAAGTCTCTTGAATTCACTTAAAGTCACTTGAATTCACTTGAAGTCACTTGAATTCAATTAAAGTCAGTTTAAATATCCTGAAATATCTTAAGTCGCTTGAAGTCACTTGAATTCAATTGAAGTCACTTAAAATGTTCTGAAATATATGAAGTCATTTGAAGTCATTTCAAGTCACTTGAATTCACTTGAATTCACTTGAAGTGACTTGAATTCAATTAAAGACATTTTAAAAATCTTGAAATATCTGAAGTCATTTGAAGTCACTTGAATTTACTTGAAGGCACTTGAATTATTCTGAGTCATTTAAAATGTCCTGAAATATCTGAAGTAATTTAAATTCACTTGAAGTCACTTGAAGTCACCTGAAGTCACTTGAATTCACTTGAGAGTACTTCGAAGAGTGCTTGGAAGAGTACTTGTAAGAGTACTTGGGAGAGTACTTGGGAGAGTACTTGGGAGAGTACTTGGAAGAGTACTTGTGAGATTACTTGGAAGAGTACTTGGAAGAGTACTTGGAGGAGTACTTAGAAGAAAACTTCTTTTTTTAATTTTATTCCTCTGCGAACGATAATTATGGTTCACAGAGTTTTGTTATAAGAAGACATCAGAAGGAAGCTGTTTTCAGTTTCAAAATAAATTCCCGTAAATATATGAACAGGAAAGTACTTCGAAGAGTACTTGGGAGAATACTTGGAAGAGTACTTGGGAGAGTACTTGGAAGAGAACTTGGAAGAGTACGTGGAATAATACTTGGTATAGTACTTGGGGTAGCACTTGGAAGAGTACTTGGAAGAGAACTTGAAAGAGTACGTGGAATAATACTTGGGATAGTACTTGGAGTAGTACTTGGAAGAGTACTTGGGAGAATACTTGGAAGAGTACTTGGAGGAGTAGTTGGAAGAAAACTTCTTTTTTTAATTTTATTCCTCTTCGAACCATAATTATGGTTCATAGAGTCCTATTATAATAAGACATTACAAGGAAATTTTTTTCAGTTTAAAAATAAATTGCCGTAAAAATATGAACAGGATAGTACTTAGAAGATGGAAAAGAACTGGAGGTAATATATTTAACGTCAATTTTATTCTTGTCACTCAAACGAGCAAAATAAGTGAAAAAGCAACTCATGTGATGTGGAGAGAATGAGATGATTTTATCTCGCAGCAAGGCAAACTGCGAGACTCGCGTGAAAGCTGATCAGTTTTTTTTAGTAATTTCCTATCCTGAGCATAAAAACAAGCCTGGTATGTAAATTTTCTCAATTTTCTTGCAAGCTGTATTTGAAAAGAAGGGGTCTTCAAATAATTTTAATAACTAATTAGATCTGGGCTTTTACAGAGTAGCCGCAGGTCAGGGGAAAATTGTAAATCAGGGAGGTCAGGGATTTTCAGAAAAAATTGTATTTGGGGAATTTCTGTCCCTTTTTTTCAAATAAATTAAAATAGAGATCTAAACATTTTTTTAAATTAGTTTGAAATATTTGAAGGTTTTTAAAGGTTTTTCAGGAATTTTTAATTAATTTTAATAATTTGAAGGAATTTCAAACAATTTTAAAATCTTTGGGGTATTTAAAAATATTCTAAGGCATGTTTTATAAATTTCAGTAATTACAAGGAATTTCGAAAACCTGGAAAGATTTTGGATTATTTTAAAATACTTCATGAAATTTTTAGTAATTTTCAATAAAAAGAAAGGATTCCAAAAAGATTTGAAAGACTTCAGGGTATTTATAAAAATTTAACTGAATTTTCGAGCGCTTTAAAAAGTTTCAACAGATTTAAACAATTTTCAAAAAATTTGAATTATTTTAGGGTATTAAAAAATATTCCAAGCAATGTTTATTTCATTATGTTTTAATAATTAGAAGGAATCGCAAAGGATTTTAAAGAGATTAGGATATTTTGGAAAATTCCAAGGAATTTTCGAGAACTTCAGAAAGTTTCAAGGGATTTCAAAAGATTTTGTAAAATTTAAATATTTTAGGGTATTTGAAAACATTCCAAGGAATTTCTTATATATTTTAATAATTTTGGAGGACTCCGAAGAATTTTAAAGATTTTAGGGGTTTCGAAAATATTCTAAGGAATTTTCAAGAGCCTTAAAATGTTTAAGGGTATTTTAGGGTATTTGAAAATATCCCAAGGCAAGTTTTATAAATTTCAATAATTAGAAAAAATTTCAAAAACCTGGAAATATTTTAGGGCATTTTAAAAGATTCCCAAAATTTTAAAATAATTTTTATTAACTAGAAGAGATTCCAAAGAATTTGCAAGATTGTAGGGTATTTTCAAATGTTCTAAGCAATTCTCAAGATCTTTAAAAAGTTATAACAGATTTCAAAACATTTCAAAGAATTCGAAATATTTTAAGGTATTTTAAAAACTTCCAAAGAATTCTTAATAAATTTTAATAATTAGAAGGAATTGCAAAACCTGGAAAGATTTTAGGGTATTTCAAAAGATTCCAACAAATTTTAAATCATTTTTAATAATTGGAAGGGATTCCAAAGAAGATTAGAGATTTTAGTTTATTTTCAAATATACTAAGGAATTTGAAGGGAATTGCAATATTTTAGGGTATTCTAAAATATTTCAAGGAATATTCATTCAATTTTAATAATTAGAAGGAATTTCAAAAACCTGGAAAGATTTTAGGGTATTTTAAAAGATTCCAAGACACTTTTAGTAATTGTTAATAACTAGAAGGGATTCCAAAGGATTTTAATGCTTTTAGGGTATTTATAAAGCTTTGAACAAATATTCGAGTGCTTTGAAAAGTTTCAACGGATTTCAAAAGATTAAAATTTTTTTTAATTTTAGGGTATGTTATAATGTTCAAATCCATGTTCAGTAAACTTCAAGAATTAGAAGAAATTCCAAAGAATTTTAAAAACTTTAGGGTATTTAAAAATATTCCAAGGCATGTTTTATAAATTTCCATAATTAGAAGGAATTTCGAAAACCTCGAAATATTTTAGGATATTTTTAAAAATTACAAGAAATTTTTAGTAATTTTTGAAAAGTAGAAGGGATCTCAAAGAATTTCAAAGATTTCGGGGTATTTTCAAATATTCGGAGGAATTTTTAAGAGCCTTGAAAAGTTTTAGCCGATTTCAAAAAATTTCAAAGGATTCGAAGTAGTTTAGGGTATTTTAAAAGATCTCAAAAAATATTTATTAAATTTCAATAATTAGGAGGGATTTCAGAAACCTGGAAAAACTTTACTGTATTTAAAAAAATTTCAAGAAATTTTTAATAATTTCTATTAACTAGAGGGGATTCCGAAGAATTTTAAATATTTTAGGGTATTTTCAAAAATCCCAAGAAATGTTCATTAATTTTTAATAAGTAGAAGAGATTCCAAAGTATTTTATTGATTTCAGGGTATTTATAAAACTTTGAACAAAAAAGTAAAGAGACAGCTTTAAAAGTTTCAATGGATTTCAAAAGATTTCAAAAAATCTTAAATATTTTAGGGTATTTTGAAATATTCCAAAGAATTAGAATTTTAATAAGTTTTAACAACTAAGAGGAATTCCAAGGGATTTCAAAGAGTTTAGAGAATTTTTTAAAAATCCCAAGAAATTTTTGAGAGCTTTAGAAAGTTTTAATGGATTTCGAAAGATTTAAAGGAATTAAAAGTATTTTAGGGTATTTATAAAATGAGTTTTCGTGCACTTAAAAAAGTTTCAACGGATTTCAAAACATTTCAAAAACCTTGAAATATTTTTTGGTATTTCATAATATCCCAAAGTATTTTCAATAAACTAAAAAAATTATAAAAAATTCCAAATCATTTTAAAGTACTTGGAGTATTTTAAGAGATTCCAAGGAATTTCTTATACATTTCAATAATTTGAAGGGTTTTCAAAGAATTTTCAAAATTTTATGGTATTTTCAAAAATTCTAAATAATGTTTACGAGATTTAAAGAGTTTCAAGAGTTTTTAAAAAATTTGAAATATTGTCCGGTATTTTTAAAGATTTCCAAGAATTTCTAATGAATTTCAATTAGAAGGAATTCGAAAGTATTGTAAAGACTTTAGGGTATTTTGAAAGATTGCAAGGAATTTTTATTAAATTTTAATTACTAGCAGGAATTCCAAAGAATTTTAAGGACCTCAGGGTATTTTCGAAGATTTCAAGGAATTTTTAATAAATTTTAATAACAAGAAGGAATTCTAAAGAATTTTAAAGACTTTAGAGTATTTTCAAATGCTCCAAGGAATTTTTAATAAATTTTAGTAACTGGAAGGAATTATACAGGATTTTGAAAATATTAGAGTATTTTCAAAGATTCGAAGAAATTTAAAAAAAAATTAAAGACTAGAAAGAATTAAAAAGAATTTTAAGGAATTTAGGCTATTTTTAAATATTCCAGGGAATTTTTAACAAATTTTAATAACAAGAAGGAATTCTGAAGAATTTTAAAGACTTCAGGGTATTTTCAAATATTCCAAGAAATTTTCAATAAAATTTTATAACTGGAAGGGATTTCAAAAGATTTTAAAGACTTTAGGGTATTTTCCAAGATTCCAGAGAATTTTTGATAAACTTCAATAACTAGAAGGAATTCCAAAGAATTTTAAGGACTTTAGGGTATTTTTAAAGATTCCAAGGGATTTTTAATAAATTTTAATAGCAAGAAATAATTCTAAAGAATTTTAAAGACCTTAGGGTATTTTCAAATATTCCAAGGAATTTTTAATAAATTTTAATAACTGGAGGGAATTTCAAAGAATTTTGGAGATATTAGGGTATTTTCGAAGATTTGAAGGTATTTTTTTATAAATTTTAATAAAAACAAGGAATTTTCAAGAATTTTGAAGATATTAGGGTATTTTGAAAGTTTCTAAGAAATTTTAAATAAATTTCAATAAGTGGAAGGAATTTCAAGGGATTTTAAAGAATTTAGGGTATTTTCTAAGATTCCAAAGAATTTTTAATAACTTTTAATAACTAGAAGGAATTCGAAAGAATTGTAAAGACTTTAGGGTATTTTCAAAAATTCCAAGGAATTTTTAATAAATTTTAGTAACTGGAGGGAATTTCAAAGGATTTTGAAGATATTAAGGTATTTTCAAAGATTCGAAGGAATTTTTTATAAATTTTAATGAAAACAAGGAATTTTCAAGAATTTTAAAGACTTTAGGGTATTTTTTAAGATTCCAAGAAATTTTTAGTAAATTTTAATAACTAGAAGGATTTCCAAAGAATTTTAAGGACTTTAGGGTATTTTCCAAGATTCCAAAGAATTTTTAATAAATTTCAATAAGTGGAAGGAATTTCAAGGGATTTTAAAGACTTTAGGGTATTTTCCAAAATTCCAAAGAATTTTTAATAACTTTCAATAACTAGAAGGAATTTGAAAGAATTATAAAGACTTTAGGGTATTTTGAAAGATTCCAAGGGATTTTTATTAAATTTCAATTACTTGAAGGAATCCTAAAGAATTTTAAGGATATCAGGGTATTTTCAAAGATTCTAAGGAATTTAAAAAAAATTTTAATAACTTGAAGGAATTCCAAAGAATTTTAAGGACTCTAGGGTATTTTCAAATATACCAAGGAATTTTTAATAAATTTTAATAACTAGAAGGATTTCAAAAGAATTTTAAAGACTGGAGGGTATTTTCAAATATTCCAATGAATTTTTAATAAATTTTAATAACAAGAAGAAATTCTAAAGAATTTTAAAGACTTTAGGGTATTTTAAAAGATTCCAAGGAATTTTTAATACATTTTAATAACTAGAAGGAATTCCACAGAATTTTAGAGACTTTAGGGTATTTTTAAATATTATAAGGAATTTTTGATAAATTTCAATAAATGAAAGGGATTCCAGAGGATTCTAAAGACTTTAGGGTATTTGTAAAAGCCCCAAACAATTTTCGAGCGCTTTGAAAAGCTTAAAGAGATTTCAAAATATTTTACAGGATTTGAAATATTTTGGGGTATTTCAAAAGATGCCAATAAATTTTTTATAATTTTTAATAGTCAGAAGCGATTTAGAAGGATTTTGAAGATTTTGAAGGTATTTTTAAAACCACCAACGAAGTCTCAAGAGCCTTGCAGAATTTTAAGAGATTTAAAAAGATTTAAAAGAATTAAAAATTTTTAAGGACATTTAAAAATATTTCGTTGAATTTTTAATAGATTTGAATAATATTAAGGCATTCCATAGAATTTTAAAGCTTTCAGGGTATTTATAAAATTTTTAAGGTATTTTCAAGAGCTTCAAAAAGTTTCACAGGTTTTCAAAATATTTCAAAGGATTTTAAAATTCTCAGCGTACTTTAAAAGATTCCAAGGAATTTTTTTAAACTTCAAAAAGTCCCAAGGTATTTCAAAAGATTATAGAGTTTTCAGGATATTTTCAAATAAAACTTTTAGAAAAATTTTCCAAGAGCTTCAAAATTTTCATGTGATTTGAAGAGATCGCAAAGGATTTGAAATATTTTTGTGTATTTGAAAATGTTTCAAGGAATTTTCAACAGATTTTAATAATTTGAAGTGATGCCAAAGAATTTTAAACATTTGAGGGCATTTTAAAAAATTTTCAGGGAATTTTCAAGAGATGAATTTTGCAAGATTATGAAATTAAAAAAAAATCAAATAATTTCGAGAGATACTTAGGAATTTTAAAAGAATACCAAAAAAATGTAGTTTAAAGTAAAATTCAGATTTTTGAAAATTTTGAAACTGCTCAAATTTTCCCTAAAATTTTGTAAAACTCGATAAAGAAAAATAACGCATTTAGTTCAATTCTTTAATTGAAAATTAATGCTTTTGTGGAAAACTCATATTTTCGGTTTAAAAGATTTTATTTTTTGTCAAAAATTCACCATTTTTTTACAAAATATTTAATGTTTTTTGCTAAAAAACACAACTGTTTAGAAAATATTATTTTTTGGTTGAGGGCTCAGCTAATTTGTTTACAATTTGTCTTTTTTTTATAAATTAACTAGTTTTTATTCAAAATAAAAATCTTTCTGTGATGAAATATTAGGTTTTTTGTTGAGAATTTACCTTTTTGTTTGAAAATTCAACTATTTTGTTGAGGATCAACTTTTTTCTTGAAATTTTTAACATACCTGATATTTGAAAAAAAAATTTTTGAATTTCTTCAAAGCTCACAGGAAAATTGTATTAATATGTCCTTGAAAACAAATAAACCTGAATAATAAATATTTTTTTGAAATTTTTATTTTGTATTCAAAATTATTTTGATTGATGATACTAGTTTACAAAAGAAACAAAAGGAAAAGTACTTATAAATATTTTTAATTGCACGCCAGTTATTTTATCGTACGTGTGATAACTGTGCTTTTCATGTGCACTCAATTAAACTGAATCATACGAACGATAAAACACAATATTTAAAATTTCAGGACCAATTTAATTTTTTTATTTTATTCTTTGCCGACGTAGAAAATCAGGCGTTTATATGATCGAGCTCGTTCGCGTTTTTTCAGTACCCTCAAATAAACTATTAACATATTATAAATAATTTGAATTTTTTAATAAACTCTCTGCCACTTCTATGTTTCTAAATTTGAATTTTAAAGCGTATAAATATTCATGAATGAAGATCAGCCATTTATCGAGTTGGAACTTCGCAGTACAATTGTTACTTGCATGTTACATTAGTACTATTGCTTGTTAAACATTGTGGACTTACATAAATTAATTTTAAGCACAAGTTGAGCAAGCACGTTAATTTTTTTATTCTTTTCTCATATACAAAGTAGTTAAACTAGTGTGAAAAATGATTTTAATGTTTAATTAAGATAAGAGAATCAGTGCTAGGTCCCCTGTAGGAAACTATCGGGGCACTATACGGGGCCAGGATAGACCGTCTATACCGCTAACATAGCGCTGTCTAGGCGGTCTTTCATGGTCCTGTCAAGGCATGTTTTATAAATTTCATTAATTAGAAGAAATTTCCAAAAACTGGAAAGATTTTAGGGTATCTTAAAACATTCCAAAAATTTTTTAATAATTTTTGATAAATAGAAGAGATTCCAAAGAATTTTCAAGATTTTAGGGTATTTTCAAATATTCTCAGCAATTTTCAGGAGCTTTAAAAAGTTATAACAGAGTTCGAAGAATTCAGAATATTTTAGGGTATTTTAAAAAGTTCCAAAGAATTTTTAATAAATTTCAATAATTAGAAGGAATTTCAAAAACCTGAAAGAATTTTAGGGTATTTTAAAAGATTCCAACAAGTTTTAAATCATTTTTAATAATTGGAAGGGATTCCAAAGAAGTTTAGAGATTTTGGTTTATTTTCAAATATACTAAGGAATTTTCGAGATCTTCAAACAGTTTACATGCATTTCAAAAAATTTCAATGGATTCGAAATATATTAGGGTATTTTGAAAGATTCCAAGGAATATTTATTAAATTTCAATAATAAGAATGAACTTTAAGAACCTGGAAAGATTTTAGGGTATTTTAAAAAGTTCTAAGAAATTTTTAATAATTTTTAGTAATTAGGAGGGATACCAAAGGATTTAAAATATTTTAGGGTACTTATAAAACTCTAACGAATTTTCAAGAGCTTTAAAAAGAATTAATGAATTTCAAAAGATTTCAAACGATTCGAAGTAGTTTAGGGTGTTTAAAAAAATTCCAAAGAATTTTCAATAAATATGAATAATTGGAAGGGATTTAAAGGGATTTTAGATTTTAGGGTATTTATAAAACTTTCAAGTAATTTTCAAGGACTTTAAAAAGTTTCAAGAGATTTTAAAGGATTTCAAAGTATTTGCAATATTTCAGGGTATTTGAAAATATTCCCAGGAGATTCCCAAAGATTTGAAGTAATTAAAAGTATTTTAGGATATTTATAAAATGAGTTTTCGTGCACTTTAAAAAGTACCAACGGATTTCAAAACATTTCAAAAATTTTAAAATATTTTTTGGTATTTCATAATATCCCAAAGCATGTTCAATAAAATTAGAAAAATTAGAAAAAATTCCAAATAATTTTAAAGTACTTAGGGTATTTTAAGAGATTCCAAGGAATTTCTTATACATTTCAATAATTTGGAGAGTTTACAAAGAATTTTCAAAATTTTATGGTCTTTTCAAAAATTCTAAAGAATGTTTGTGAGATTTAAAGAGTTTCAAGAGATTTAAGAAAACTTGAAATATTGTAGGGTATTTTTAAATATTTCAAAGAATTTTTAATAAATTTTAATAGCTAGAAGGAATTTTTAATAAATTTTAGTAACTAGAAGGAATTTTAAAGAATGTTAAGGACCTCAGGATATTTTCAAAGATTCCAAGGAATTTTTAATAATTTTAATAACAAGAAGGAATTCTATAGAATTTTAAAGACTTTAGGGTATTTTCAAATATTCCAAGGAATTTTTTAATAAATTTTAAAAACTGGAAGGAATTTCAAAGGATTTTGAAGATATTAGGGTATTTTCAAAGGTTCTAAGAAATTTTAAATAAATTTCAATAACAAGAAGGATTTCCAAAGAATTTTAAGGACCCAAGGGTATTTTCAAAGATTCCATGGGATTTTTAAAAAATTTTAATAACAAGAAGAAATTTCATTCGTTAGTACTATTGCTTGTTAAACATTGTGGACTTACATAAATTAATTTTTAGCACAAGTTGAGCGTGCAATTTAATTTTTTTATTCTTTTCTCATATACAAAGTAGTTAAACTAGTGTGAAAAATGATTTTAATGTTTGATTAAGCTAAGAGAACCAGTGCTGGGTCCCGTTTAGGAAACTATCGGGGAACTATTTGGGGCCTGGATAGAACATCTCTACCGCTAATATGGTGCTGCCTATGCGGTCTATCATGGCCCTGTTAAGGCGGTCTATTATGGCCCCGTCAAGTCAATCTATTGTGGCCCTGGCAAGGCGGTCTATTGTGGCCCAGTCAAGGCAGTCTTTTATAGCGCTCAGTTTAAGTGACACATTTTTGTATGGTCAGTATTTGGATTGAAAAATTAGACAAACGTTTGGTCCTGATAGTCTAGCTAGCACACGATTAGGGCCCGAGAAGATTGACTATATAACGAAGAAAAAAATTCATTTTTTTTAATGTTCCTTTTTCATTTTTAGTACATTTAAACAGATAAGGTTCTTTGGAAATGTACAAAAAAATATTTGAATGAGACAGTAAGTTTGTTGGTCATGGCGGGCTAGCCAGTACCCGATTAGGGCCCAAAAAACTGACTAGATAACGAGGGAAAGAAAATTTTGTTTTCATTTTCATTTTTCATTTTTAGTAGATTTAAACAGCATTGCTTTCTTGCGAATGTAAAAAAGAGTATTTGGATGAGATACTTAGCAAATATTTTGGTCTTTATGGGGTAGCCAGCATCCGAATAGGGCCCAAAAGAAA
>JAWWEA010252946.1:0-13327 GCA_035222095.1 Andricus quercuspetiolicola | reverse complement strand
CGTGAAGATAAATCAGATTTATGACGTGGCTATGCATACTTTACAGTTGCTCAGACATGTTTTCAAGCAGCGGAGAGATGTGGATTGTGTTTTGAAACATGAGTACATTATAATTAGAGCTGAAGGCGAAACTTCTTCAGAATAAGTTGCGCAAGATTGCTTGAAAAATAATGCACGAACTGAAATTGCATGTTTTTGGTCTGTAAGAAATGAAACAATAAGTATATGTGAGAACTCTTAAAAATAAAAAATATTAACATTTTCTAATGACGCTGTTTTTTCTTGTAGCCTTTGAACTTCGTACTCAGATTTTATGAAATAAACAATGTTCATTTTCGAAAGGTCAATCCATTTAGCTATAATATTATAGCCTCATAAGAGGAAGAATTTTTGTGAGAAATATAGTATGAAACACCAACAAGTAGCTACAGGATTCCGTCAGGCAAATTGACAAGTAGAGTTCGTAATAAAGTCACTTGGTCTTATGCTAGGTACTTTTTTCCGAAATTTCAAACCATTTATTCTCTCATTTAAAAAAGGCCAATTTCCAGGTAAATGGTTAAATCTTTAGCCAAAAGAAATTAATTTTCCACCAGTTGCATTTTTAATCGAAAAATTTGATTTTCTACCAAATAAATTTTAAACGAAATAGTTGAACTCTTAGTCTTAAAAACGATCACTTGTCAACCACAAATGGAACATGCGCTAAAAAACAATAACTTTTAATTTAGAATAGCGAATTTTGTACAAAACAGTTAAACTTTTTACCAAATAATAAAAACTTTTAACAAAGAGTTATTAATCAAACAAATAGTTGATTTTTCAATTGGAATTTTGAAGCTTTAACAGCAACAAAATTAATTTTTGATAATGTAGTTCAATTTTTAACCAAAGACCCAAAAGACTTCGCAAATTACACACGGCCCCAAATATTTACGTGCTTTCAGATTTGTTATGAACGTGAACACTGTAATTGAAAAACATAATTAAACTGGAATTCAGTGCCTCATTATATTTAATTTGAAAAGTTCTTTCAAATCATTGGGGGAGCCCTCTCCGAAAAATTTTCTGGATCCGCCCTTGTCATGTACACGAGTCTACCGGCGGAACGCCGAGTAAATTTAATACAATAAAAATTGAAATTCTTATAAAGAAATTAGTAAAAAATATTAATACCTTCCATATTTGACACATTTACATGCAATAAGCCAATATTTGCAGGAAAAAATGGAAATAAAATGATCATAACTCAAAAATAGAAGACGATAAACATCAATTCCTAATTGTTGATAATAATTCAACAAATGAATATGAAATTAGGTCATTTTTAATGAAAAAAATTTAGATTTTTGAGTAGAACTAGATGTAAATATTTCACTAAAGAGCTTCTGCTACGACAGCTTGCACTGTAACAAGAATCGTGTGTTACTTAAACAAATTTAAAAAACAAACGCAATATTTTGCCATTTTTTTAGTGGATAAGCTTTATTTTTTATCAGAATTAATAACTGGAAGGTTGCGAATGTGTCCTGCTGTTTTAGTTTAAACTCAGGCATTAACTGCTTATTATTTAAACACATTTAATTGACAAATTAGTTATTTGAGTATCTTTCAACATAGAACTTTTTTCACAGAATCAACTAAAAACGTCTTAGAGATAGTCTATTGTTATAATGATTTGCAGTTGAGCAATAATTGCAGATTATTTGAATAAATTCAATAAACAAGCGCGCTGGTTGTCTGTTTATTAATAAGTCAGTTTCGTTTTTTTAGCAGAGTCAAGTAAAACGATATCAATAATGGACTTTTGCAATGACGATTTGCAGTTAGAAAATGACTTTATGTTGTTTAAACAAATTTGATGAAACATGTATTGTTTCACAATTGTGACAGTCTTTTCCTCAGTTATATGCACTTTGAAATTTGAGTATGCCTGTGTATTTTTAATGTGAATTTAATAAATGCAGTCAAACTCGTAGATAGGCGCAGTTTTGGGGCTAACGGTGGACTTGACCTAGCCTAACCGAACCGGACATAGGCCAACTCCGATCGTGAACGTATGCCACGAATAAAGCTACCCCAAGTTCTCTAGTCGAGGATAGTCTAGGGTTCTTCCATAAAGCACGTAGCACGTTTTTGTTTTTAGTCTATCTGTATCCTTCCCTGTTTCCTGAGTATTCTTGTCCGAGCGCGCAAGAGGGTACCAATACTAATGTGGTAATGCAGTTGGACTGAGCAGATGTTCTTCTAAAATCTAAAGGACGCATGATCCAAGCCCACAGTCAACCACTCAGCCACATACCTGACGCAGTTCTGTTTCGGATATCGATTAAATCAGAACAAATTTCCATGTCAGAATGTTTTCTGCACGTCCATTGCGTGAGGAAATTTATTAACTTGGATATTACTGGGACAAGATAACTGAAAATAAATTGTCATCAAATAAAGACGTTTTAAGCGTATTATTTTTCAATCTTCGTGTGGTGGAGTTAAGTTTAGGCGAAAGTCCCAGGCTAGCATTGCTGGAGGTTATCTCATATTCAATTTAGGCCGATAAAACTTCTAAAATATTCAAGGGTTCCCAAGATGTGATAATAAATGTCCAAGCGTGTCTGCGTCGAGTCTCAGTTGGCGAGCACCGCAGACGGACAGACACGATGGTAAAGTGACTGAAATTCGGCGCAGACGCGCTTGGACATTTTTAGTCGTAAATGAAGAAACCGTTTCTTGTCCCATTTCTAAACGAGTAGACAAGTTTCAAAGTCAGCAGTGATTCTTAATAGTACTTTCGCTGATCGTACCGACAATTTCCGACAGTAGCGTACATTATTTGTTACAAATAATTCTTTTTTTGTTGAAGATCAAACTGCTAAAGTAAAAATCGTGATCATTCAAAAGGTGAATTCGCAAATATTAAAAGAATACAGTTAGTGGTTCGCACGCGATTATTTGGTTGTTAGCCGACCAAAGAAAAGAAAAGACTATTCATTTCTTCAGTAGCTAACCTACTGGAAATTCCTACAAATGGTTCGGAACCAGTGAAGTTTTCCCTTGCTACTAGTTTTGCTAGCCTGTCCTAGATCTCATTGCTTTGATGCCACTGTGTCCAGGGACCCATAGTAGAGCTACTCGGTTTTCCGTCGCTGAATTTTTAAGTGCCTTAAAGCATCCGCATTCTAGTAGCAATGTAGTCGTTGTTCCATTCAGGGCCATTATAGCAGCCCAGCTGTCTGAGCAGTTGTGGATGTTCCTTTTGTTGGCATACTACTGTGCCTTATAGGCGCACTGGAGCACGGTCATAATCTCAGATTGTAGAACTGTGGTATACACCGGCTTCTGCTTTCTCCTTGTTCCTGGAGTCATCTGTGAACCAGTTGTCCCCATCACTAGGCAGGTGTGCCTCGCCGTTAACCTATTCCTCGTCCGTGCATAGGCTGACACGATAATTTTTGTCGAAGAGAAAGCGAGTGGTCATTTTTTCCTCAGTATGCTCAGGATCGGTCTACACGCCATGTCAGATGGAATCCGCACTTCAAGCTACATCTTTTTCCTATGGCTCCTCTACAGAGCCATTCGGTCGCCACCACCTTTTTAGACTTGTTTTCCAAGTGCTCCTTACATAACAGCCTCTTATCTAGGATGACTGCTAGATATTGAGCTCGATCTTTGATTTACGGCTGTTGTCCTGACAATTTCAGTATACTCCTGGTTTTCCCCTTATACCGTCTGGTGAATAGAACCGCGACCGCTATCCCCAGTGCTTACTGAATTATCCCGAAGAGCGCATCCAGATGCCGTCTATGCACGATGACCAGTATTTCGTGCGCTTAGTCTATAACGTTGTAGCTCTGACTCGCGAGTAGATGAAGCAATTCATCTACTACCAAGCACCACACAAGGGACGATAAAATTCCTCTCGATGGATATCACGAGTCAGCAGTTCCACATAAGGTGGTATCACCCTTAGTCGTTGTTAGGTTTCTCTTGGCCAACATGTAGCAGGTCCATTCCAGAATAGCAGCTGGTACATCATGTGTAGTCAGGACCACACTGATCTCCTCTCTAGTGGTGCAGTCGAAGGCTCTTTTAATATCTACAAAGGTTCCAGCCAGGCCCCCATGGCTCTAGCCAGATATTTTCAAGTTTATTGACATGCGTGAGCCATGCAAACTTTTTCCAAACGGGAACGGATAGCTGCTTTTTCGATCAGGCATCCTATTCTGTAGTCAGATATTTCAAAGTTTATTGGCTTTGTAAATTCATAGGCTGTCATTATTAACGATTTTTTCTCACATCCGACATATCGTAACAAATTCGATAATTCCTCAAGTCAAAATTTTTGCTGAGTGCATGTTTCATGTGAGATTAATAATTTTTGCGGCCACCAGCATTTTAAAAAAATCTAAATTTCAAAATTTGTTTTACAAATAGCGACAGATTCAACAACATACTAAGAAAATAATCTGCCCACTGTGAATGAAGCTTCTTCGGCTTTAACGAAGGAGTAATATAAATTCCTGTAGCTTGGTCCAGGATTGCTTATTCATATAGTGCAAAACGTAGTGCAAATTTTAGTTTTTATGATTACTTTAATATTGGTTTCTTATTTTGCATTGATTTTCATTTGCAGATATTCTGGAAAATATCATTTCAATAAATCTGTATTATTAAAATTCCTAATGTGCACTCATATTGAAGCAGACGTACTTTCATTGTCTTTTTTCCATAATTCAAAACTGCGCCTGCTATCAAAAAAAGGTTAGCAGACAAATAAATACATTAATAATAAATAGATTCGTACAATTCAGTATCAAGACTTAGTTTTATTATCAATATACGACCGTAATTAAGCCTTCTCAGTAAAGTAAATATATAAAAATTAAACTTTCATATTATGATATTAAATAGGCCACAAAACTCTTTTTCCAGACACATTTCGCTTAATTAGACCAATTTTTTAAGATTCAAATCAAGAATTTTAATTCGTATCATCTATTTACATTGTTGCATATTTTTTCAAGAAAATATATCGAAAAAGAGCGCGCACAGTTCTATTTGACGAAAAAAAACTTATTTTTTAATTTAAAGCTGATTTAGAAGCGTATCTCGGCAACAACTACACTGTCCTGTAAATTTTAATTTTTTTGATGCGAATAAGATGGTACCTAGTGCTTCCTAATGGATTTTTCGTTCTAAATATGAATATGGGTTCCAACACTTCTCATCGCGTCACGTTTTTGACCAAATAGGGGTTGAAACACCTTAAAACAGCGTTTCATCCATGTTTGAAAAATTGTAGATCTGAACCATGAGGTGCTACAAACTTCGCTAATATCAGACATTAAAGGCTGAAACAAGCCCTTCCAAATAAGCCCTATGTTGAGTTGATCGCGTGCGCCCTTAGAGCAGGGAGTGTGTTTTTTTCTGGGGGTGAAGGAAGAAAATGAAAACAGAAAGGATTTTAACATACTTACACCCACGCCCAGACATAATGAAATGTACAGTGCCTTCAAAGGTTTTAAGGGTCGTAAGCACAAATATGCAGTTAGGTTTCAAAAATTCAAAATGTCGGATCCAATATGGCGGACGACTTTTTTAAATTCAAACGGGTTTAGTGAATTTCGTTACTCGAGGGATTTTGGGAAAGCTGATTACGAAGTAATGAAACGACTGCGAAAGTGAATGTTATAAAAAAATCAAAAAACTGTGCAACTTCGATTAATGGATAGAGTTAGTAGTTTATTCTTCTTCGGCTACATCGTCTTTTGTTTTCTATTCGACATTGATTTGTTGCTAAAGATCCCTAATTCATTCTCTATTTTGTTGAGAATTATATCTCGAAGTTTTATCTGCATTAATGATCCTAATCGCTGATGTGGGTAGTTAGTTCTATATACTGTATTAGTCGTTTGTTCTTCTTTAGCTAGATCATCTATTGTTTTCTTGGTTTTCTCTTCGACAGTCATTTGTTGCTTCGCAGCTAAATCATCGCTTCTTTCGTTTGCGACTTTTATTTTATCAGTTTGCTACTATATCAACTTTAGTTTTGTCTATATCTTGTTGTGAATTATGTCTCGATATAGCGGGAACCTCGAGCACATGAGGATTGCTACTTTTGTTGTGACGAAAATTGACGAATTTAATAGTGAAAATAAAATAAATTATCCAGAAGTTTCGTCAGTAACAAAGCCGATTTTTAATGAAGCTCAGCATGACTTACCTTCTCCATCATTTCCAATCGAATCAAAAATTTCTTTATATCTTGAAAATGAAAATATTGATTAAGTAGACTGTAAAAGTCATGCTTCTGATAATAACGAATATATTCCATTAGGAGATGTGAACCCAAAGCCTTTGGCGCAGGGCAAATTAAACGATCTGGTTAGGGATTTAGATTTACCGAAAGAAATAAACTTGCTTCAGTGCTTATAGCATATTCTGTCCACTTAAAGGAGACACATGAAAATTAAAAAATGTTGCTTCAGTCTACACAATATGATAAACATCAATGGTCGATTTGAAGTGACCTAAAAGTTATAGGACTGCTTCTGGGTCAGCAATCTGGTTACACTAAGTACCCTTGTTTCTCATACGAGTGGGATAGCAGGGCAAGAAATGAACATTGGATAAAGAAAAATTGGAAACCGAGAGAGAATTTAGAACCTGGTTCAAAAAACGTAATTTATGAATTTTTGGTCGACCCAGCAAAAGTACTTCTGCCCCCACTCCATATTAAATTATGGCTCATAAAGCAATTTGTAAAAGCTTTAAACAAAGGCGGGAAAAGTTTGAAATATCTTTGCGAAAAGTTTGTACACTTAAGTGATGGGAAACTGAAAGAGGGAATTTTCGTCGGGCCACAGATAAGACAATTGATGAGGGATAAGAAATTTGACAAAACCATGACCCCAGTAGAAAAAAAGCTTGGATCAGATTTAAAAATGTCGTTAATGGTTTTTTGGGAAATACAAAGAGTCCGAATTTTAAAACTTTGGTAAACAACATGCTACAAGTTTTTCGCAAGTTAGATTGTAATATGAGTTTTAAAGTGCCTTTCCTCTTCAATCATTTGGATTACTTTCCTAATGTAAATCTTGGAAGCATAAGCGAAGAACAAAGGTCTTTTCATTCAAGAAATGGAAAGACGGTGACAGGAATGGTGGCATACGAACATGCTAGCAGATTAATGCCTTTCTTACATTAATTTTTACATTTCAACAACATTTTATTAATGAAGTACAAAAAATATTTAAAAAAGAAAAAATATATAAATAAAACTATAAACAAAGTATAAAAATCAAAACATGTTTTAAAAAAGGAGTGTAACTCAGATCGCCTCCACGTGGTGCACCTTGGGAAACAGAGTGTTAAAAACTGTGCAGCTGAATGATCTAAAAAGATTTCTGTTAAGTTGGGATACCTAACTTACTTCTTTATCAATTTTTTAATTAACCTCCCAGATAAAAAACGTGCCTGGACCATAACACGACCCATGGGCGTCGGACCGCGTGCCTGCAACAAAGCAACGCATTGTCGGTAAAATGTGCGTGAGACCGCCGTGCGTGCACAATGGTTCACCCTGTGCCAGCACGCCTGTCGGTGTGAGAGGACCGTTAGCAGCGAAAGTCTGGGAGAAATAAATGTATAATTTACTTATAATTATTTCACTTTTTATGTAGCACCCACAATTCACATCTTCAACTCGATATCTTATTTCGTGTAAGCAGGAAATGTTCGAAAAGTCAAACGTTGATATAAGGTCAACTGCTCTTCTTTCAGTACATATAATTTTATTAAAATAATAGTTCGCATTATTTTAAACTTCAAAATGCCAATTTGAAATTAACAGAAATACAACTAAATATCAATATTAATAATAATATTAAATTTAAAAATTAATTGTTTTCGCTCTAAAAATACAAAGCGGTGTGCGTGGACGACAAAAACAGGGCTTTCCGGAAGCGATATTAGGATAAAACTTTTTTTGGCATTGCCTGATATCAAATGAGGGTGACGACTTAACAGGGAATTTTATTGACCGGGAAAAAACCGTGAAATGAACGGGAATTTAATTAAAAGATCAGGAATTTACTTCTAATCATAGCACTTCGGGCTTGCATATGGCTGACACGTGGCCGGCATGTTAGGCCCTGGACGGTCAGGCGGGCGTAATAGCCAGCAATAGCGGACACATTCAGCTTCTCAGGTGCCGGAATAGCGGTCCTGTCAATCGGACCGCGTGCCGGCATATACACCAGCCACAGGCAGACATTTTGTTATCTGGGTAGTTGAGGTTTAGGTAAAAAATTTGTTTTTTTGCCAAAAAAAAAATATGTTTTGAACAAAATAGTTCGATTTTCCATGAAACAGGTGAATTTTCAACAAATTTTGTAATTTTGTAAATGATATAACTCCAGTACTTTTTTTTTATCAGAAAAAGTCATAAGGGTAAATTGTTTATCTTTTTAAGTACTACTAATAACCGTGCATAGAATTTTTAAATCTTTAACTTTAAAGCTCTAACTTTTTGAATTTTTATCCAAAAGGGCTGGATGACGAACTTACCGTCAGTTTTCATTACTAAAAGCATGAACCTAAGGTCAATCTGACAGATTAATTTTTTTTTAAAGTTGTCGTGCTCACAGACATACATAAATGCGCACATATACACATGCAGACAGACACATGCGCAAAAAATTGTTTTTCGGGCTCAGGGTGTCTCAAAACGTGGACACCCTTCGGTTAAGTTCTCATCAGGAATAAAACCTTCCGAAAGTCTGTAATAACAACATTGATTGACTTATGTAATATTTCACTGGCTTTCTGGAATAATTTTTAGTTCTTTCTAATAAATATCTATTTTCAAGTATGAATTCTTTTGCATCTGAAAACTATGCTAACAAATTCTTTGATATTTGCCCTTGGAATTGTGTTGACTAGTCTTACTGCGAATGTGTTAGGGGACGATGGGAGTACTATCAGATAAAATGGGGAGAGCACCACATTTCCATGATCCAAGAGCTTGGTTCAATATACTTTGATCATCTCACTCTGGTCGAAGCTGAAACTTATGGCATTGCCATTGTGATTTGGGACTGCTTGTGCCAACTTACTGTAGATTTTGCCTCATTGTTGTGATATGCTGCTGATGGTGAAGCTATTCACACAGAAAACAAGACGGAGGTTATCAAGAGTATAGAAAAATAGCTGGGTCGCCCGATAATCTGGAGAATATATCAACTGCATTCAAATCAGCTTCCACTACGGCACATGATGAGGGCAGTCGATTGAGACGCAAGAGGCCCAAATGGTTTTTCCGGTCCTATTGAAAAAAGACACAAGGAATGTCAGTCGCATCCTCGTCCAGTTGTTGAATTCAATGCTATTAAAGCAGACTTTCCTGATTTCTAGAAAGTAGATCTCAGTAAAGATCAAGCTTACCTGTGCCATATATGCAACGCTGTTGTAACCGGTGAATATCTGAAAGACCACTCTAACATGATTCCTGGGGAAACAAATCATTCACATTGGCTCACAACTGCATTTTGTATAATCAGATATTACATTTGCACCAGCGTACCGTTCAGAGAACTTGTGGTTTTTGGGACTTTTTTGCGTTTACGTTCCAAGTTGGTTCCATATTAGCGTGCATCCCAAAAATGTCTTGTTGGCTATGGCGGTGGATGAGAGAGCACCATTACACCAAACAGCAGTTATCAGAATGCGTGTTTGCGAGAAAAGAAAAGAAATCATCGAAAATTAAAAATGTTCGGAAATTTGTGATACCTACAATAATAATTTTTGATGCTGATCGTGACACTGAAATGATCGATTGGCAAGTCTTCGAATCACCAATCACAAAAATTGTCCCAAACGATTACCAGAATGAAATTCACAGAGGGAATCTTGAGCCTCTTTTGAAAATTGTGGATTACCTACAAATACAAAATGGGTGTGAGGGTAGGTGTGGTACTCGATGTACAGCCACCTCTACGTGGTGTGTACTTGGTAGTATTAACAGAAGTAACAAGGATACTAGCGAAGAGCTACACGAAGACCTGAAAAGCAACTAATAGACTTGAAAGCGATTTCCTCAAATTACCCTCCCCCCCTTCCTCAATTATATTCCTCGCACACACTGCGATCTTGATCAAGATCTTAGGAGGTGCTAGCGTTCAGAAATAGTTCTTATAGGATATATTTTACTTAGAAACTGACTTTTATGGTACTGCCACAACAACTGTTTTCGTAGCTCATTTTTTTAGAATTTTAAAATTTTCAAACGCAATGCGCAGACTGAAGATGGGGTTATAAAGAGCTGTATTTGGGCGTTTTTGAATCAGAATAGACCTCCACAGAATATCTAGGGGAGTTCAATTCTCTATTTTGAAAACGGCCAAATATGCTCCGCCCTAATCTACACGAAAATATAATAGTTTGAATTTTAAGTGATTATTCTATGACTCCCGGATAGAGAGGAAAATCTAATGGAATTTCAGAAAATTTGATTAAAGAGTAGAAGAGAAGTCTACTGATTCTAATGAAAACTTATTTCAAAAACCAAGCGATCCTTTTTGATAAATAATAAACATTTACCTAGAGTCTGAGTAACATTCAAAAAATTTTGAGCAAAAGTGATTCTAGCAAATAGTTGAAAAATTATATTAAAAAGGCCATCAGCTTTTATTTGATGGTAGACGACTTTTTATATGATTTGAGTTCAAGCGCTTTTATCTTAAATAGTCTTCAATTGTAAAGATTAATTGTCAAGTCGGGACAGACTTTGAAGTGTCTTTTCGAAATCCTTTGCTCCAAGATGTTGCAATTTAAAAGAATTGAATTAAAAATAAGTCAAAATGTAAATTCCACTTTAAGGTCCAACATTCAAATTTTCTTGTCGCATTCTTAGTTTTTTTTAAATTTCAAGCGTTTCGTAGCTCAAATATTGTACCCTCTTTTTCATTATTATCATTTTTGATTCAATATAAGTGATATCTGTAAATACTAAATTATAAAAAAATTGTCTGAGGAAATGTGTCGAACTGAAAATGATTAACCTTTTGGCAATCACGCGTATACATCCATCATTATTTTTTTACATAAATAATAAAAAATGAATATATGGCCGCATAAATGCAGGTAACAGTGTTTCTAAGTTATTTGAAAGTATTTGTATCACATTCTTTTAATAATTTAAAAAAATGTTATGCTTATTTAAAGCAAGATATTTCAGGACAAAGAATTGGAAAGTAACATTTTGAAAAATTTTATTGAGAATGAATATCATGTTATAGAAGAGTAACTAAAAAGATGACAATACCATATTTTTAAATTAAAAAAAATAAAAATTCAAGGACGAAGCACACGAATACTCTTACCACCGTGATACTCAATCATTCTCAACCTGAGAAATCTTGCACTCAACTTTTTTTGCAGAATGCTTTTATCTTCTGATTTCAAAGTATTATATATTCAAAAGGAAAATCAAGTATTGAGGCACTTTTTTAATAGGTAATATTCAAATTTAAGAACAACTTTTCTCTACATATTTTAAATTATTTTTTAGGAATTTTTATTCCACATTGAAAACTGTGTAAAAGGTATTATAAAATAATTAGATTAATTGAAAAATGTGCATTTTATGGAGGTTTCCATATAGCAGCAAATGGTTTTTAGTCACTAAGGTTATTGAAGCATTTTTTAAATCGAATTTTCTCTACTGTTGACCATTTTTAGATAGTTTTTAAAAGTTTTAAATATTTAAAGAGAAAAAAAGTATCGAGCCTTTATTAAGACAAGTAAAATTCACTTCTTTTTTTATTTTAAATTACTGTTCAGGAAATATTATTCCATATGTAAAACTAAGTAAAAAAATATTATAAAAGAATTGGATAAATTAAAAACTGTGCACTTTATAGAAGTTTTTTTTTGATAGAAAATCGTTTTTTTCATATAGGTTATTGAAACATGTTTGCACTCGAATTTTCTTTATAATTTATTACATTCGTAAAGTTTTTAAACATTTTAAATGCTCAAAGAGAAAAAAGTATTGAGCCTTTTTGAACTGAATAAAATTTAATTTTTTTTCACATATTTAAAATTGTTTTTGAGGAAGTGTTATTTCACATCAAAAACTGAGGAAGAAAGTATTATAAGAGAATTAAATCTATTGGAAAATGTGCGTTTATGGAGGTTTTTGCATGACAAACAGGACTTTTTGTCATTAAGGTTATTTAATTATTGTTTATTACCTTTAGACAGTTTGAAACGTTTTAAATATTTCAAGAACAAAATTATCGACTCCTTTTTGAAATAAGTAATATGAAATTATACTTTTACAAAAAACATATCTTTTTTTAACCAAGAAAACCCGTAGGATAAAAAGTTATTATATTGAAAGCGTATTTAGCAAAATTTTGATTTAATTTCTTGTGGACCTAATACTTAAAATCTAAACTATAAAAGCAAATCCAAAAAAATTTGAAAATTTTTTTTATTTAGGTCTCTCCAAGATTTGAAATTTGAATTCGAATGACTCATTAATCATCAGAAAGAATCTTTATGTAAATAAACATTGATTTTAACTACTCTTTGGTTAAAGAAGGTTGAGACTCACCGTGCTTTATCAATATACGCAAATAAATAATAACGCCAATCTTAAACAAAACGTCGCAGCAGAGTTGTACTACGCCATGTTCACTTTTTAAATATTTTGGGTTATTATTATTTTCCGGTTCATTAAGTTAGCGTTAAACTATGTTTTTAAGATTTATTCCAGAAATACATTATTAAGCCTTTGAAATTATTTATTAGAGACTTCATGTTAATTAAAAACTAGAATTATTTCAAATTATTTTAAGTCATGTTTTGTTTGTATTTTTAGAGCGAAAAAGGACAAATGCGGGTTGCAAATTTTGTTTGACTAACCTAAATGTCATGTCAGTAAAAATTTTAAAAACGGAAGAGATCGTTTTCAGGAAAATGATAATTTTTTATGATGAAATATATGCCTGGAATTGATACACAGTTTTATACAGCGATTTTTAAGTGTTGACACTTTTATTGTAATTTCCACTGTGCGTTGAACATATTCAACTGAAAAAATAAAAGTTTGAAATAATTGAATGCTCTGTTATATATTTTACAAAAGTAATTGAATCGCTAAGTGCAGAAAGGGAACTACTGACATTTTTGACCAAAATGAATGATTAATGTATTCATATAGATTCGAATATGCTCTACTTAATGGATGCAATAAGAAAATGATGCGAAAATTATTTGTTTAAATATTTATAAATTTCAATTTAAAAATTTCCATTAAGTGAAA
>JAWWEA010252050.1:0-13327 GCA_035222095.1 Andricus quercuspetiolicola | reverse complement strand
ATAACCAAGTGCAATAATTATAATGCACTCCGAATACAAATGCGAACACTGTGATACAATATACAATACAAAATTGACTAATAAACGAATTATGGCAAGAATAAAGCAAGACGAAGCGGAGCACACGTCAAGAACCGAACAGGACCGTCACATTGTCTGAATATTATTGTGTCTCACTCTCGGCATTCCAACTCCCATTTCCCTCCTCGGTATTACCACTGCATTTAAAAAAAAACTACAGCAGTTAGTTTCACGTAAATAGTTCTATCGTCTGCATTCTTGTATATTATTTATTTTATACCAAATTTAGAGCCCACCGATTTTTGATTACTAGTCCATTTATAGGCTCTTTTCGGAGACTTTTGGTTAAATTTACGGTTGTATATATTTCTTTCAAATTCTCATTTTCTTTTCTGTGGGTCAACGTACCCTCTTTTCCCCTAAACAGCTTCCTTCACACTATTATTTTAATTGGGAAAATGTACATAAAGCTAAAATATAATATTGCTCATGCTCCAAAGCCGGATCGAAATCTTGCATGTAACTGGTAATCACGTTAAGAACGGAACGCAATATGGTACTAAAGGCTCCAATATTTTGTCAATGTCCCAGTTGTATTCATATTAGAAATGCTTTGTAATTTTTTTCTCGTTCTTCTCATCTTTATAGTGCTAGGGTTTTATTTTTGAAAATATTAATGAAAGAGGAAATCGACATGATAAACTTACTAAATGCTAGAATTCTCTTTATTCAATGAGCTTTAATTTGAAGCACTTTTTTGAAAACTACTTTAATAGTCCTTTTCTCTGAATAAGTAAAAATTATATTCGAAGGCGATTTAAAGACACCTTTGTTTTCTGAAGAATCTCTAATGAGGTATTTTGAAACAACTGCAACTTTTTATCTTTAAATGTCATTGAAAGTGATTTAAAAGCTAAATAATGTAAAAATATGTTCAAAATGATACCGAAATCAAGAGCAGTTTGATCGGCCAGAATGAATGATCAACTTCTGCAATCATAATCATCTGATTCGGGATCATGTATCAAGTCAAATAAAGATGGTCGACGCTCTTGGAGTCAAATAATCATTGGGGCAAAATGCTCTGCAACAAAAATAATCCTTTTTTTTACTGTGCTATGACCTACCCCCCTGTAAAAAATGAGGTCTATGACCGATCACTCTCGTGTGACTACTCAGACGTATTTAATCCACGCTCCCATCTAACCCCTGGAAACGACGAGGGTTGTGACCATTCACTCTCCTGTAACTTATAATATGGCATGCATGCCTTCCCCTTACAAATAATATGCTATTTTTTGGAGATATACAATTATTTCTATCAAATTTACTCCAAAAATATATTTGCGAATCCGAAAAATACTTCCTAGTACAAACTATAAATTGTTGCACATGATAAGTATTTTTGTGAATAGTATCATATTCAAGTAGTGTATGTAATAAATATATATCCGCCTCGAAAAGATTATGTAAATTCTAATATCAGATTTGACGAATTTTGTAAATGAATTTTCTTTTCGCAGGAACTGACTCTAATGAAAAGTAAGTATGTAAGGACAAGCTTCAGATGTGAACACCGGAGTTTCTTAGGACGTAGAAGATTATATAAATAGTGATATCATTTTTACAGAATTTACTAATTCATTTTTTTTTCTTGAAACTGTCCCTAATGAAATGTAAATATTGTAGAAGAATAAGCTTCAGTCCAGTGCCGGATTAATCATAAGACCAATATTCGTACACGGAAAATGAAAGTTACTTGGATTAAGTAAATGCATTTACTTGGTCAAAATTACTTGATGGAAGTATATTCTTTCTTCGTTTGAGTAAATGATTTTCTGAGAACAAGAGAATAGAACTCTAGCCTCAAGTTCTTGAAATAAATGTGACTATACTTGAATGAAGAGCATACTTCATCAAAGGAAGTGAGAGAAGTTTTTGATTTAAGTAATTAATTTTATTACTTTGATCTATAAATTACTCAATGAAAACGAATAGTCCCTCATTTTAAGATAATGATTTTCTTGAAGAAAGAGAATAGCAATCTTGCTCAAAGTACTTGAAATAATTATGACTATGCTTGAATCAAGAATATATATATCTTGAAATCAAATAATTTAAATTTTTCGTACAAGTACATAATTTTTTTATTTCAACTCATAATTTATTGTTTGAAAGCAATGTTGATTTGGTTAGGTATTTCACGTTGCGACGTCACTGGGCAAGATTTGGCAAGATGTCCGTACGATGGTGCATAAACAGTGGCACCAAATGCATGGGTCTAAACTTTATTTTTTTAATATCTTCGTACAAAATAATTTCTTACCATGAGCATATTAGAAACTTAGTTTTTATTTTTGAAGGACCATTTAATAAAATAATAAAATCGATGATTGTTTTTACATCGATTTTATTTTTTCATTGAATGGTTCTTCAAAAATTAAAACTAATTTCTAAATACAGTTATGCTGTAAAACCATTACTTACGGAGATATTTATAAAAGAAGTTTTCGTCCCATGCATTTGGTGCGATTGTTGATACACCAGCGTATGGTCAGCTTAGTTCGCATATTGGAAAATGGAATGCCTAATAGAATCATGTCCAAGCGTCTGCTTTCAAATTTTGCTTAACGGAAAATGGCCGTGTAGCCCGTATCGCAAGTTGCTTGTGGTGCTTTTTCACTATTTTGTCACGTTTTTGCGGTTCAACAATAAAATAATAAAGTTTAATATAATAATATTGTTGAATAGTGTTAAAGCACTGTTGTTATTTGTTGGCGTTAACGGAGTTCACAGACATGTAAGTACGTAAAATGTATAATGTTTGTTAAGTAAACAAGTTAACATAACCTTAAAAGTTTGACACGTTACTTTTAAGGCTATGTCTACTTGTTTTCTCAACAAACATTAGAAATTGTACGTACTTACATGTCTGCGAACTCCGTTAACGTCAACAAATAGCATCAGTTCTTTAACAATGTTCAACAATATTATTATATTAACCTTTATTGTTTCATATTTGAACCGCGAAAACGTGCCAAAATTGTGAAAAAACACGACGAGCAACCGGCGATATGGGCCATACGGCCATTTTCAATTGTATAAATTGTATCAAATGAATAGCTTTGAATCAGAGTGTTGGAAGTAATCCTTCAACAACGAAGGACTTATTTCAGGAAATAATACGTTTTTACGACGTACTTTTATCACTTTTACCTTTACTTTCAAAAAAATCACAGAAGAATTCAAATCTCCCGCGTAAAATACCGAGCTAATGTGCCATACGGCGGACAGAGGGCGCGCTCTTCGTGTTTTCTCACTATTGTGCCTTCACCCCCGTGTTGCTGCACGCTGCCGACGGCCGACGCTTCACGACGTTCGAAGCTCGTTGATTTTGTTGAACGCATCTTCGTATAATTGTTGTTGGTCATTTTCGACGTGAGTGAGGATCAAAACGAATTCAAAGGTGGAAAATCTACGCACTTCATCTTCGCTGTTTATTTTGCCCTCCAAGTATACAAACGAATCGTAAACATAAATGGATCGAGAAATGGAAAAACTCCTTCATTCATGGGGATTGGACCGACTTATTCAACGCTTCAGTGGTGAGATAATATATTAGCACGTATATATTGATAAGAATATTTAAAATAAACATTGATTACGCTTTTATATAGTTTTTAAATAATGTCGCCTTCTGAAAATTTTTATTCCCCTTACATAACCTCACTTTTTTAAACACGTTGAATTTGGTGCCGACTATAAGGTATATGAATTACTCAAAATCGTAATTTTTCACAAAAATCTGTAGATGTATTTTAAAACTTTTAATATTTATTAAAAATGTTTATCCTTTTAATATCGACAATTCTGTTCATGGACATTTTTTTATATCTCAGGTTTTTTGTTGGGAAAATTGAATTTATGATTTTTGAACAGTATTTTTCACGACTAAAACGAAAAATACTTGTCTTATCAAAAAATTATCAATAGAAAATTGAACTTTTCGTTTTTAACAGTGTTTCTCACGATAAACTTGAATTTTCGTGATATCGTGCGTTTTTTGGCCCAAAATTTTAATTTTAGTTAGTTTTTTTTTCTAATTTTGTAATTGCTATGACTCTGGTCATTTTCTTTTTATCGAAAAAAGTCATAAGGATAAATTTTTCCGTTTTCTGAGTACTGTGCACAGCCGTAGGTACATATAATTTCTAAATTAAAAAAAAACGGTCTCGAAAATTTTGAAAATCCTCTAACTTTTTGAATTTTTGTACAAAATGGCTGGCTAACGAACTTGATCCTCAGCCAATCCAATAGATTCATTCATTCAAAAGTGGCGTGCTCACAGACAGACATACGTATAGACAGATACATTCGCAAAAAACCTGTTTTTCGGGTTCAGAGGGTCTCATTTGACAAAATCGGGGGAGGGGGGGGGTCAAATTTTACACTAATCTAAAACCATCTGTGATGAGAATGTAAAAAGTGGTAAAAATTCAATTTTTCGTAAAATATCTACAAAAATAGTATCTTATATTTCACTTATTGTGAGCTTCATCTGATATTTTATTTAAATCTATACCTATTTGCTAGCAAAATATATGTTAATTTCTCGATTAAAAAAATTAAAATAACTTGATAAGAACTATGCAAAATGTATATTCTAACAGAATATTATGATTAGTACTACGTAGATGTCAATTGTTTTTTTTCACTGCAACGCGTTGATCCACTTTGGGGTTAAAATTTGACAACCTGGGATTTACTGTGTTCACGTTTCTTTACAGATCAAAACGTTGATATGGAAGTGCTTCAAAATTTAACAATTGAAACGTTGCCAAATTTAATCAGCGATGTTGGTACTCAAATAAAATTCAAAGTTAAATATGAAAGTCACTTCAAGAAACAAATGACAACAAATTTTAATCATTTTCAAGAGAAACATTTAAGTGATGCTCGGTCCTCAGTTGAACCTGAGAGTGTAAACAATTCCAACTCCGTATGTTCATAAATTTAATATACGTCAATAATGGTTTTCTCTTTATATATATATATGAAGGGTTGCAGTACAGAACTAGATAACTAACATTTTTGCCGAAAATGGGCTTTTTGCATAAAAAATTCTTAAAAAATAAAATACATTCTGTGTTAACAGGATTCGTTCGAAATCTCATTTTTAATATAATAATAAAAAGATTCGTAATTCAAAACCGGATAACTGGCCCTGTATTTGTCTCCCATCTTCTTCTTTTTTGTTTTAATTGCCTAACCTTTAATCTTTGTTATAAACCTTTTTTTGACCATATTCCTCTTCCTAAAAGTTTTTAAACACAGTACAATAATAAAATTTTTTTTTTCTAGGAAAGGCCCCTTAAGTAAAACTTTGCCACTTTTTTCAGCTCAAAAGCACCAATCAAATTCCAACCTAAAATCTTAAAGCTTCATTTTCTACAAAAAGCCACTTTTATAAGGTTTTCTATCATTTCAATTCTTTCCTGGCAATCAGAAACGATATTTCTTGAATGATTTACTCGGGTTTGGTTACCTTTTTTTAATGTAACCCATTTTCTCCCAATTTAACAACTCAATATCTCGGGAGTAGGTTTTCATTTTTTGTTAAAACTAAAAATTGCACTTTTTATCGCGATTTGCGACCGAGCCTGTTCCAATTTCAGGTTTATGTCACTTTGAGATTGTAAACTTCCACATTCTATTTCTCGGAACTAATTAATTTTTTTTAATCGTACTTTTTTGGCTTCAATTCAGAAAGACTTCCGCTCGGGAGCAAACTTTTGTTTTATCTTTAAATGGTGATTTCGATTTTACAGAATGTTATTTGGCTCTCCTGGAAAATTCCGATTTTGTTGGATATCCAGTTTTGTACTGCAACCCTTCATATATATATTATATCTTTTGGATGACCACGTTTTAAATGATTTTCATTTGGAACAGACTGAAACTGCCGCTGATGATATGGAAACAGAAAACCATGCTTCTGAAAATGAAAATGATGCGAACATTTACGTTGGAGAAAAAATGTATAAAGCATTACATTTGACCTCTATAAAAGATACTTTGAAGGATTCACGAGAGGGTCGCTTAATTTTAAACTATTATAAAAAACATAAGACTCTCACGAGAGAACACAGATCTCGAATTGTTGACTTGGGTACAACAAAAGCTATGGACAAAGTTCAAGGGTTAGTTGGCATTGTTCAGGGCGTTGGATAAACGCGGCTAGCCTCCAAATTCTACAAAACGTAGAAAACTCTTCAGTTAAAGACCTCAGACGTTTTTTCGCTTTGCTTTCTGATTCTTTTTTCAAAAAAAATCAAAATAAAGAGCGAAAAACATTTAAAGCCTTTAATTAATTAGTGAATTGTTTTTTTAAATTTTCTAGAATTTAGAGGCTATCAGCGTTTTTCCAACACCCTCAAGAATATAGTGTTACAAAAAAATAATTCAGGAAGTTTCATTTACTGAATTTACAATTAAAAACATGATTTAATCAATTTTCGTACTATTTAGGGGATAATAAATGGTCTTTATTCTCTTTTCATTCTCTAAATGAAATTTGAGTGCCAAGGTTCCTCGCACAACTTACTTCAATGACATAATTTTTCCTTTAAATTTAAACTTTATTTTGTTTTTCAAATTTTAAGGTCCATAATACAGGGTGTCTCACCACCTATACAAGCCCTTGTACTACGTGATAGTGCACAACAAAATAAACAGAAAAGTCCTCTAGCAAAAAGTTGTGCGAAGCTTAGTTTGGACACAAAAAAGCTTCAAAGTTGAGCCTAATCAACCAATGTGGATGGAGCTTTAGCGATCACTTGTACGCACACACTATCTTAACGCTTGGGACACGTACAAGTAGTCGCTAAAGCTCAAAGCTCGCTCCTCGTTAGTTGATTAGGTCACCCTGTATAACTTATAGACTAAAGTTGAGTTTATAACGTGTCACCTTGATTTCATTGTTACACCTAGAGTTCTGAATAAGCATGACTTTAAGTTTTTGGCAACGAGCACCATAGAAGCATTTCCCACCGAAGATATCAACATATATTACGTTGCTCCTATTAAAAAATGCGATTCTCGATTAAATAAGTCAACTCCTGTACGGGGAAAATTTGCTGACAGATACAGGAATAAAATACAACAATGTACAAAACTCATGGGATCCAAGTCCTTCGACGATGAATACAATGAAACTGTTAACGGTTTGTATTAATATTTCTTCTTTTTTCTTGCAAACTATCTCTTCTCCCTCTGTTCTAATCCATTTCTCAAAGCAACCCTTTTCAATTATTATTTTTCTATTTTTTTAGTAAAAAGTTATCTGAAATTAACAAACATTTTTCGTTGTAGAAGACACACCCAATGAAGTTGAAGCCAGTATGAGATGGCTGAAAGAAAATACGGAGCCTTGGGAATTGGTGTTAAGTCATTGGAGAGCGACAACAAGTCGTAGATTGCATGAAATTGATAGAACAAGTTCTTCCAAAGTTGAAGACATATACAACGAGTGGGTTGTACTGAAGCATCCTAAGGCAAACGAATTGATTCTTTTGGATTTCGACAGTTTAAAACTAAGCAAGGAAGAAGACCCAATTCAAAATTGGTTCTCATTTTTTTCGAACGTATGTAATGCACTGAAAAAGGATACCGAAAATATAACCGGCGAAGATGAACCTAATGCTGGTATTTTTTTTTTTTTAGAAAGGATACTGTTTATAAATTTGAATTTATCTTGACTTTATAGTGTAATAAAATATTTCTCACCAATTTTGGTTTACGCAGATTGCAGAGCTCTCCTGCAACTTAAGAAGTTGCCTTATATCTTTCCTCCAAAAGGAAGGCTACGTTTCAAGGATTCTACAGACGGAAGGAATAAGCATTGGAAACCATCGAGTGCAGAGGCAGAAAATAGTCTCGTGATACACGTAAAGGTATTAAGATAATAATTATTAGTACAACGCTTCAAAACATGTGGATCTCGCGCTTCGTGCGGTGTTATATGTTCTTTATGTATAAATTACTAAATTTGTTTTTAATTTCAAATGAAAAAGCAAACTTATTTACTTAAGGCTCTACCGGCCTTAAGGAATACATTCTCATCATAATGTTCGCGCTCCTTTTTCTGCGCTCACCGTATAATATATACAAATAAATAGTTAAAAAGACGATCAGAAAATTATCTTAATGATTTACGATTGGTCTTATAAAGAAATGTTTAGCGGCAATTTTATTTGATTTTTTAAAAGCACAAGTTCTACTATTTTGACTTTTTGTCTTATCTTGCGTCGTTTGGCTCAAAAATTAAAATATTCCAATATCATTTTCCATACTTAAAAACAAACTATGTCTCCTGCCAAAAAATGTTAAAAGAAAGCTTATGAGTCTTCGTAAAAGCAAAAATTTTGATATCCTAACTTTTTTTCGTAACTCGCGTTAGACTCAAAATTTGAATTTTCGATTTTTTAAGAAAATTCAAAAAGTTCTTATGACAATCTTGTAGGGCTTTCAAAAAGCAACGTTTTTCTTGTGTTGACTTTTTTTCATATCGTGCATTGTTTGACTTCAAATGTTCATTTTCGTTTTTTCTTTGGAATTTTGAAAATGCTATAACTTTCATAATTTTCTTTTTATCGAAAAAAGTTATGAGGGTAAATTGCTCGAATTTCTGAGTAATATGAATAGTCGTGCATTTAATTTTTAAATCTTGAAAAAAATGGTCTCAAAAATGTTGTAAAGGCTCTTTTTGAATTTTCATCCAAAATGGCTGGCTAACGAACTTGACCTTCAGTTTTCGACACGAAAAGAGTATATCTAAGGCCAATCCAATAGATTCATTCTTTCAAAAGTTATCGTGCTCAGACAGACACATTCATAAAAACCTGTTTTTGGAGTTCAGAGGGTCTCAAAACGTGGACATTTGACACACGGGGGGGGGGGCAAATTTTACACAAATCTAATGCCTTCTCTGATGAGAATCTAAAAAAATATTTTCAAGTCGAAATAGCTATATATATATTTTTGTCTCTGAAATATTATAGATTGCCGGAGATCTCAGTCTTCAACGAACCAAAAGAGAACAGATGATGAAAAACAAGGGATTACCTATGCAACCCTTCATAATAGTTGTTGGACCGACCTTACAAGAAGTACAGGACTTCTTTGTTTGCATCGATAAAATCATATACAAAGTTCCATCTGCTTTGGAGGCCATAGACACGTGTTTCAAGTCTTTCCATGTTTTCAATGCATGTTATCCTTTTGAGAGCAATCACATTTGGTGCTTAATTCAAAGAGGACTCTACAAATTCGAAACTGCTTACGATGATAAAAAGTCCGTCGTCTTGGAGTTGTTGCATACTATTAAGATGATGAATCAAGTATAACTCCGTTTTTCTGTATGATATAAGAAAAGACTTAGCACTCTATGACTACAAAAAAACTTAGGTCTTGTATATTTTTGTGCTGTCTTTTATGTTAATTCAGTATTTTTTGTTGGCATTTAACTTTCTTTGACTTCTCAAACATAGAACTAAAATGTATCTCTGTCCACTTTGTAGTAAGACTTGTATTACTGAAAATATTTTGAAAGGACACTGGAAATTACGACATTCTTATGAAACAACTCAAGCACTTCAATGCAGACAAGTGAACTGTACTCGAAGTTTTTCAAATATTAAGGGATTTATGAAACATTTGCAAAAAGAGCATGCTAATGATGTAGTCAGTATAGGTCATAAAGTGAGCCGGACAATGCCTACACAAAATTCTCACATACAATTAGAGCCAAATGATTCTGCCGTCGTAATGCAAGACTCTGTCTCTCCTTCTTGTAGCAAATCATCATGCATTTCTCCTCTCGAATTCGCAAACGACGTTGCATTTGAAAGCGCATCATTAGTTTCAAAACTTTATGCAAACCCTCTCTTACCGCGTTCTTTTGTAGAGGAGACAGTCAAAAATATTGAAAACATTTTAAAATTAACACGTCCTTTAAAACAAGAACTCATTAATCAGAGTGACCCTAATGTGTCTTCTAAAGTTAAAGGAATGTTTGAAATTTACGAGAATGCATTTATTGATCATTCCAATGAAGATAAATCAATAACCTATTTTGAAAAATTAGGTACTTTCATTAAACCTATAACATTGTGTGTCAAGACTTCATTAGAACAAAAAACGATCAATAATACGCGTCATAACATGCACATTATTAATAAAACAATAACAGTAATTCCGTTGAAAATTTTATTGAAAAAATTTCTAGAAATACCGGGTGTTTTTGATTCAATATTAAATTATAAGAATGAGATTAAGAATAATACTACTGTAATGCAATCAATAATTCAAGGGGAATTATGGAAAAATATAACCAAAAACTTTGATTGTGAAGTGCTGCCGCTACTAATGTCTTTCGATGACTTAGAGATAAACAACGCATTAGGGACACATAGAGCTATAAGTAAACTTGGTGCAGTCTACCTTACTATTGGATGTATTCGCCCAGAGTACGCTGGTCTTTTGGAAAATATTTTTCTCGTACAACTTCATAAAACTAAAGATCACGCTGAATTAGGAAATGCAATAATTTTCTCGAATTTAATCAAACAAATGACAGAATTGCAAACGGATGGTATAGTCATAAGCACTGCTAATTTCAAAGGAAAAGTTAAATTTGTGTTACTAAATATTCCAGCAGATAATTTAGGAGCAAATACGATTTTCGGATTTCCACGTGGATTTAACGCGAATTACTGTTGCAGAATATGTCTGATTGATAAAAATGGATTGCATAAACAATGTTCCGAAAATGTTGCTATTTTAAGAACAGTAGAAAATTATGCTGTACATGCAGCTAATTGTTCTTATGGGGTCAACGAAACTTGCGTTTTTAATAAAATTCCAAATTTTAATATCATTACGAATTCTTCATTAGATGAAATGCATGATTTACGGGAAGGAGTGTATCGTTACGAATCAGCAAAAATATTGAAATCGTTAATATATGAAGAAAAATTATTTACTTTTGAAGCTCTTACAGAAAGAATGAAACATTTTGATTATGGTACTGCGAATTCTTCCAATATACCACCTCTCATAAAGGAGGAAGCGATTAGAAATGGATGTATTATATATTCAGCGTCTGAAATGCTTTGCTTCATTCAATGTCTTGGTTTAATGATTGGTGACCTGATTCCTGTGCAGAATAAAACGTGGCAGTTATATGTTCTTCTACGAAAAATAGGTTGCTTAATATTAGCTCCAACTTTTGATAAAAATTGCGTCTCACTACTTGAAAATTTAATTTGTGAACATAATTCGTTGTACATTGAACTCTTCGGAAACTTAAGACCTAAACACCATTTTTTAACTCATTATCCGCAATATATTCTTAAAATGGGACCACCTAGGCTTACTTCATGTGTACGTTTTGAAGGAAAGCACAAAGAGTTGAAAACTTATGCGAATTCGATAACTTCGCGTCGAAATCCAGCAAAATCTTTAGCAATCAAGCAACAATTATTATTAAATGAAAGATTGTTTAACAAGCGTGGTTTCCAAGATCGCCTATCTTGTGGAGTTGAATCTACATGTTACTTAAAAGAATTGAAAAATTACAGCAACTTTCATGTAATTCTTCCATTCAAAGATGATGTAGAATATACAGTTTTATCTTGGGTAAATATTAATGGGACCACTTACAAGCCCAATATGGTTGTAAAAACAGGATGTGACAATATTTTCCCACATTTCGGTAAAATTCAGTACATTATACAGAAAAATGAACGTATTTATATTATACTTAATAAGATTAATATTTTGAGCTTTTGTGACCACGTGCACTCATATGAAGTTGTTGAAACGTCAAATTGGAGTTGCATACTTCAAGAGAATTTATTGTCATTCGAAACATTGAACGTTTGCTTGATGGCAAATGGAAAATATTATATTCCATGTATTTGAAGAATATGGAATATAGTAAGAGAATATCACAACAGATATATAATTTTTAAAATAAATATATTGTTAAAATGTTAAAAAACAAGTAAATAAACTGCGTTAACTTTAAGTTTTATTTATCAATACGCGCATTCATGTACTAAATAAACATGATGTACTAAGCATCTAAAAATTGTTCAATAAACATTTTTCAAGAATTTGATTTAATATACATTTTAATATACATTTTTTATTTCTTCTCCCCGATGAATTATTTCATTTTACAATCATTACATAATTTGTTTATGAAGGATGTTGGATTCAAGCTCCAACCTGAAAATTCGATCTCTTCATTTTGTTCAAGAAATATTAAAATTATAGATGTATTTTCATAACATACTGGCAGTCTCTTTTTTAACAGGAGCATTTATACACAGCGAAAAATGTTTTACACGAAAAGTGTTAAAATAAAACATTTTTTCACTGTGTATGCACACTTCTAGTTAAAAAGAGACTACCAGTATGTTGCGAAAATACATCTAAGTTTAATATTTCTTGATCAAAATAATGAGATCGAATTTTTAGACTGGAGTTTGAGTCTTACACCCTTCATTTAAATATAATGCTGAATTCAATGAAATGTATGCGATACATGAATTGAGAATAATAATTATTTCATTCAAGAAAATCATACATTTATATCCAACATTTTTTATAAATAGACCAAGTATATATTTCATGAGATTAAAGATAGTTATATATTAAATAAAGTAGATACTTACATAACTCAAATTGGTTATTTATTTGATCAAGCAAATACTTAATTGGTACGAGCGAGATCTGACTTATAACAATTATCAGTTTACTTACTTTAATCAAATAAGACATTATATTAAGAAAATATGATTATATATTGAGTAATCCTAAATTTCTATCAATTCCATTTTCTTCAACCCAAGAAAAGATTGTTTGGAATTAATGAACTGCAAATTTCTTTGAAGTATATATATACTTTCCTTAATAACAATGCATGTGAAGTAATTAAATAATTACTTTGACAGAAGCACGTATTCATTTGGATTAAGTAAATTTGCCATTAGGTCTAGTAAATAGTCTTAAGTAAACATTTTCTTAAACCAAGAGCACAATTTATTGACTCTATTCAATAACAAAATTGGCTTGATCTAAGTACAATTTACTTGATCCAAGTAATTTCCATTTTCCGTGTATCATTGCATTTATTTTCAATGGTTGGAACTAAAGTAGTGTTCACTTTTTTGTACAAGATGTTATTATTTAATAAATTTTCAACTGTTATGTTATAATCATTTCTATTGGCAGCAACAGA
>JAWWEA010251154.1:0-13331 GCA_035222095.1 Andricus quercuspetiolicola | reverse complement strand
ATTAATATAAAACGACAATAATCTCGAAATCGATTTCTTTGCTCTTAGGTCCCTTTCTTCGGAGCGCGTCACAATTGATCACAAATTTGTAGATCTTTTTTCAGTGTACAATATTTGTCTATTCATTTTTTTCGTATCTTGTATAGCTTGAGCGTAATATGGAATTTTTGATTTTTCATTATTTTTCTCTGCGAACAAAATTTGAATTTCCGATTTTTTAAGAAAATGCAAAAAAGTGTTGAAGCAATCTTGTAGGGTGTCCGAAATGCAACGTTTTTTCCTTTTGACTTTCTTAATATCATGCATTGTTTACCTTAAAATGTTCATTTCGTTTGTTTTTTGAATTTTATAAATGCTAGAGTTCTAGTAATTTTTGTTGTATATTCTCATCATAGTGAGAAGGCATTGGTTTCTTCTGAAACATGACTTTCGCCGTTTCAATTAAATGTTGACGTTTGGAGAGCCCTATGTCAGAAACAATCGTTTTTACGTCGGGGTCTGTCTGTCGTTGTCGTCATTGTTTTTTTCAATCCTAAAAAATGACAATAAAAATAAAAAAATAAAATTTCTGGCAAACGAAACAAGCTATGAAAAAAAAATAATAAGACAAAAGTTGTTTGAAAAAAGTTACTATTTTTCTATTAATCATTTTTTGTTGGGATGCATAGTTTTTCTCTTATTCGTAAGAAACTGCATTAAAAATAAAGAAATGAAATTCTTGGACAAATGACATAGGTTATAGAAAAATTGAATAGAAAAAAGTTGCTCTTCCAAACAGAGTGAAAACTCTTCCAAATTTGTCTTCAATAATTTTTGAATAGGACGTGTAGTTTTTGTTCGAATCGTAAAAGATAACATTCAAAATAAAAAAAAAATAATTTTTTTGAAAAAAGACAGAAGGTACGAAAAAAAAATCAAGAGATAAAAGTTGCTCACCCAAAAAGGATCTGCATATACTTTATTAATAAGTTTTAGATAGAACCAGTAGATTTTTTTTAATTGTGAAGAGTAAGATTAAAACCAACAATTTCAAGGGCATGTGATACTTAGGTTCCCCCGGCTTTTTCCTGCAATAATAAATATTTAGTCTTACAAATTTTGGGAATGATAGCGTTATACTATTTTATAGCATCTCCGAATTTAGTTTTTGAAATTTTTGAATATGGACAGAATTTACCTGATTTTTCGAGTGAATTAAACAAAAATCACTCTCATTGTGTTTTGCGAAATTTTTGAAGATCGACAAAATTTACTCCTATTTTCTCGCTATTTAGGATATCGTAGCGCAGTTGCAGTTTCAGTCGGACACCCGTCCATCCGTCAGTCGTTTAAAATAGCATTAGCGTCAAAGTTAGAAATTCTAAAAGGGCGTACGCGCCAACATTCGGCACAGGAAAAAGGCATAAGTGCCAAATTCTAGAAATGAAAAAGGGCATAAGCATACCATTTAGCACAGAAAAAGGGCATAAGCGCCAACATTTGGAAAAGTAACATGGGTATAAAAGCGAAAAAGTTAGAAATTCCGGAAAGGCACGACATGATTAAGTTTTTTCTATTTTAAGGAAAATAATTTCAAGAGATGATTGGAAAAACATTTTTTCAAAAAAATTCTTTACAAAATCAAAAAATATTTTGTCTCAAGATCATGTTAATACTTAAATAGCGTCTTAGTATGATACGAAACACTTCCTTGCAGGCCCTCGGCGCCTACGTTGAGTCATTTTTCAATAGTTTTATGGGATTTACGAAATTTTGGAAAAGCAACATAATCAACTAAATTTTTAAAGAAAATTTTGGAAAAACGCACTTTTATTGGACTTTCTAAGATTTTTGAAAAGGACAGCATTTACGTAATTTTTCTCGATTCTTCAAGAGTCTGATTAAAGAAAAATGTACTTTCATTGGACTTAGCAAAATCTTTGAAGATGCTCACAAATGACATAATTAATTCCATCCTTTAAAAGAATTTTTGAAGAAGCATGTACCTTTATTGGACTAAGAAATTTCTGAAGAAACATAATTTATTTAATTGTTCTCGACTTTCAAGGGAATTTGTTAATAAAAATTTATTTTTATTTGGCTCTGCGAAATATTGGCAGATGAACACAATTCGCTCAATTTTTTTCGTTTTTTTAAAGAGGATTGTTAAAGAAATATTTTTCCAAATTTTTTCAAATTTACGCAATTTACTCAATTCTTTTCACTTTTTCAAGGCATTCGTGAATAAAAATGCACTTTTTAGTGAGGGTGATAAATTTTCGAAAGAGGTCAAAGTTTTATGTTATTTATCATTATTTCGCAAAATAGCTTAGAACATTTTTCTTTATAACAAACCATACTTTCTAGATCACTGTTGTCCAAATTATCTTACAGCTTGCTTTAAAGAATTTTGCAGTAAACTCAAAATGTAATGCTACTGGCAATTCTATGAAAAATGCCCTAAGGTGCATAAAATTAAACAGTTTCTCATTCAGACTTGGGTTACAATTTACGAAGCGTCTTGTCCGGAAATTCAGGATGATTATTCAAATATTTTTCATAGGCTTGACTATTCGTCCCGAGAATTCGGGTTGAATAGTCCATCTCCTTTTCCAACTTCCCTAACTTTTCGGGATGATTAGACACATCCTCAAATTCATACTTCTACACCTGTAACGTTCAACTGCGGTTGTACCATTGTAGTGTTATGTTGACCAAACAATGCATATATCATGTATTAGACTTTATCAATCCCCATTAATGAATCTTCCACCTGAAACTTATTATGTTACATTTAAAGTTGAAACTTTCATCATTAGAATGTTTATCCACGCTTGTCCCATTATATTTTTGTACTAACCGAATCGGAGCTAATTTTCAAATATATCAATCAGACAAGCGGTGGGGAAGGTTGCCAGATCACCACAAGCAAATACCGATTTCAGAACTAGGATCCTGCAATTTTATTCCACGGTTATTACCAATATAGTGTTGTATTCTTGTAATAGTTGCCCATGTTTGTCCTATTGGTTTACTACACTGAAGAAATAGGTTATAATTCTTTTATATGACAGTAAAATGAGATAAGCGGTTGGGAAGGTTGCAAGATCCGGATGAGGAAGTATCAATTTCTGAACTAGGGTCGTGCAATCTCCATCCATCATTGTCCCATCGAAGTGTTACATCCTTGTACTTTTCACCCATGCCTATCCTATTTCGCAAAATACAGTTAAAGTAATTTTGTTATTCTCTTGAAAAATTAGTCAAAGAAGGTTCCGAGCACCTACAAGGAAGAGTTTCGTAGCCCATTAGGGCGTTAATTTAAGTCTTCACAGAGTCTTAGAATAGCCAATTTTTTAATTTTGTGAAAAAAATTTTCTGAGAGCAAAATTTAAATGAAAAAAAAATTGGAAAAAATGTTTGGGAAAAATATATGAAAAACTTTACTTTGAAAAACAATTTTTTTGAATTATTTTAAAAATTATTTTCTTTGAAAAAAACCTATTTAAGTCCTGCCGTTTCGAAATCTCAAACACTTGCGCTCATACCCTCTTAATATGCCAAATGTTGGGGCTTATATCCTTTTCGAATTTCATACTTTAGCGATTATGCCCTTTTTCTCTGCCAAATGTTCTCGTTTATGTCTCTTTGGAATTCCAAACTTTGATCCTTATGGTTATTTGAAATTCCAAACTTAGGCTTTCATGACCATTCTCTATGCCAAATGTTGTCGCTTATGTCTTTTTCGAATTCAAAACATTGGTGCTTATGTTCTTTTGGTGCGTCAAATGTTGGCGCTTATGCTTTTTTGGAATTTTAAACTTTAGCGCTTATGCCCCCTTTAATGTGCCAAATGTTCTCGCTCATGCCTCTTTGGAATTCCAAACTTTGATGCTAATGGTCATTCGGAATTCCAAACTTAGGCTTTTATGCCCGTTTTCTATGCCAAATGTTGACGCTTATGCCTTTTTCGAATTCAAAAAATTGGCGCTTGTGTTCTTTTGGAATTTTCAACTTTGGCGCCTATGCTCTTTTGCTGTGCTAAATCTTAGCGCTTGTACCCTTTTGAAATTTCAAACTTTGGCGTTTATGCCCTTTTGCTTCGCCAAATGTTGACAATATGCCCTTTTCGAATTTCAAAAATTAGCGTTTATGCCTTTTGCTGCGCCAAATGTTGGCGCTTATGCTCTTTTCAAATTTTAAACATTGGCGCTCATGCCCTTTTGTTCTGATAAATATTCTCGTTCACGCCCTTTCCAATTTTGAAAATTTGGTGCTTATGCTCTTTTGTTTTGACAAATTCTGCCGCTTATGCCCTTTGAGAATTTCAGGCATTGGCACTTATCCCCTTTTGCTATGCTAAATGTCGCTTATGCTTTTCTTGATTTCCTAAATCTAGCGCTTATATCCTGTTGATCTGCCAAATGTTCTCGCCTATGCCCTTTTTGATTTCCAATATTTGTCGCTCGTGCTCTTTTGCTTTGACCAATTTTGACACTTGTGGCCATTTGGAATTCCAAATGTAATATGTTATGCCCGTTTTTCATGCCAAATGTTAGCGCCTATGTTCTCTTGGTGTAACAAATGTTGACGCGTATGCCCTTGTGGAATTTTGAAGTTTGGCGCTAATGCCCTTTTGTACGATGGAAGGACGTATGCCCGACCAAAACTATAAGGGTTGCATTCCGGGGCTACGAAACCCTAAGAATTAAGTTAATTATGTCCATATTCAAAAATTTCGTGAAGTCTAATATTTTTCTCCAATATTTTTCCCCCTGCCGCAATTCTCTCGAAAAAACTAGAAAATATGAGTAAATTTTGCACATCTTCTACATTTCCGAAAATTTCGCCAAAGTCCAATGAAATTAGGTTCGACCGTGGTCGAATACTGGCAGTGGGACCATTAGCCATGCTTGAGTCATTGTTTATAACCATGGGGCGACCACGGGGCGACCATGGGGCGACCATGGGTAAAGATTGACCCAACTTTGAACCACGCTTACTCCACGCTTACCACACGCTTATCCCACGCTTGGAGCAAACCAGGTCAAAGTAATGAACAAATATTGTGCAACTTAGATCTGTATATATTTGAAATTTAGTAAGAAATTCAAGAACATGAAGTTTAGTAAGATTAGATAAAATTGGTATTTATGATCTGGCATAGCCGATCAAAAGCAAAAAATAGATCAAAGAGAAAACTTCGAAAATCCCCTTTCGCTTCTGTGGGCTCACACCTCTTATTATAAAATGAAATTACTTAGAGTTGGATCTTAATTTCAGTCGCTAATAAAGTCTTTTACTTGGAGTTTAACACTCTATCAGGATTGGTGTCGATGTATATATTTGGGACCAATTTCCCGAACAAAGGAAAGTGAACCAATCGAAAACTCAAACTGTTATAGATATATCTCTATAACTGAAATTTAGCGATACAGTTGAATTAAGAATCAATTGGCTAATGCAAATTAAAGAACAAGATTTGTAAAAGTAAAATCACCTAAGAGTGATAAATAATGTTACAAAAAATTACAGCCTACGGAGGCTAAATATTTAGAAGATTTCCATAAAACACAAATTCCTCCTATGCCAGACAAACTTCACGCCTCACATGTGACGAATGGGGAAGAACAGAAAAAGGCTTCCAATTGAACTGGAATCCGCATCAACTTCCGCTCCCACGTTATCCAGACAAGATTTCAGTTGGCATTTATGTTTACAAACGGACGCAAGTACTATGGGCTTGGGAGCCATCCTCGCTGAAATCAAAGATGGCGTGGAACATCTCATAGCCTTTGCTAGTCGATCCTGGCAAGGCGCCGAGAAAAGCTTTACCGTGACGGAACAAGAATATTTGCAGTGCTATGGGCGGTAGAAAATATCAGACCGTATATAGAGGGCGAATAGTAATTACAGATCAAAGTAGTCTCCGATGGCTCTATCACTTGAGAGATCCTACTGGGAAATTAGGTAAATGGGCCCTTCAACTGTAACAATATGACTTTGAGATTTTAACACAGAAAACGTGCCTTTCGCCATGTACCAGACGCGCTGTCTCGCATGTTTGAGCCGGTATCTGAAGTTGTATGTGCCATTGGCTTGACCGACGAAATTTGGTATATCCGAAGGACTAAAATAGTCCAGGAAATACCCTATTTCCTCATTGGAAAATAGATGGGAATCGACTATACTCGCATTGCCCTGAGCACTTTACCGATCTATCCTTGCCTGATTTAGAGGCATGGAGGCTGGACTTACCGTTGGAGCTTGGACACAGGGCGATGAGTTAAGCACACGACACTACGACGTCTGAACGTCTGATTAGATAGTGGCACAGCGTGTTTAAAGATGTTGCAAAATACGTCTGAGCACGTCAAACTTGACAGAGAATGAAAGTAGTCCAGGCAAAGCCAGTAGATCTGAGGGCAAAAAAATAGCCGAGCAGCCCTGGTCAGTGGTAGCGGCGGATATGATGGGTCCATTCCAAACTAGCTCGGGTTGCCGCTATGGATTGGTTTTACAAGATATGTTTACCGAATGGATCGACGTCCTACCTGTTCGAAAGGTCAATGCCGCTAACGTCCGAAATTCATTTGATGAAAATGTTATCCTTAGATGGAGAACTCCTGAAGTACTAGGCACTTGACTACGACGCCATACCACGCGCAAGCTGATCAGGTTGATAGGGTTAATCGCGTGTTAAAACCATGATATCATCTTTTTTAGAGGGTGATTATCGTAGCTGGGATAAATAACTTCCCGATTTCCGCTTTGCGCATAATACCGCAGTACATAATTACACTCGTTTGAAACTTAATAATATGTACGTGTCGCCTTAGCAACTTCTTTTGAAATATTGTATCCAAACGAAAACATTTTTTTCCGTCTAAAGTTATTGATTTTCAATTTCTGTTTTATTCACAAAATTCAAAAATCTATCATAATACTCAGGGGCTCGGATCGAGCGGTTTTTTCTACTTTTTTAGAATTTTTTGAAAAAACGCGACTTTTTGAAGGAAAATGCGACCAAACGAATTTTTTTCCTAAATTTTTCGTTTTAGTGGAACTTAGTAGGAAAATCCAACTATTCTTTGATGGAAGTTAATTCTTTTTATTTTAAATTCGACTATTTGGTTGAAATTTAAATTTTTTTGTTGAAAATTCAATTACTATTTTCAAAAGCCATCTATTTTGGTAGACAATTTAACTGTTTTGTTGAGAATTCGTTTTTTTCGATAGAGAATTTGTCCTTATGGATTAAAAATTTATCTTTTATAAAGAAGAAGTTGTTTTTTTTACTTGAAAATTAATTTTCTTTATTTGAACTGTTTAGTTAAAAACTCATACTTTTTCGTTGACAATGATCTTTTTTGTTCAACATCATTTATTGGGCTGTAATTCTATGGCGGTGTATTTTCTTCTTTCAATTTTAACGATTTTCAATTTGAAATTCTCACATTTTCAATATTTATATCTAGTCTAATAATTAATATATATTTACAAATAAAATTGTGTGAAACCGTTGAATCCAAGAACACAGTACCAAAGACCCTCAGGTTTTCTAGCTAGAGATTATTCTGAAAAAGAACAATATATATATGCAATACTTTAATGTCACAAATCTACATTCTAAAATTTTGAATTTCGCGCTCTTATAACACATGTGTATGCGTATATTTTGCGCAAAACTAAATCTATTTAAATTTCGTACAAATTAGTCATGTCGCTATAATTTTACGTGCCACAGGTCTCTGAGACGTTCTTTTTTTTAAATGCAGAATATGTATAAAAAATTTTTTATCAAAATGTATAATGTATAATAATTTACTCCAGGATTTATCTCTTCTAAGTATATATAAGTATATAAATATATAAGTATATATTATTACAAATACAAATACTATAACTCTATCTTTAGTCTAAAAATTTTTATAAAAGAAAAGGGTTATGGTATATTGTATCCCCTATAGAACTACGCCTTGAAAAAGACTCGGATTCAAAATATGTCGGCTATATTTGAATAAAGACCTCAAAAAAAAAACAGAAAAGTCCTTCACTAAATTAATACTTTAATAAAATTTTATTTAACAAAATTTTTCGCCTAGATTATATCTACAAACTTGCTTAGAACCAATTTACGCTAAAATGCGTATTTTAGTTTTAAATCGTAAAAAATAACATTAAAAATAAACAAATTAAATTCATGGAAAAACAACAAAAGTTGCAATAAAATACTAATTGCAATATTTTTTTTCCATAAGATGCGCATTTTCTTTTAATTATAAAAACAAGACAATGCATGTAAATAAAGATATGTTTCAATACCAATGCATATTATGAATCGTAATAATATACATGTATTGAACTGGCAAATTCTTCAGGGTAGCTGAAAATAAGGCTTAGTGCAAAATAAGGAGAAAATATTAAAGTAATCATGAAAAATAAAATTTTGGCATTATTTTGCAATATCTGAATGAGTAGTACCATCCCGAGGTACAGAAACAAATATAATATACATTTTATACAGTAGTGTTGAACATAATGTAGAAAAGTTCACATTTTTGACAAAATCGAGTGCAAAGCACAAGATATGTAATGAGAATGTGTAAGTTAATGACGAAGGCGCTTTAACAAAAGAGAATTCACAATCACCAAATTACACTTGTCGATGACTCGACCTTTAATTTTAAACGTTATGTGTGCAAATGTGGGCAGATTTTTTGTACTTGTAACTGACCGAATAATCAGTACATATTTACCAATAGAATTGAGTGAAACCGCTGAAGCAGAGAACAGAGTACAAAAGGCCCTTTAGCTTTCTATTTGGAGATTATTCAGTAGAGGAACGATGATTCAAAAATAAAAAATAAGTTGTAAACTTGTTTTTTCAAAAATTTCCAGCATCTACCAAAGTCATCAGTCTGATAATTTGTATAACTGCTGTGTGCAAGTTCTCTTATTTTTCAGATAAATTCTTTTTGTAGTGTAATAAGACTATGTACTACAAAAAGCGGACGCGTACTGAAAAATGCTCCTTAATCTCTTTCGTGGTTCACAAAAAGTTTTAGTAATAAAAATTTTGGCAGTCATTCTTTATATTACTCCATAAAGGCGCGTTGTTTCAAAATTTAGAAAATTAATGAATTTGTTTTTAGAAAATCCGCAATCTTTACCAAAGTCATGAGTTTGCTAGATGAAAACTTTCTGTTCTGTAATTTCGTGCATTTCGTGTATTTCTGAATCAGTTTTTTCATTGTGGAAAAATTCAGTTCTAAACATCAAAGAGAAATTATAAGCTTGTATTTTAAATAATTATGTGCTGCCGCAGAGCTGAAATTTTTATTCAGGAGCTGTTTAAAAGCAGTAAAAATTCTTTGAAACAGGATTAGGGTAAAATATAAACGGGATGGGAAGCGAAACAATTTTTTCAATGAGATTCAAAATTATAGATGTGTCTGGAAAAGGATATATTTTTTTAATATCGGAATGGGATTAAACTTGACGAAGCAGGACAGTTGAGTAGAGAAGTGTTATTTTAAAGGAAAGTATAATATAAGAAATGATAAAATAGGATAGCAAATTCGAAATTCTTTGAAATATGTTTCCGATACAAAGAGGTAGAACAGAATGGACAAGCTGTGTGGTTTCGAACAGGGGCGGGATTATAGTGAATAAATCGTATAAAAAAGTCGACAACGTTGCTCCAACTGTATGGGATAATGTATCTACTTATTTAAAAATGGAAAATTTTAGGGGGGAATATGATTAAGGATGGATAAAATGGTACAGGAAGGGATGTAGTTTTTTGAATAAGGAATAAGACACAATTTTAAATCAAGATAAGAAAGCATGGTATTCTTAGAAAGGGGAATATAATAAAAGGTGAGAAAACGGGATGTAACTGGATAAAAATATTATGAATTGAAATAAAGAAGAATATAATTTCAAAATAAAACTATAGGATAGAAAATTATGAAAGGAGATAAATAAGGATAGAATTTTTGAAAGAAGTAAGATTAAGAGTAATAATAATTAAGAAATCTGAAAAAGACGAGTGGAGTCGTATAAAACCTAATTGTCGGCAAATAATTTCCTGTGGACTGAATTCACTTTTTTCTCTTCTTTTGTTTCTCGCTTTGAAACATCGAGAAATGTACAGGATTTAAGGATTTAATATAGCCTATTCCAAACCGATTCGATTCTCGAAACTCTTTCTACCACCACGATTCTCGGAGAATAAATTCAAGAGGGACCTTTTCATTGCAATAAGATCTTTTTTAGCATCTGCATTCTTGATAAACTTCTGTTTGAACTATGCCTCCTGTGAGACGAAAACGAAAACAGAAATCAGTATCTTCCATAAAAATCTTTTGTCTGTCTTTCACATACAAAATAATTCCATAAATATAATTCTTTCAAGTATGAGATATTACGTCGGAATGCAACATGTAGGGGTTGAGAAGAAATTGATCTGGGCACTTCGTAGTTTAGCGGGTAAGAGCATCAAACCAGGAATTTGAAGGACCTGGGTTCGCATCCCGACGAAGCTTGCAAAAATTTATTCACAATTTAGAAATAAAAGTCAATATTCAAAAAAATATTAATTTTAGAACAGTAAAAAAAGAAAATAACATCAAGTTATATAATAATTCAATAAAAATTTTGCCTTTTACGCTGAGAGTTGAAAGAGTAAAATAGGGATCACATTCCGTCCCTTTCCTCTTAGCTAATCCTGTTTGGGCGACGGACTACTGTGTGCGAAGCAACTATGCATGAGCCCCTCTATTCACATCGGTGGCTATAGGCACAACTGTGTACCGGGACATCAGTGCACGTATACATTCCGACACGCACAGTTGGGAGTCTCTCATCGGTGCACGTGAACTATTTACAGGACAAGATCCGTTTATGTCTAGATGTCAACATGCACAGATGGTCCCGTACGAATTGTTCACATACACAAATGGGAGACTCCCAACTGTGCACGCCTCACATTACGAGGGGCACAACTGTGTACGAGACCAACTGTGCACGTTGTTGGCGACTGGCACAACTGTGCACGTGCACCGATTGCAGACTTCTAAATGTGCACGTCTCAATTATACGATCAGTAGTACTGTGCAAAAGCTCGAAAGCTCGTACCGAGTCGGGCTTGATAGTTTCGGGCCGGGCCTGTCCAGACCTGGCTCGAGAATGTTCAAGCAACTCGAGGCAGGCCGGCTTCTCGAGTTTTGTCGTGTAATTGAATAGTTTCGTGTATTCGAATTTTTCGATTACCTGAAAAAATTCGAATACCCAATACATCTCTAGTTCTCGCAAATTTTGAGAGTTCACGCAATTCACGGGAATCAAGGAGTTCAAAGATTTCAAAGAATTCATCGAATTCCAGAAAATCTATAAATTGACGTAATTTTCAAAGTTCACGAAATTCAGGGAATTTCCGGAATTCTAGTAATATAAGGAGTTAGCGGAATTCAAGAAATCCACGGAATTCACGAAACTCGCGGAATTCGAGAAATCCAAAGAACTTAAAGAATTCAATAAATTCAAGGAATTCAAGGAATTCAATAAATTCAAGCAAGTCACTGAATTCCGTCAATTCCGTCAATTCCTTAAATACAGTGAGTTTCTTGATTTCCGCGAATTCCTTCGACTCCGAAGTTTGAAACTTTGAAAACAGAGATTTTTTCGATATATTTCAACGTTTGGTCACCATTTCATCATATAATTAGTTCTTACTGAACGAATTCATTTATTTTGATGTAAAAAACGACTTTCAGAAACTACTAGTGTAAAAGAAATTCTGGCGATGAATGTAGTTACGTAGAACATAATTTTTATTTGAAAATCGAAGTTTGGAATATAAACAAAAATGGCACAAAATCATAATTTTTCTCTTTTTTTTAATATCCTTTTCAGGGGTCTCTTCGCACCTAAAAATACATGTAAGTTTAGAAAGAAAAGACAAAATAAACATAACTGTGATTTTGGCGAATCTTTAAGTAAAATAATATTTTCCCACCTTCAACAAATTCCCGTGTAACGAGAAGTTTCGATGTTTTCGTGTAGCTATAATGGCCAAAGTTGCAAAAAATTATATTTTTATATTTTGACTATGTGTAGCAAAAGTTTTTTTCTTTTGCGTATCATTAAGTAAAATAATATTTTTCCAGCTTCATGAAAAAGTTTGTGTCGTGAGCTATTACTTTGCTATTTCGTATTAATTTGCAGATTGTTCAAATTTTACTCAAGTTTTGCAGCTCTGTGCTTACTTTCACAGTAACTCAGAACTCATCGCAAGTAGGTATCTGGTATTAGAGCTGCGCAATTTTCTTTGCTTTTAATACTTTAAATTTTTTTCTTTTTTCACGTATATTAATTCACTTTTTATAATCATAACTGAAGCTATCGTTTTAAAAATCTGACAAACTCATGGGCACTCATTTTGATATGTATGAGAAGATTTTTGCTAGCCATAATCAAAATTCAAAAATCTTGTTTTTTCGGCCTACCCTAATATGCATGTAGATTTTTGGCTTGTTAGCACGATAACTTTCAAAGGAGCTGACAGATTGGATTGGCCTTTGGTATACCTTTTAAGTGTTCTAAAGTAAAGATCAGATTCGATAGCCAGCCATTATGGATGAAAATTCAAAAAGTTAGAGCACTTTCAAAATTTTTAAACCACTGCTTTTTAAGATTTGAACATTGTCTGTACGGTTGTTCTTTGTGCTTAAAAAGGCAAACAATTTCTCCTAATTATTTTCTTTGATAAAAAAAAATTAGCAGAGTTATATCAGTTACAAAATTTAAAAAACAAACGAAAATGAAAATCCTGGACCAAATGACGCCCGATATGTAAAAACGGCAGAAAAGAAAAATTTTGCTTTCTGAAAGCCCTACAAGATTATTACAACAGCTTTTTGAATGTCCTTGAAAAACGGAAAAATTCAAATTTTTACCGCAAAACAAAAATAATGAAAACTCAAAAATTCCATTTTGCACTCAAATGAGTATTTTTTTCAATCGTATAAAATAAGATCAAACTTAAAATAAATCAATTTTTGGAAAAACGAAACACGAGACCGAAGAAAATGAAAAGGCAAAAGTTGTTCAACCAAAAAAGATCTACAAATTTGTTATAAGCCATTGTTCTAGAAGTACGTTAAAAGCAAAGGAAAGTTATCTCTTTGGAAAAACGAAGCAAGGTACAATGAAATTTTATGTAACGAAATCTTTCCCCGAGATTATATCTACAAACTTGAATGGAACCAGTTTACGCTAGGATGCACGTTTTTTGTTCAAATCGTAAAAATGATGTTGAAAATAAAATTTAAATTTGTGGACAAACG
>JAWWEA010248458.1:0-20572 GCA_035222095.1 Andricus quercuspetiolicola | reverse complement strand
GTGCCACCCATCTCGCGGTCGTGAGACGTGGCCATAAATATGATTTACCGCGGTTCTACTGGGAGCCGGTGTCATTTTTATATGACAGCTGCTCCCAGTGGGACCCTGCAGTGGTTATTTAACCTTTTTTTTATTTATATATATAGTGTAAAGACATTTCTTACGAAGCCCTATGAGTTTTTTTTTAAGTTTATGCCTAATAAATTAAATAATAAGAATTAATTAAATGAAAAATTTATGAAGACGTTGTATTCGTTTGAATAATAAATTACGCAGAATCAAATTCAAATATATAGCCGCAAGAGGGTGGCTATGTGCCCTGAGGCAATTTGAATTTCAGTATCAGCAACATGTAGGGGTACTATAGTTTAGTAAACCTAACCAACCTGGAATCTCAGAAATGAGTAGTTTTTGAGTTATGTGAGGAGATATTTTAGTGAAAATTTGGACTTTGTAAAAATTATAAAAATTATTTAAAAAATTATTAAAAATTATAGTTTTTAGAAATTCGTTAAGCGTTCGTTTTCAATATTCTGAAAAACGGCTGAGTGTCAGGTGAAAATCGGCAAAGGCTGGCACCTACATGCATGAGTGATTCGAATGGAGTTAGCTTGATCTGCGCATGCTCAAAGTGTCGGCACGCGGGCTGGCGCCCCACTGTTACATCCATACCTATTTCGATCGCGATCGCAAACGAGCCTTCATTTGTTGCCCCTCTGTTTTCGCGTGTGCAGTCATTGAGGCGCTGTCCACAATGATAGTCGTAAGCGTCGACGTTCAAACGTATATGCGTATTTGACGTCATACGCACGTTGTTACCAACAGTCGCAGTAAGAAAACGAAAAATAAGAAATGGTAAGACTGCTCGAATGGTTGGCAACGACGGGCGTATGATGTCAAATACGCATGTACGTTCGAACATCAACGTTTAAGACTCTCATTGTAGACCGGCCCTGATAGAGATGGGACTGACAGCTCTCTGACCGTCATTCGCCCATCATTTACCACAGACAGTCCCATTTCTATCAATGACTGTACACTAGGGTGTCTCAAAAACACTTTTCTTTTAGAGGGCAACGATCCCTCCCATTTCATTCCAAATCCGAAAAAAGAAATACCCTTTTTTTTCTTATGTTAATAGGTGCCGGTTTTGACTTCAAGTTTCCCATGTAAAATGCATGGGGAAAAATCACTTTATTGAGTTATTGGAATTATTTTTTAGGGTTTGGGAAATTGTGAGGGGAAAGTATGGAGGCTTGTAGAGAATTATCCAACGAAGAATATCATTTATCAGACAAATAGGTTTGACACCCCTAACACACCCCCACGAGTCCCTGAAAACTACCCTTAAAACCAAAAATGTCAATTCTTCATAAAATCGAACTTTTGAGTACTGCATTCTCGTCTTTTTTTTTTACTTAAAATTATTTATATTGATCTAGTGAAATATTTATCAACATTGTTAATTAATTTTCAATTATTTAAACAAATGGAATTTGTTCAAATAATTTTTTTTTCGAAAATTCGTTTTTATCCCTAAAAATGATTACTACTGGTCTAGTGAAATATTGATTAAGATTGGTTCAATAATTTTAAATTATTTAAACAAATGAAAATCGTTTAAATAATTTTTGTTAAAAATTTTTTTTTTCTTATTAAGAATTATTACTATTTCTTTAGTGAAATGTTTATCAACATTAATTATTTCATTTTTCAAACAAATTCCATTTGTTTGAATAATTTTTTTCTGACATTTATTTTTTTTCAATAAAAATTGTTACTGTTCGTTTAGTGGAATAGTTATCACTATTAGCCATTTAATTTTTTATTATGTAAGCAAATTCCATTTGTTTGAAAAAGGTTTTCTTCTTCTAAAACTTCGTCGAACTAGTAATTTATTATCGTTAATAACATAAATTTATTTTTAAATATTTTTAAATTGTATAAACACTGAATTATTATTTGTTTTCAACATTTTTTAGATAAGCGGAATCTGTTTACATGATTAAAAATTATCAACCAATGTTATTAAATATTCCACTAGACCAACAGCAGTGATTTAAAAAAGAAAAAAAATTAAACAAATGGAATTTGTTTAAACAATTAGAAATTATTTAAAGAATGTTGATAAATATTCCACATAAGAAATATCAATAATTTTTAATAAAAAAAATAATTTAAAAAAAATTATCCAAACAAATTCCATTTATTTAAATAATTGGAAATTAATTAACCAATGTTAATAATTATTCCACCAGACTAGTAGTAATAATTTTTAGGGGAAAAAACGAATTTTCGAAAAAAAATTATTTTAACAAATTCCATTTGTTTGAATAATTGAAAATAAATGAATCAATGTTGACAAATATTGTACTAGACCGATATAAATAATTTTAAGTAAAAAAAGACTAGAATAGAGTGCTGAAAAGGTCGATTTCATGAAGAATTGCCATTTTTGGTTTTAAGGGTAGTTTTTAGGGACTTGTGGGGGTGTGTTAGGGGTGTCAAACCCATATGTCTGATACATGAAATTCTTTTTTTGGTAATTCTCTACAAGCTTCTATATTTTTTCGTCACATTTTCCCAAACCCTAAAAAATCATTCCGAAAACTCAAAAAAGTGATTTTTCTCCATGCTTTTTACATGGGAAACTTCAAGTGAAAACTGGCACCTGTTTAAATCTTTCTTTCTTTTCTCGGATTTGGAATGAAATGGGGGGAATCCTAACCCTCTAGCATGAAAAAAAAATTTCCATGCATTTTTGGACCACCCTACTCTACACTCGACAGCAGCGGAAGAACAAATGAAGGCTCGTATCCGATCGCGATCGAAATAGGTATGTATGTGGCAGTGGGGCGTCGCCCCGTGTGCCGATACTTTGAGCATGCGCACATCAAGCTAACTCCATTGGAATCACTCGTGCATATAGGTGCCAGCGTTTGTCATTTTTCACCTGACACTCGGATGTTTTTTAGAATATTGAAAATAACCACATAACGAATTTCTGAAAACTGTAAGTTTTAATTTTGATTTCAATGAGGAAACCCATACACAAAATACAACTAAGAGAGTAATTTCGATGCATGTCGAAAGTGTTGTTGACACTTTCTTAGGTGGTTTTTTTCGTAGAATCCAAAAAATAAAGAATTATTCTGTCACGCGAAGATCTAGTGCATCAAAACATGGATTTTTAAACGACATCATTGTTTTTTATAATTTTTTTCAGCTTTTCAAAGACATATATACACATTTATATACATATTTTAAAAGTACTTGAAAATATCTTTCACTTAAAAGAAAGAACAATGGAATATGTTTAGTAGTTCCCGATAAAAATGATTTTGAAAAAAAATATCTCCTTACATAACTCAAAAACTACTTATTTCTGAGATTCCAGGTTGTGTGGGTTTATTATACTATAGTATCCCTGCATGTTGCTGATACTAAAATTGAAATTGCTTCGGGTCCCAGAATCCCCCTCTTTATATTGAACTCAAGAGTTCAATATAAATTTTTCATTAAGATTCCGAAATATTTAAAAATATTAAAGGGGCACAGAAAGTTTCAAGCAGTCATTATTTTAATAATTACTTTATGTTTAAAAAGATTTCTTACCTCCATGTATTGCACAAGGACTATTAATTTTTATCGCAGACAACCTAACGTACTGCGTTAGTTTAATCGGTTATGGCTTCTGGCATTTGGTAAATAAACTCGTTGCGTGCTTGCGAACTTGGGGTCGATCCTTGGCACTTGCGGATTTCACAATGTACTACACTTTAGCGATATGACAAGAATATTAATAACAATATAACTGTGAAATGATTGCACCAACCCTCAATATTTATATCACAGATATTATATTATTTTTGCTGATGAACAACAAATGGTTATTTTTATTCATCCATATTGGTGTGAGATTAGAGAACCTGCTTTCATGCCACAAGTCTCAAAAGAGGGTCTGATGGCTTTAAATAAAGACCCTAGTTTGATGCGACTCGTGGAAGAATGTGGAATCTTCTAACGTTTTAAGGGTCCAAGTAGTGGCTGTTTCATATCAAAGTCGTTACTCTATCAGAACCTACCTCACTATTTCCAGCGCTTAAAAAAGTAGGAGTTACAGGTTCAAAGTAGAAGCTAAATTTCGACCTGTAATTCTCATGGAGAATTTCACTGAAAACCTTATGCTTGAAAAAATTCTTGAAAACATTGCTTCAAGAAAGATCAATATTGTGAAAAGCATTTAAGAATACTATTGTAATATGTGTACCTACTTCGTGTTTATCCGAAATATATCAGAACCAGTGAAGAATTATTGAGTTTTTTATATCTTATATTATTCCTCCCTGGTATTTTTTAAAAGATATCCGTTAAGCGATCTTATTTGTCTAGTTATTATAATTAATTATGAAAATAGGTAGTTTGATATTTCATGAAATACTTCAGACCATAGAAAAGAATCCAGATGTTATTGAAGATCCTTTATATGTCGACGTTTCGAGCAACAATATGTTCTCCTCATCGGGATCATCATCGGAGTCAGTCATTAAAAAAGTTCCATTCAAATCAGCAGCTTTTGTTCACAAATTTATATGAGAGAACAACTATCTCTTTCAATCTTTATTTCTCATTGTTCAAATTTTTTGGAATTCCTTCTGTTCAGGTTATTAATATATGACGATCATCTTAAATAGTTGTGAAATTAATCTAATCAAAAATTACAGTTAATAAATAAATTAATAATAACTTTAGTTAAAAGGAGATAAAACTAGTGTTTTTCTCCATTTTTCACACACAATACAATACCCTTCTTGGTAATTTATTAATGCAATTACTTACAAATTTTTTAATTTTTGTCATTTGAAAAACTTATAAATTATATAGGTTATATTCAATATTTTATAATAATAAATTTATGTCTCTTTTCACTCAAAAGATTAATGTACTTTCAAAAAGAAGCGACAATAGTGTTAAGTTTTCATGTAAGCAGTGTTAAGGATTTTATATTTAATTAGTATCAATAAGAACGTACAAGTTCTACAGGTTTCCTTCAATATAGCTGAAAGTGCTAAATAGAGTGGTTCAAAAACACTTTTATTTACATAGGGGGTTTTCGAAATAACTCCTTTGTGTTTTGAAAAATTGTACGGAAAGGTTAAAAGACTTTTAGAGGACTGTCCAACAAAGAATTCTATGTATAAATGATATGTGTTTGACACCCCTACCACAAACCCACGATGCTCAGAAAAGTACATCTTGATCCGAAAATGTCAATTCAACCAAAAATGTCAAAATCAACGTTTATTTTTCATATATATTCTATATGATTTCAGTACCTCAGCTTTATGATTTATGAACCTTATCTTCATAACAGAATATGTCTTATTCCTGAATACTGTTAGAATATAATTATTATTAATACATTTAATGAAAATAAAATAATATTTATTCATTTCTCACCTAAAATCTTCAAAAAATATGCAATTAAAGAAATAAAAGAATTTTTAATTTGTACCAGATGTAATTTGTAATCATATTATGTTGTGGATTTTCTTAAGGCATATTTTCCATGATCCTAATAAACTCCTCCGACATATCCTCCTTGATTTCAATTTCTTATTCTGAGATATTTTTCTCTTCAGGAGGCAGGTGTATCAAGACTTATTCCATCAACAATAATTGCAGGATTATATCTCATATGCAGGAGAAAAGTGTTTTTCTTATTCCTCACAGTACGAAATGAAAGAAAAATTGAGAATGAAAACTTCCTAAGCACATAAGTGAAAAGAAAACGTACTTCCGCTGAAAAAACAAGGTTATGTACTCAATATAATTTTTTAGCTTGTTTCAATTCACCTTGCCATTTTTTGAATTAATCATAAATTATTTGGAACTCAAAAGAATTCAAGAAGGAGATTAGTCAAACTCGTCGCTTCTTCCAACTATCACTCTTCTGTGACTAGTCCTTGAGACGTATTTTTTAAAGACAAAAATGAAAAAGGATTTCGAGATATGACCAATCACTCTTCCAGTCGACAGTCGGTGACCAGTCGGCGACACATATGTTTCGAAGGGTGACATGAAAAAGAGGTTTGAGATATGATCAATCGCTTTTCTGTGACCAGTCCCTGCCACGACCTTTCTGAAGAGGTGACATAAATAAAGGGTTCGAGATATGAACAATCGCTCTTCTATGACCTGTTATTGATACGAATTTTTTAAAGTGTGACATGGAAAAATGGTTGAAACTCCTCTGTGACTAGTTACTAACACGTATTTTTTTAAAAGGTGACATGAAACAATGGTTCGAGTTCTTTTAAGACCTGTCCCAGGCACGTACTTTTTAAAGGGCTACATGAAAAAGGGGTTCGAGATATGACCAATCATTTTTCTGTGATCCAGTCATTGACACGTATTTTTCAAAAGGCGAGATGCAGAAGGGGTTTGAGATAATATCAATCACTCTTCTTTGACCAGTCCCTGACATGTACATTGTAAGCGTTGACATAAGAAAGGGGTTCAAGATATGACCATCGTTCTTCTAAAGCCAGTCACTGACACCAATTTTTTAAAGCGTAAAATAAAAAAATGGTTCAGGCTCTTCTGTGACTAGTTCCAGACACCTACTATTTAAAAGGTGACATGAAAAAGGTGTTCGAGGTATTACCAATCACACTTCCGTGACCAGTCACTGACTTAATTTTTAACGGGCGACAAGAAGATAGTAGTTTGAGATATGACCAATCACTCTTCTGTGACCAGTCACTGACACATATTTTTTTAAACGTGACGTGGAAAAATTGTTCCCAGCTCTTCTGTGACCAGTTCCTGAGACATACATTTTAAAGAGCGACCAGAAAAAGGCTATTTCTATCAATTAAGCACATGGAATTATTACCATTTTCTAAAATACCGCTTTTTTCTACATGCCGTAAGTGAGAAAGAGAGAGAGAGAGAGCGGACAACACAATCTTTTGATAGTTGGCAAGGTCGCGTGAAGGGTACGGTTCCAGGCCAGATAGAATTCTGTTGTTTGACCCCACTTGATTATTGATGTTAACTATATTTACCTTGGGGCTACCGACCGCCCAAAATAATCCGAAAGAGCGATATTGGTCAGATTCCCTCTGAAATAGATAAATCGAATTATTTTCCCGTTTAGAACTTTTAATTTTTTAAGCTCCTTAGCCGTTTCCGTTTCAATAATTTTACGTTGAACCTTAGAACATTACCACCGACACTGAGCCCTACTTTCGATTCGCATATCACTGCTATTCACGTAGGGGGCAGTATGCAGTATTCGGCATTAAACGGACAGAAATCCTCTGCTCAGAAATCACTCTTACCTGTATCTACTTTTCTTGATCAAGGAAGATCTTTATACTTGATACTAAAAAACTTGGAGAAGAACTGCCCAAAGAATTGAGAATGCGAAACTTGATGTAATGTTTTTTCATACATTTTTGAAAATAAGCTTCAATAAATTCTTCTCCTTTATCTGTTTGTAATGTGACAGGTGTACAATCATTGTTTCCAGAGAGAATTTTTTGAAATCCAGAAACAATTTCTGCACTTGATTTGTGTTTCAGGGGTTCAAATCTTGCAAATTTACTTAGAATATCAATCACCACTAATAAGTAAGTGTAATGGGCGTAGTATGACATGAGAGATCGCAGATCGATAAGATCAGCCTCCCAGATACCGTCAATGTTGAATACCATGTAATGACGTCTTGGAAAGTTTTGCTTTAATGGGTTGTATTTGGTATAGGCGTCTTATTGCTCGGGCCAATGAAGAACTCTTTTCTAAGAATGTGTTAGTTCTGAAGTTTAAACAAGCTTTTTAGCTCCAGAATACGATGCTGCGTGGGATGTATTTTAGTAAAAACGAGCTAATGTATTCATGAAAAAAAATCGTTTCTAAAAAGTGGAGTTTGCAGGAGAAGAAGAGGCGTTTTGATATTGACTTTTATTCTCCGATAAATAAACTACAGGCACTTGTGAATGTCTGTGAACGGGGGTGACGTTCGGCATCCTTCCATCCATAAATCTGAATTTGGGACAAATTCATGCGGAGTATTTATCTTATGAAGGAAAAGTGCAAAGTAACGTCGACCTGTTGCAGGAGTCTGTTTTCTACGACGCATAGCATCATTCACAAGGTCAATAATATTCCCTTCGAGGATATGATGAACGTTAATTGAAATAAGTCGTCGCTGGTCCCAATTAATCTGATTGGTTGGTAAAGCTGTCAAATGTCGTAGTGAAAGATTGTCTGACAGTGAGATGACAGTGAGCGTGCAATACAACGGCCTGTTTTCTTCCAATCAAACCTCGTGCTTACTGCGTTGTTGCAGACGAAAATCTGGTATATAATCACCTACCTTTGTTTCTTTCATAGGTACATAAACCAATGAATGAGGATCGCTTGGAAAGATACACGTTCGGACGCGACAATTTCGGGGGTTGAAAATCGTTTGCGCAATGTGCTGATTGCGGCAAACCTTTACGAACTCCCATCATTTTACTTTACTCAATATAACCTGGCTGCTACCCATAGTATTAGAAGAAAACCCTACAAAATTGAATATCACTCATGGTCGACATATAGCAGAAAAATTGACAAGTGAAAATATTTTTCCACAGCCAGTAGGTCCTGCTACTATAGATGTCCACAGGTGTTTACATTGTATATCCATTTCACAGAATGTACAAAATATCACAAAATATTACTCTAAAAATATATACTACTGGACGGGGCGCCCACCCTTGTTTGCACTCGCGCTACATCCATGGCGCCGGAGCACTCGGCATTTAGCTAATACGCCCCGCGCCACGAAATAATAAGCTAAGTCTGATTTCATTACACCATGATTACGCTAAAGCAGGATAAACTATAGTGATGTCCCTAGCTGTTGTGTATAGGTAAATCCCCACCTATCATACGCACTGTGGGTGAAGTGAGTCGGTCTCATTAGCTGGACCCCGAAACGCCTTATTAATCATGGCTGTCCTATGTGACGTATCCCTTACATCAACTTGCATATGCTGCTCTCTAGTTTGAAAACGTAAGACTAGCTGACTTATAATGTACCCTATAATTAAGAACTCTTATAAATATTTTTTCCGACCTAAAGGGAAGAAGTATTAAAATTGCAGATGTTATTGACGATTTCTATTTATTCTTCTCTTTACTTTTTAGGAAAACAGGTATAAAAGTTATACTATAATTGAATGGTGGTAGTACAGAACAAGATAACCAAATTATCACAAAAATGTGGTTAATCCATAAATAATTCTTAAAAATCAAATACAGGTTCTGATAAAAGGATTTGTTCGAATTCTGATTTTGTTCATACAATAATAAGAAAATGTAAATTGAAATTCAGTTGAAACTTAAGGTTAGTAATAATTTTTTCTTCCGTTCGCGATATTTTTTGAAATTATTATCGTTTAATGAAAAAAAAACCTTTTCTTATGGTTCTTTTACCGAATGACTGTTTATCTTAGTGCGATACCGTAACACTAAATTCTGATTTTCTGGCAACAGAATAATTTGTCTGTATTTTTCTTCTTCAATTTTATAAAGAATTTTTATATTCATATGGTGACCTACCAAATTCGCCATCGTGTCACCTTTTGTGTACTATCGGTTAACATACTTTTTTCTTGTTTTAAAGTAACTTATTGAAAGAGTGTACATTTTATGACATCGTAATCGAGTGGTATCGGTGCATGCCTTTCACTAACAGCAAACGATCGAATCGCTGAAGAATTTTCTTTTGACAAAGTTTCATAATTCAAAGTTAATCCTTCAGCTTTACAAACTACTAGCTCATTTTGATCAGCTCTGCACACCAATTAGGCATAAAATTATGGTGCTCCTAAAGCAAAGGCCTTCACATATCATCTCTCGCCACTTGCCTCCTGTTTAAATTTTAAAAACGTATTTATGTATGCGGCAAAGTGACCACCTATCTTAGTTTTACAATCATACTGTATTATTCTAAACTGTCATATTTCTTAGACACTAATCAATTGGAGCTCTAACTTAATCCCTTTTCTTATTTCGGCAGCTACCCACGTTCCAGTGATTTAACGATCGATATGATTATCGTGAAGACAATCGTCTTGGTGCATCTCCTCGCAACACACTCGACAGAGCGAAAACAGAAGATGATTACGCATCTCGAGAGGTATCACAGGATGATATAAATTCCGCGGGGTAAAATCGTGCATTTTACGAGACCCTCAATGCGGTCAATACATGTTTTAGAGGGGCCCATTTAGCTGACAACACTCATCTCCAACATAAACTTTTGGATGTCCAAGAGGAAACTTGCCATATTTCAATGTGGATGGATGAGGTGAACAGATATTAATATAGTGACTTTTTTTCTGATTCTTAACTTCACAAAAAGTCACTATATTACCTGTACGACCTCCGTAATGTGCGTCACGTAGCTCTAGATGAGTGTGTGCCAAGAGCAGGTGATTTACAAGAAAATATTTCATTTCTCTGTTAGATTTTTTAAAACTGATGAACTGATGAAACTGATGATTTTTAAACTGATGAACTGCAATCACTGTCGTCATCACTCTTATCAATTTCATCACTTTCCCCTAGATAAGGGCTTACATCTACTAGGCATGACTGGTAGGTAAGCTTCTCGTCTAAAACATTGCATTCTTTGAATGGACTTTGGGCTGATTCATAGTTTGGGTCACACAGTTCTACTCCTGCTCTAGCTGGGCGAGTAGCCGTTCCGTTGCCTAATATACCTTTGCAGTTAGGAACAAGTGCCCAATCGACGCCCAAAAGACCGATAGACTCCTTCAGTTTTATATATACCAGATTTTCCTTCCACAGTTTACCACCCATTTTCTTCCTTTTTCGAAATTCATTTAGTAGCGCTATCTATCAGTTATTTGGAGTCGATATGGAAATAAAGGTTTTTGATTCCAGCTTCATGAGCCTTGTTGGCAGCAGTAGTTGGCATGTAGTGGCGATAGGCCGCGTCAACATATACGTCTACAACTTTTTTCGCAGGCTCTAGCCTTTGTGAGCCAGTTCTCAGAGTAGCAAAACTTCGCATTAACTAGACAACTCAATTTCAGGGACCGGAAGTTGGGGTTCGACTTCTGGAAAAGCACAGCATCTGCTCTGAATGCAGGGGCAGCCGCATCTGCGCCTGAAGATTCATGACGATATGACGTTCCCTAGTTAATTTCCTACTGTATGTGAGGGTGTGGGCATTATCGCGAGCATGCATTTATCGTTTTCTCAATATTCAAGCGACGGGGCTTTGGTCAAAGTTCAAATATTTTGCAGTCTTAACGATCTCTCTGAAGGTGTGATTCCGGGAGCCTTCCTTGAAACTTGACTTTTGATGTCGTAGGGTGAAGTTTGCGATGTGCGGTTACTAGCTGTTTCGAGACTTCAATTGAGACCTCTGATTCTTTGGAAGAGAAAATCGCATTATTAGAGCTTCCGGGTTTCCGGATAGGGCTTTTACTCATCAATTGAGCTTACCCTTTTTGTACTCGTACGTACACTTCAGGTCGTGTAAGTACGGACTGCAGTTTTCAACCGCGTAGATAATGATCAAACATTCCTTTTCTGTCTTGAAATAACGCTACCCGCACGCGTTTCTAATTCCAGAGAAGAAAGTAATCGCAATTCCCACGCTTTGCCTTTCTTGTGTTAAGAATGCGCCTAAGGCGTAGTCTGAATCATTGGTTACGAGTTTAAACGGTTTTGAGAAATCTGGGTACTGCAGAATAAGTATATTAGACAGATATTGCCTTGAGATTTGAATGTTTTGTTCTTACTGGGGTGTCCATATTCATTCTCCGACTTTCTTAAGGAGTTCGGCTAAAGGTTTTCAAATTTTAACTTTATCCTTGATGAATCTTCGGTAATAACCAAAGTTTTTTATAGCACCTGCCCTAGCTGGGTTTACCTTGACTCACTTTTCAGTAATAATGTGTCCGAGATAAGTCACCTCTGTTCACAGGAAGTCACACTTATCGGTCTTTGGCTTAAGGTTAGAGTTTCGTAAGCGAGTTAAGAGATGCCGAGTTTTAGTGTCAGACAACGATGCCATCCAGGTACACGAAGGCTTCAGTCCTACGCCTGCCTTTTAGCACGTTTGTGTCGGTCTTTGAAACGTTTTGGGGGCATTTTCGGTGGCTGTTGGTGTTCGGAAGTATTCGAAGTGACATCGCGGGGTGGTAAAAGCCGTTTAGGCACGGTCATCAGTATGAGTTTTCACTTAGTGGTATCCACTGGTTAGATCAACCACCGAAAAGCACTGCGTATTACCCAAATGGTCCAAGATGTCAGTTATATTGGGTAATGGGTATCAGTCACCGATTTCTTTTTTATTGAGTTCCCGTTGGTCAATGAAGACTTCAAAGTTATTTTCTGCAGATCCGTCCATTTTTCTGGAATTAGCAGGAAGGGTACTAGGAATCTGTGATAACTATCATTTTGCGATGTTTCTCAGTTGCTAGAAGTATTTTCCTGATATCATGGGGAAAATGACGACGGGACTTTCTGTTGGTGACTTCATCATCGATAGTTGGCACCCTATGCTGAACCAAGTGAGTGGTACTAAAGGGTTCTCCAGTGACATGAAAAACGTCCTCGAAATCCTCTACCCAGCGAGTTACATACCCTTCCTCCTCTAGGTTCAAATGAGATATACGAAGGCCCTTCAGTAGCCGTTCGACCCGGGTCGCGCTTGGAGTCCGGGAAGGAGTAATACTCGAATGTTCTAATTTCCTGTGGAGGAATTTCGATCACGATGTCGCTATAAGTAGTGTTTATAGCTAATACTCGGCATTTTTCGTTTTAATTCTTAACCGATATAAAATAATTTGGAGAAATAGTTTCCGAAGCAGTAACAAGCGTGTCATGCCGAAAAGAGAGTTAAGGCTGCTCCTGTCGCACATATAGCCTACCTAGTATACTGTTCAAAGTTATTAGGAAACAATTTTTCACGACGTAAAGTTCGACCTGAACCTCTCTCAAGGTTACATTGATGCCTGGGTGTACGAAACGAGTGGTACCTGGGCTGCGAAATTGTGGTGCAGACTTCCTAATAATAGGGATTCCTCTAGGTGGGTTCCAGTATAATAGATTCGGCGGCATCTTCCAGAATTTTTACTGTTGATCGTTTCAGAGGCTCTTAATTCGTCGCTGGATCTGCCTGAAGAGTCAGAATTGAGTTTGAAGAACCTGAAATCGGCTTAGAAGGTACGCCAGGTGAACTTGTCTAGAAATTACCCTGCCGCGGAGGCCACTGGTGTTTATTGAAAGAATTTTGATTCTGTTGATTTGACCAGGGGAACTGATATTCAATAATCGAATCAGGCTAGCCTTGCCAAATATTTTGATTCGGTAAGTTGAGATTTTGAGGGTTTTGCCACATACATAAACCGGCCTCATGTTCTAAAAATTTATTTAAACTATATTTAACGAAAACTAAAAATACGTCACTTTTCTACATAGTCCCTGCTTTTTTGCATGCATTTTTTCCAGCGAATCGGGTGTTATTTGATGACATTATCGTGGAAAGAACGATGTTGCGTCTGAAGCCCGTCGCACCCGAAGCTCTCGACCTGCTCGTCGCTGCCGAAACGCTCACATCTCAGCGCTTCTTTAAGGGTTCCGAACAAAGAAATGCACAGAGGGAGAAGTAGGCGGGGGGGGGGCAGTTCATACTAATTTTGAGAGCTTTTTCTGAGTTAGTTTGACAGTATGTGGGCCTAGCTTTGTCCTGGAGGAGCAGCACGTCTTTTTTGCAAAAATCTCGTCTTGTCGATCGATAAAATGCTTTTGCTTTCTGTACAAGCTAAGAATAGTAGGCTGCTTTGATTGTTCTTTGATTGTAGAGAAAGTTGATCCGTGATGTTCGTGCATGGACGCCGTTGGTGAGAGGTACTTTTGATGTCTTCCCCGCCTTCTTGAAATTTGTTGTGGCACACTCTCACTTGGGTTTTTGAAAGGGTCGATTCTGTAAACTAAGCCCTCAATCTAGACCACATTTTGATGGGTCTGACATTTTCTCTTGCGAGAAACTTCATGGCAATGCGTTGTGCACAGACACGAGAACTTTTCGCTTGCTCATCGTGAAAACTTCTGAACAATGAAAAACGAAAAACAGTCTATACTACTGTCAGGCTCCCTGCCCTTTCCCTTAACACTTCGCAAGATAGCGCTTTGAACGGTTACATACAGAAAGTACGACAAGCAGCGATCGGTTCACATTTAATCGACCCAGTAGCTGGTATTTGCCCTGGGGGGTAATATAGTGCCAGCAGCGGTGGATGAGGTGGATTATAACCCGTGTATATTTTTTTGTAGAAGGACAGAAAATCTTGCATAAGACACCCTGCCTAGGGCTTACCTAGATAAATCTAAGACTGGTCAGTGTCGAATTCCTACTGATCCGCATGTTGATTTGCATAAGGTTGATGTTGTTGACTGGTATAATGCAGAGGAGGATTAAAGTTTAATGAAGGGGTGTTCACCAATCTGGAATTGGTTATCGATTTCGCCTTTTTTTTAAAGGACTAGCTGATCGCATGGGTGTAGAAGAATTGGAAGAGATTTGTCTGTGTCGTCTTCTGTCTATACATCATAAATCTTAGCTTCTTTCTTCAGTGACACTTTGAGTTTTCCTTCAATGTGTAAGCCATGTTAAGCCTTTGATAAGTCCTTCAGATTTCGCGTGTCTACAAACATGGAGATTGCGCTAGGCAATCCGCGTGCGAAAGAATCTAATGCGCAACCAAATATAGGTTGTATCATTTGTCCGCTTTTAGTTGCGTATACATTTTTATCAACATCCTGAGTGAAATATTTCTCCTCTAGCGCTTGTTTAGCTCCGCCTAATAATCCTTGTAACTCGTAATAATCTCTGACGTTTCCTCTTTGTTTCGTCCGCAAGTTGCCAACCTTTTAGATGTGGTACTAGTGTTTTTTTTAGTGTTGAAAAGTTTTTTTTTAATCCGCGATTACATCATTGACTGTGCTGAATGTTTTGTTTCTGACGCTTTCCGGGGCTACACCTACTAGCTTGCACAAAACTTCTGTGATATAGGCAGCTTCAATACCCCAATTGACGTAGACCGCGCCGTCAAAAGATTTTAAGTGACTCGTGCTCTGTTGCAAGGTCATACATTGCATCATGGAAGGCATGGCCAGGGATGTGACAGTTTGGTTAGCTACGATTACTAGGATTTTGGGTCTCATTCCAAAATTTCAATTTATAGCGTTATAGTCGCTTTCGGTATCAGTACCGCCTGGGTTCGTCATTTTGAATATTATGGTAGGTACATCTTCGAAATTCAGATTAGCCAGAAAAATTGCTCGTATAGAGTCATGGCAGTTTTTCTTAAGCTAGCGATTTAGATCAGGCACCGTTTTTTTATTGAGGGCTGTTGAACATCTTTGAACATTACTAAGCAGAATGGTCGATTTCATGTCTACCAAACTATTTCTTCAGTCAAAGCTGATAAGGACTTAACTTATTCAAGCCCGTTGTTAGACTATGGAATTTGTTCTCGAATTGAACTTCAATTGAAAAAAACCTTGTTTGAAAATTACCCTTTCTGATTTTGGGTCTTGCTTAATCTTATATAGTTTCATTTTTATAATTCAACTAGGCCGGTCAAGGCCTTAGTATTGATAGTGGACATTTTGTATCACCGAAAAGGCCTGCATAGGACCTAATCGTGTATAAGAAAAATTTTACTTCAAAGTAATGGAATAAATTGCCACCAAATATGATATTTTTCTCTACGACGGTTCAATCTACTTGGATTAATAATTTATTAGCTTACTGATTGAAAAATTGTGAATTGAAGTTTTAATATTCACATTTTATCCTTGTAATTTCCAAAGTCAATTTTTCGCTAATTTGCACGGTTCGTCATTTTCTTTAATTCCAGAGTGCTCTCTGCTGGACTAATCAGGGAGTCAAATAGAGCTGAAAATTCCGCGTCGCTTTTCAACTCCACGAAGTTCAACTCCGGTTGTAGAGGTGGTGTAGATACAAAGTTGCAGATTGTCTTTGAACCACCTCAGGAGTATTATAAATCATAAATGTATGTTCTTTTGATTTTTCACTTGAATTTGACGGATTTAATTCTTCACAAACGTGTGGATTTTCAGTCAAATTTTTCCTTGCGTGCTTTTCTCGGAATTGCCTTCCCGCAGGATTTCTACCCTTTCATGTAGGAATTACGCTTTTCGAAAAACTAGACATTTGGACAAATGTTACCCATCAGATGAAATCGACTTTAACAAGAATTTTTTATTTTAAGATAAATTGAAAAATCCGGCCTCGAGGGAGCAGGTTAATCAATTTTAAGGGATCCTGCCTCGTGGGCGAAAGTTCTTCAAGATCCTGAATTTCAAAATTATAATTTTTGTAAACTCACTCAATAAAATTGGTCTCAAAGGTAAACTTATTTGCAATTAAACTTTAGAAAACCCAGCCTTGAGGGCAAAGGTTAATGAATTTTAAAGAAGCCTTGCGTCGAAAGTTCATTCAAATACTCAATTTCAAAACTATAAATGATGTGTACCCTTTGAATAAAATCGATCTTAAAGATGAATCAACTCCTAACTAAATCTCAGAAAACCCCGCCTCGGAAGTCAAGGCTGATTTAAAAAAAAATGCCTGGAGGGCAAAGGCTCATTGAAAATAAATTATTTTTAGTTTTAACTGAAGATCAAAAAATGTAAGTTTTGAGTTCTAATTTTGAAAAACAACTTTCAAAGCAAAAACGTAACGTGGGCGATTGATAGGACGAAATACGATACCGCCGCTCACACCATCAGTTTGTCACGACCCACTTCTCTGAATATTCTGAATGATTAACATATTTCTTGTCGTTAATGAATGGGCCCGCAGGTTTAAACTGCCTCGTAATATGAGGCCGAGAAGGTAATCACCATCTTGTCATTCGTTTCTTGTTTATGGGTTATCTTGTTCTTCTTCCTTGACTAGAGTTCCTGTCGCTCGATATCACTTCACTAGTCTTTACTGGGAATGGTGCTCTTGTTTTTAAAATAGTTGTGAATCATTTCCGCTGTTAATAATGATATAATTTTATTTTCTGCTTTTTCTATCAATTAAGCGCATGGAAATATTACTGTTTTTATACCATTTGATTTCTGAAGCAAGTAATGGCATACGTCTACTTGAAACACCGCTATTCTCCATTTTCCGAGAGAGCAAAAGAGAAAGGGAGCGGGTAACACAATCTTTTCACCTTTCACAAGGTTGCGCAAAGGGTGCAGTTCCAAACCATACAGAATTCTGTCGTGTGACCCTACTCGATTAAACCTACGCATACCCCTTTTAACTATTTCATCTATTATCCATTTCCTTATTCTGCCTAGTTTTCTTTTCAAATTTAAAAATTCTATTCAGTACATGATGTTAACCTTCTTTATCGCGGGGCTGCCGACATCACAAATTAATCCGTGAAAACGATATTGGAGGGATCCTCTCTGAAGTAGATGAATTGAGTTACATTCCCGTTTAGAACTATTATTATTCAAAACTCCTTGACCATTTTCATTTGAATATTTTTAAAAACTTCTCGAATGTTTCTGCTTCACCGTTTGAAAAAAATCCTTAACCATTTCCGTTTTACTACCTTTTCAAACTCCTTAACCGTTTCTGTTTCACTATTTTTAAAACTCCTCAACCGTTTCCGTTTCACTATTTCTTGTAAACTTCTTGACCGCTTTCCGTTTCACAAAAAAAAAATCTTTATCGGTTTCCGTTTCACTATTTTTACGAACTCCTAAACAGTTTCCGTTTCGCTATTTTCAAAAATTCCGTAAGCGTTTCGGTTTCACTTTTTTTTTAAACTCCTTAACCCTTTCCGTTTCACTATTTAAAAAGAATCCTTAGCCGTTTCCGTTTCACTATTTTTACAAAGTCCTTAACTGTTTTCGTTTCACTATTTTCACAAACTGCTTAACCGTTAAAGTTTCACTATTATTACGTTCAACTTTAAAACCTAAGGCCGACACTAGGCTCTTCTTCCGGTTCCAATACGCTTGCTATTCACGTAGAGTGAAGTGCTCGGTATTCGATATTCAACGGGCAAATATCCTTCGGTTAGAAATCATTCTTACCTGTATCCACTTCCCTTGATCCAGGAAGATCTTCCGACTTGACCCTAAGAAACTTGGGAGAGAACTGCCCTAAGAATTTTGGAAAGTTCCTCCATGAAGAAACTAAGCTCAAGAAGGGGTAGGAAAAAGTATTGATGTGAATTCATTCGATTAGTGGAGATTCATGGGATGACTGCAGGTGCAGAAACGTGGCTAGGTGCCGAGTTTACAGGAATGGACTGAAATTACAGTTTTTATGCAACGAGACTTGCTGCTTATGGGGTAAAATTTTCCAAGTGTCCCCGCCTAAAATTTTGTTTCCGTCTATCTTATTGAAACTGCCAGACTGTTGTGCTAGTGGACCTCTTCAAACTCTGCATACAAGGTGCACCTAGTGTAACGGGTTGTCAAGATACAGGGGCCCGAGTTTTTGAAAATTCACCCTGACCACTAATTTTCAATTCTACATGACTCCTGATACATTTATCCAATTTTACATTTTATGAGGCTTTTGGAAAGGTATTTCAACAAGGTTTAAAATGGAAGTTATCATTTTACAATAAAAAATTGATTCTACCTTGATATTCAATTTTAGAAAACATTTTGGAGTTTTTCTCCATTGCGTCATTTTCGATATTTTTTTAAGTGAGCTAGAAAAAAAGCTTGATTTTTTCTCTTGAAAAACATCCCAAAACAAAAAAGCGATAGAAAGTATTTGTTGAGTTGTAGAAGATCATGAGTGCAATATATATGTAGAACGTTCCATCCAAAGCGTTAAAAGCTAAAAGCTTTTTACCGGTACCGATAGTATTCACACTTCGCACAGAAAAGACGTAATTTTTTCAAGTTTTAACATTGAGAATTATATTAGCAGGTATTTTCATGTTCACGTTCATAGTCAACGCATCGAAATAAATACATCAGTATACGAGATTTTAAAAAATGTTGTAAACATAAGATTTTTCTTTTTGAAGGTGTGGTTTCTTAAAGTTTTGACTTTGAAAATTGTTTTTCTTTTGTCAATTTTCACAGCCATATTCGTAATCAGTTAATGGAAAATACATTGCTACATGCTTTTAGTAACTTCACACCCAGGGGGGGGGGGGGGTCAAAACAGCTGGCCACAAGTAACCGTGGCGGCACCAGCAGGCACTGTTACAGATAATAATATGCAGGTAGCGATTTTTACTTTTTTCCCATTTCGTCCTATATGGCGATTCGATACTACAAATATTGATGATATAGGATAATTGGCTATTGTAAGGTGGTATCCCCTAACATATAATATAATGAAGATTCGCGGTAGTGTATCGCCGCCAAGTAAAAAAAACGCGAATATCTATTCTCGAAAGAACGCTAGTCATCGCCGCAGAATGATTTTGTATTTTGATATATCATTCTACAGTGGAAATAAAGGAACACGTGTTTCACAATTTATTCAATTTTTTTTTGGGTTTGTTATAATCATTCGAAGATTACCTGCGAGTTCTGATTTATTAATAGGAAGCTTTTTCTATATGCAGTATTTTCCGAACGAGCGTAGATATTTGGGACTTTATTTGTTATTCGACGTGGGAATTCTGGCTCTTTCAATTGATCATGAAAGAATTAAAAGGTTTAGAAAAATGACAAAAAAATAGCCAGATAGATTAAGAATCTGGCAGCACAACATTCCAACAACCAAAAATGTTGCCAGAAATTGACTTGGCTTGACGCACAGCAAAACTTCTGTGGGGTTACGATATCTTTCAAAACAAGTATGTGGATGACTTGAACTTTTGCAAACTTTTTGAAAATCTAAAGTGAAACTTTTAATTCATCAAACAACGGGTTTGGTTCAATTTATTGAAAATGCTACTAAAAAATAAAAAATTTCATTCATGGGTAAGGAGTTTTTGTTTTAATTATAGAAAAGACTATTTAAAAAAGTTGGCATTAAAAGAGAGAGACAGACAAACATATTCGTGAAACACTGTCTTCCTTCCTCAGAAAGTTACATAACCTGCGGATCGAATTTTATACTATTTGATTACTGCTAATGAAAATATAACACTATGATAAATCAATATGTTGAAAAATTATTATAACATTAAGCCATTTCCCTTTCAGGGTAAGCGTGACTCACTAGGTGAGGAAGGAAGTAATGTGAGGAAGGAGGTATAGATTTTTTAGATTTATCTGGAACTCTTATTTTATTTAGTCAAAATAACATTTTCGTTTCGCAACACGGCTCCAACCCAGGTTGCTGATCAATCTCTCTAGCGATCACCCCAAGTGAAGAGCCTCACAAAATCATTATGTGAATTAGGCCTATTCGTATCCAAGGTCTTTTGTTTCAGGCGACATTCACACTACTTGCACTCTTTTTATAAACTATTTGTCGCCACACTTTTCTGTCCTGACATACTTCTCTAGCTTCCTTCACGTC
>JAWWEA010247553.1:0-13340 GCA_035222095.1 Andricus quercuspetiolicola | reverse complement strand
TTTTGTGATCTCGAGTCAAGAATCGCGAAACTTTTCATTTGAGATTCTCGGTCTCCATGAAGTTTTGAGATCGGCTGAACATGTTTCAAAAAAACCTCGAATTTTCTCGATATCGTGTAAAATGCATCACTAGTAAATTACGCTAATAATTTTCCCATGAGTGAATAATTTATTACACGCATAAGTAAATTTTTACAGTCTGGTCAGTGAATGTAATCGATTCAATCGATTCATCAATAACTCAGTGAACTTCTTAGTTAATTACGTGAATTCGCTATTAAGATATAAATTCCATATGGAATATATTAAAAAACTATTTTGAATTTTGGAAATTTTACAGTGAGTTTAGTAATTTTTCAAATCAAAACTTGATAATTATAGTTAAGCTAATCAGGTGGTCGAAAAAGCCTATGATATTGCTTATCAATAATCGTAGATCATCATCAAACAAATGTTTAGCTCTTCTTTTTACGTGTCGCATTTTCAATGAATTTAAATATTTTCGTCTCTTATTCAAACCTTCCTTTTTAACATAGCTTTACGCATCTTCTTTACATGTCCATAATCTTTTTTTTTGTTTTTTTTTTACACACAGGCATTGCATTTATGTGCAGATTGTTTTGTTAACTAATGACGATAATATGGAAGATGTGATTTCTAGTGGTTACATGATGCAAAGTAACGATTTTGCAGTTCTAACACATTTGTTACCTGCGTCACTTCCCTTTCAAAGGGGTTTGCTGCTTTCGCATAAAATTTGCTAACTTGTGTTTAAAATTTTAAACATTGTACTTTTTACAATGTCAAGCGATCTTTAGCAAATTAAAAGTTTACATTAACAGTAATTCACAAGTGTATTATTTGCAAAGTTATTTCTTTTACAATCTTTTTTCGTATTTTATTCACAGTGTAAATTTCATATAAACGGTTTGGTTTACAAAGTTTCAAAAAATCCTCTAAAGGTTTACAGAAATATCTTATTTTATGTTTCGATGTCGCAGGAAAGCAACTTGAACATTTTCGATTACAAGCGACTGTACATTATTTGTTGCAACAAATTAGCAATATAACAACAAGAAGTTTCTATTGAAGTGAATAAGATTTTTCTGAAATCAAAATTGCCTAAAAATGTCGATTATCATTAAAAATAAATATAAAAATGCTTAGAAGATAATACGAATCATCAGTTTGCAGTTTCTATGAATGGGCCATAAGTGTGCTTCAGCGTGATATCGCTCCTTTGCACCATCACTTCCATTTGACGCTTCGGCACCAAATTAATCCAACGATAATTTTTCTTGCCGATCTTTTGCATCTGCTAACCAATCTCTTATGCATAGATCAGAAACAAGTTGCATGAAAAATAATGGAGGGTAAGTATTTTCGCTTGATACTGAAAGCCAACCATTGATTAATCAAGAATCCGAGAAGAATGTTGAAGTACAAGAAACTGAAGTTATTTATTTATTATCAAACATTCCAAAGGTAAATTTGAACATAAATTTTGAAATAGCAAATGCGAATTTGAAAAATTTCAAATATTGAATTCAACGTGAAAAAAGCATTCATAAGGGGAATTATTCACTTCATGAATCTATCTTCTAGAATATACATTTGCCACATTTAAAAAATAATATTTCACGTAGTCAAGGACTGTTTATGATTGATAAGTACTTTCAGTATTTTTCAGGTAAAGAATTTAATTGTACCCATTACTTTGATTACTTTTCGCAATTTCAATAGATAAGTCAATTCCCGAAAATTCACTTTCTTATCCAAAAATTGTTTTCCATTTCAAATAACTTGACGAATCATTATGTAATTCATTTCATAACACAATCTTTTTTTAATGTTCTATACTAAAGTTCGCAAGGCATTATTGTGGGGTGTTGAATTTTCAGCTGCCTCCCGATTGTGTACCTATGTGTATAATATTTAAATGCAATCTGAAGAAGGTAAATTTCTGATGAAATGTTTCGAATACGAGCAAGATCCCGAACATTACAAGCTTCTGTTAGAAAAGAAGAAACAGACTTTTTTCAATATTCACGCAGTAGCCAGACTTATCGTGTTTCATGAAATAAATCGTACATCATCGTGCACGTAAGTTTACTGTTTAAAGTATATCAAATGTATTCAATTTTTTATTTTGAACACAGCGAAATTCACGCAAATATGCAAAACAGTTTTTTCAAATACGTGTACGTTCTGAAAGATAACATGAGAAAAAAAACGAACGTAAAATGATAAGAGTTGTTGCACGAAAAATCTTTTTATGTCGAATATCGCCTTCAAGATTTGAAACACTCGCTAGCATCGCGGCTGGCATTTTTCCGGGATATATAAAAGAACGCTTTTACAGTTGTGCAACACCGAAAGCTAGCGCCCACGGGGCTTTTCAGGACTATTATAGTAAATTGCGAGAAAGGGCTTTAGCTATCGGAGAAACGAAACCCGTAGCAAGTAAAAAAAGGAAATTATTGGATAGCCGTAAGATTCTTTGATATTGCTATTTGTAGTTCATTTTAATACTGACCAAGCATTGCTCAGGAAGAACTTTATATCTTCAATTTTAATGAAAAACTAAACTTGATATTTTATACTACTTCCGGTGAGATTGTGATTGTAAATTAATAAGTACACTATATAATTTCAGAACAACAGTTTGCCACTGATTTTCAATAATTGAAAAAAGTTGTTCTGATAATCGATGAAGATTATAGAAGAAAATGGAGAGAAACGGCTACAAAGGAGAAAAAATTTTTTTACGAAATCTGAAATAAAAACTATACTTGACACTTTCCCGAACTTGAGAAACCCAGCTGGATATTTGATCGTAATTTATATTCATTGCATGCATTCTATTTTCATTTCGAAAGCATTACTTTTCATATTCAATTTCAACTAAAACTGTAAAGTATTTGTTTTTACAATCTTCAAGTTGCTTTGATTACACATTCTAAAAATCATGCTTGCTTCTACCAATTTTATTAATGAAGAAAAAGAGTTCGTTTTAATTCGTGATTTAGACAAGTATCATCGGTCACGAAAATCCTCAATTATTTTTTGCAAGAATAAACAAGTTAATAAAAAATTTGATGGATCGTTAAACATCCACTTTGATTCAAAAGGACAAAATTTTATACTTGAATTGAAAATTCTATTCACAAAATAATTCGTATAATTTGAGGTTGAAGAAGATTTTTCCGCTCTTTTCAACAAATTTCCCAATCTGTTTTCTGAAAAATGGTCAACACTTGCGTTAAATATTATCACTTTGGCCAAAATGAAAACAAGTGACAAAGCTGTCACAGGAATTTTGAAAGTGAACAGCCAATGTTTTTCTGATGAAGGTAAGTGTACTGGGGACAGGTCTCTCTAAAATATCAACAAATCTTTGAAAGAATAATTCATGGTTCAAAGTACAAGAAACTCTAATTCTTATCATAATTAGTTCATTTTTAAAATATATGCTCTATCTTTCAAATTTTTGGAGCTGCTTGATTAAACACAATCGTAAAGCATTCACTTTTGTTTTGTTCGCATTAGTTTTTAATAAAAAGTGATTGGATCAAAAATAATTGTGGAATATTTTGCTTCACGTGATCGTGAACATCAAACTCGATGATGAATATACTCTGATAATAAGTGTTTTTCAGAAGAAAATTAATTTGAAATTACGATACTTAAGTTCACATTCATCTTAATGCTTTCACGATACTGGCTTCGATTTTGCTGCCATATATGTTTAATAAAATTATTAAACAATCTCATCGATCCAAAACGGGGCAACATTGGACTCCTGAAAAGCCTCTTGTTTTGTCAACATTCCTCTATCGCTTGAAGGTAATGCTTAATAAAACATTGATACTATAACTAAATTCATTAAACATTGATACTAAAGTATTACATTTAAAAAATATTTAAGAGTTTCTACGCATGCAATTATTAGACAATGAAAATAGTTAAAAACACATACGCTATGAAAGTATATTTGTTTTTAATTTATAAAATTTAATAGGTAGCAATAAAAAATTTCTATTTTGCGAGTCTTACACGATAAATTTTCGTTGGTTTTTGTTGGTATTTTCTTTTTCATATGATTTAGAGCTAAATTTGAACGGAGTGAAAAAGCAATGCCCATTAAATTGCAGATATGAAGTTTTCTCGAAAAGAGAGAATTGTCTGCCCTAAAAAGTATTCTGTTCACTTGTAAGAAACTCTTTTTCTTCTTGTAATAAAGCTTGGTCTCTTTTTTTAGAAATCTCAACTTTTTTCTCAATCTGATAACAAGTTCTTCTTTTTTATCATCATGGACCACAAATCATATAATTTGGCTAATTTTCTTGATGTAATAAGGGAGGATTTGGATAGAGCTATGCTTGGATTCAGTCTTTCTTATCTACAATAATCCGTTTCTATCTCGAGTTGCTGTCGATGATATTCTCAGAAACGTTGACGATTTTGTGTCAAGTATGGTTGTTCCATTCCTTCAAACCCAAATAAAAAACGAATTGCTGCTTGTAATAAACGATACAGGTTACTACACAACGCAATTCTTCCTTGAAAAAAATAAAAACATTTTCAGAAAATTTTCTACTGAACACTTGAGATTGAAAATGTATCAGCAAGAGAGTTCATATGTGCCTCCCTAAATTTTGCAAATAGGAGAAGATCCGGTATTTGCCGTGGACGAAAATAGAGTTGCAAACATTCAAATGAAGCCAATTTATACTGCTTACATTTCGTTTCAAGACACAATCAAAAATGTGTTTTCAATTTCAGGAATTTTCAAGCAAATCGCAGATTACACTGCTGAGCTCAGCAAAGAAAAAATCCTTTCGTCCAATTTCATTCAAGGCAACCGTTGTTTAAAGAAGTACGAACGTAACGATAAACTTGTTTTAACAGTTTTTTTTATACTTTGATGAATTTGAAATGAAAATTCCTTTGCGTAGCCACGCAGAAGAGGAAAAATTGTGTGGAGTTTACGTTTCTCTGTCAACTCGACCTCCGCATTTAGTGTCAAAGTTACACAACACTTTTGTTTCTACCATCTGTCATGCTAAATACCTCAGAAAGTTTGAAAATGAAAAAGTTTTTGCCAAAACTATTGAAGAATCGAATTTATTATCCAAAAAAGGCATAACAATGAATATTGATGAAAGAGAAGAAACTATCTTCTTCGATTGCGATCTAGTGTTAGGTGTAAATTCAGGACTTAATACTATTTGCTGTTTTTCTCGAAGTTTCTCAGCTCACAAATATTGTCAAGTGTGTTCTGCTACCAAAGATCAGCGTCAAAACAAGGCAATTGAACATCCAAGTCTTGTGAGAACAGTCGATTCTTATGAAAAAGATGTTTCCCTCTGTCGATTCAAGGAAACGGGTTTGAAAGAACGTTGCATTTTCACCAAATTGCAGAATTTCCATATTTCTGGAAATATAGCACTCGACGTGATGCATGATTTATCCGAGAGAATTGCTCCGTATACAATAGGCAAAATTTTATTGACCTAAATCTAAAGAAAAGTACTGTCACTGAAGATTATTAACGATAGGATTGCCAGGTTTTGGTACGGTGAATTTAAAAAAGGAAATAAGCCAAGACCCGTCCATATCACTCAAGACAAGGGAGGTCAAAAATTGAAAATTAGACAATCGTCATCAGAAGTTCTGTGCTTAACAAGATATTTGGGATTGAAGGTGGCGATTTAATTCCTGCAGCTAACCCTTACTAAAAGCTTTACCGATACTTGAAAAAAATTGTTGGTATCATTACCTCTTCGACATTAAGGAGGGGTCAAATAATTAATCTTCGTGGATTGATTCAGTTTTGTCAAAAAAAAAAAAAAAACGTTCAAACTGATATTGTTTTAGGCTCGGTAAAAGAGCATGACGCGTTATCAATCTTGAAAAGAATTTTGCCAACGTTCAATGCAAATTTAACTGTGCGAACTTTGAAGTATATTGAAATTATTGGTAAAAAATTTACTGTTGATACGATATTTGTGATGGTAATGAACGAAGAAGGACTGCAATTTGGGAAAATAAATGATATATATCATTGTGACGACAGACACAGCTACTTTTACGTTCAACAATTTGAGACTCTGTATTTCAATGATTATTATCATGCTCATAACGATTTTTAAAATACGAACAAATCTGATGTACTTATAAATGTTGAGTTTGTTCCGAAATTCCCAACTTACTTGTACCTCCTCAAAAGTGGAGACGAATTCATATAAACACGGTTTGATATCTAATTTAATTGAGAAAGTAATTCTTAAGACTTCCTGAATTTTTTTATAAATACGACGGAAAATTGTAAAACTGCAAATACATTATAGTAATTCCTTTTTTTACTCAAAAAGTCTACATTAATTAATTGTATTCATATTCCTTTGCATAATATTATAAAGTTCCTATAAATACACAATTGAAAAATATATCCTATTTTCATTTTACAAAGTCCCACTTATTTTCCAGCACGCGAACGGTTTTGATTTTTCTCTTTCTTCAATTTTTCAAAACAAAAAATTATCTTGGATTCCAGTTTTTTAAATTCTATTTCATAAAACACTGCGAATGTGCGCTAATGATTTTCTGAAAAATACTTTGCAATCATGGGTGTTTTTGCCTCAAAAGTGTCAATAGCACACGGAGGGAAATCACGAGATCTGAGTTCTCAGAAGCGCGTGATTTTATAGGTACAATTTTTACGTAAAATAAGGACACAGAAGTCAAGATATGAATTTTCGAACGCCGTGATTTTTGTTCATGGCAGCGGCAGTGAAAATAAATCACCACGCAGATGATTTTATTTCTCGTTGTTTGTGACTTTAAGTCTCCGAATTCGTGAAATAAAATCATGTTAGGATCCGTGCTTTAAAGTCTCGGACTTTGAGATTTAAAAGCATAGAATTTGATACTTTGAGATGCAAATGGGCGTGGCCTAATGCCTGAAACTTCGACACCGTTGCTTTAAAAGTGAGGGTTCCGAGATCTTAGTTCTCGCGCCAAAGCGTGACCTTGTATCACGGAGTTTTGACTTCTTATAACACTAAGCTATAGAGTAATAAAATCACAAATACGTCCGAGATCGAAAATCACAAGTCCGTACTTTCGTTTTACGGCAAAAGCTAGTTATAAAATCAAGGAGCAGTTCCGTAAATTAATCTCTCGCGATTTCTCTCCGTGCATAGAGGAAGCTTTCTAATGGTAACAATTTAAAAAAAATTTAAATTGACTTAATTAAACGTTCCTCTATTAAAAAATGTGTAATAAAATGTTCTAGGCGATTGTCCAGATATACAAAAGTGTTTGTATATGTGTTTGTGTGTGTCACACTTTTTTGTGAACGCGATAACTTGACGACGGTTGATAACACTTGAAGGGCTTCATTTATTTCCATTACTTTATTTCCATCAATAATATCTTGAAACTGACCTAAGGGTTTCTTAAAATACGTATTGAATTTTTTTTAAATTTTATAATATTTTAAAAATCGGGTTTTCATAGTAAAACTTTTTTCATTAACGTAATTCAAAGTTGATGCAAGGATGCAAAAGATTCCTTGATTCCAGATAAATCGATTGACCTATGATATTGGTATATTTTCTTAAAGAGCAAGGAAGTCATGGTCATTTATATTATATGTAAAACGGCTTTTATAGCAAAAATTTCGTCATTGTTGTAATTTAAAGTTAACGCGAGAATGGTAAAGACGTGTGATTCGAGACGAATCAAGTCATCTATGATACTATTACATTTTATTGAAGAGTAAGGAAGCTATAGTAATGCATAATATTCGAAAAACCGGTTTTTATAGGAAAACTTTTTTCATCAACATAATTTAAAATTGATGCGAAAACGGAAAAAATTCCTTGTTTTCAGGCAAATCGATTGACCTATAATATCAGTACACTTTACAGAAGTGTAGGGAAGTCATGCTGATTTATAATGTTTGAAAAATCTCTTTTAAACAAAAAATCTTTTTTCTTTGACATAAATCAAAGTTGATGCATGAAGAGAAAAGACCTTTTGATCATACATTTTCAAAAAAGATAATTTTGCCAATTTGCGTGGTAGAATCATAAAGCTGGGGGAGGGACGGGGTACGAATAAACCTCATCCTTTCTTTTTCATCTGGAAATATTACCATTTCAAAGACCAAATTTGTTTTCTCTGATTTGCCATTATATTTAAAAACATTTTGCTATCATTTTGTAATTTAGTATTTTTTGTAAATTTCTATTTCCAACTTGATCAAAATAAAATCTTTAGCTTGCCTATTATATAAAAAATCATCATTTTTACTTTTTATACACGTAATTGAGTGATTTATAACTCGTCAGATTTAGAAAATCATAATTATAGTAATAATAAATTTCTGCTTAGTTTCTAAAACATTAGATCAATTATGTGAAATGATGAAATCCATCTTTTCAGTTCCTTGAAACAATTGTGTAGAACTTATATTTCAAATGTGAAGGCTTGCATTGAAAATTATTCGAAAATTTCCTGTTCAATGGTGACGTAGCAAATATTGAATTATTTTTTATATGGTTCTGGTTCTCGCGTTTTAAATCCACATAGCAGTAAAATTTATCTCCGAAACTGAATCTTTTTCTGTGCCTGAAGGCGAAAATATTTTCCTAAATATTATTGGATACCCTTAATCAACTATGAAATAGAACATTCTATTTACTTACTAAGTAACTATTAAACTCATATTACAGTTTTAAAATGCACTCACTTGTTTCCAAATCTTAAAATATTCTCATAAAGAGCATCAATATACTAAGTATTACTGTTTACAAGTATTAGTTATGGTAAATAAAACCAGAAAACAAGCTCAACCCAATTTTTAAGAAAATGACGCTTACTGTATTTTGCCCACGCACAGCAGAGCTATCCCAGTCAGAATGCTTGCATTCAAAGGTATTACAAATTTTCAATACCTAGGATTGCCGCTTCTGTTCTTTTATTTTGAATTCCCGAATAGGCAGCCAAAATATTTAGAATCCAATCCGTTTTAAAGACGATCTAAGCTTTCAAATGTAACCTGAAATAAATTAAAAACAGCATTCAAAAAAATAATAATAAAAAGATGTTCTTAAATTAATTTTCATCACAGCAACATGTATAGCAATCAATCTTGACCACGGAAAATGACTAATGCTGTGTGCTGAAATGCTATTAACCTCATTATTATTCGAAAAATAGTAAACAAGAACAGCGAAATGTGCAAATTTAACAGGAATTAAAAATGTTATATTTCGTGGTCGACTCGAGGAATTTAAAAGTGTTCGGAAAAATATTGTTGCCATTGGTTACAGAAAGGGATTCAGTTTGAGAGATAACTTCTACTGCTATGCGCTTTCGAAGTGTAGGGATAAGAACGGTATCAAAAAGAATTCAATAATTCTCATTTCAAAATTGAACAGGAAACTTTCGAATCCTTCCAATGCAAGCCTTCTTACCGGGATGATAAAAACTAATTTTTTTAATTTGTTCATCATAATTTTAAATGTTTGTATGCGATCGCATTTGAATGAAACGCGAGTTTTGTGGTAAAGGGATGTACTGTTATGCACAATTCTACTAGATTTAGTGAATTTTACGCTTTTGGAACGCCCTCTAATGCGTTAAATGAATATGGTGCTTTTAGTTTATTTCAAGTTACGCTTGACAGCTCCGACTGGCTTTGAGAGGGATTAGAATCTTAACATTTCCGCTGTCCAATCGGCGATTCAAAAGAAAAGGACATAAACGGCATTCTTATGTATTTCAATTTTTCTTAACATCCAATGCAAGCCTTCTTACCGGGTTAGCTTTTCAAAGCCTTCAAAGAGCCGTTACAGTAGGCCCTATATTAATTTGACATGTAAAAGCCAGCTTTTCCTAAAACGTTGAAGATTTCATAAGCGTTAACGTCAGTTTTAAAGAGATATGTAATCAAATTTTGTTTGTTAGAACTGACTGTTATCAAATGTAAATATTTCAGAACGAGAAGTTTTACGCCTTCAACTACACAGATAGCGTCCATAGTATAGATTATATAAGCTGATTATGCTAGAATATTCATCAGTTACATTTATAATCGAACTATCCATTAATTTTTCTTTCTCCTAATCAGAAAAGATGAGGCTTGTCTGTACTCTGTACTTATCCCTGGCCGTTATCCTCAACACCATTGGTGATTATAATAATATATCTCTAATTTTAGCTAAATCATTTCAACCTTTAAGCAAGACAAATTTTAGGGATGTAATCTATACGAAGCAATTTTATATGTGCCCAACTGTGCATATTTTTTTGTCGACCCATCTGAGCATGTCCAATTTTCAAACTACAAGTCCACGTAAACATATGGCTGACTCCTAACTTTGCATTTATATGTATATTCGATAGATTTCATGAATTATACTTATAGTTAATTATTTATCAATAATAAGCAATTTGAGTTCATAAAGTATAGGTCGCTGAAAACTCTTAAAAGATAAACCCTTAGTGGTTATGGAAAAAATGCTCAGAGTGCAAAAAATCTGTAATTAAATTTAATTGTGCACTGATTAATTTTATTCCTGGAAAATTTAAAGTGGCTTATACACGTTTAAAAAAGATTAAATGCTGCTAATATTTTTATCAATATGGATCATTCTAAAATAGACCCCCCTATGTGACAAACAACTGACTGCAACAGCAAAATGTTTGGTTGGCCTGGCCGTTATCCAGAATCAACGACCGCCAAGAATCACCCCTGGCTATTTCAATAAAACAATTTAAAAATTTCTATGTAAAACAAACATAAAATTTTCATACTTAAAACAGTCACACAAGTCTCTATAGATAAGCTCGAGGTTATAATCATAACCTTATAGTGATATTCGAAAGCCAGCAAAATCTACTCCTAGCACCTTGAACAAAACAATTCCAAAACGTCTTCATGTTAAACAGGCATTGAATAAAAAAAATTAAAAACAATCGCACAAGTTACCATCATGAAACTGTAGGCTATGTTCCCAGCCCTATAATATTATTCAGTTATACCAATAATCCAGCCCTAGCATTTCAATTAAACAAATCCGAAGTGGCACCACACATAATAGCCAAGATAATATGAAATTATTATTAAATAATCAGACCAGTCACCTTTTTCAGACTCTAGCAGATGTCTCCATCCTGAGAATAATATTTAGCAATCACGAAAACACCTGTAGCACAATTGACGAACCCAATCCTAGCGGTTTTTACTAAAATCGTCAAAAATATTCCAATCTGAAAATAATCATACTAGTCACCTTTCCAAGACTCTGAGTAGATATCCTTATTCTCAATGCTCAAAGATCCTTAAATCCTTAAAATCTTAATTTTTTATAATTATTAATAAATAATAAATGAAGGGTCAAGAGCAAGAATGCTTTAATAACTTTGATAACAAAAAGCGATTTTCTGCTGTTGGGTATTTTAGCATGACGTCACGTTTATGATCGGAGAGGTGGAAATGTCAGGAAGATTAGAATATTTGGTGCATCCTTACATCTGATTGCAGACGACTTTTTGAAATCAGAATTGGTCAGATTTACCTCAAATCTTAGATATTTTATTTTATTTCATGAAAGTGAAAGATCTTCAACCGATAAAAGGATGAAACGAAAATTGAGCAAATGTATTCTACACTTAAAAAATATTACTATTCATAAATTTGTAACCTACTACCCATCTTATCACAGGGCGACCCTCAACCAAATTCAACCATAAATTCTTACTCAACTCAGATTCTTTACGGAATTCAATTTTTTGACGTTGCCTGAATATTTTAGGTGATGAATGAAAAAAATCGATTGAGGCCGTTTTCTAAAAACTAAAATCTTCATCTTGCGAGATGCTTTTTTTGTGATAAGAAATTTTAATTTTATGCATGCTTTCATGCATGAAGTATGTAGTAAAAAAAGGTCTTATAAACTTTTGTGTCAGGAAAAAGACTGGATCTTCTATAGAGCTTTTTGTAGCGCACATAGGGCTGCAAAAACCTGTATAGAAGACTCGGTTTTGCTTTGAGACAAAAGTTTATAGAAACTTTTTTATTACATACTTTATGTGTAAAAGTGTATCTGAAATAAAAATTTTTCAAAAAAACATTCCAAAGAAGGGCTTGAATAATTTTTTTAATCTACCACTAAAAACATTGGGACAATATCAGAGAATTATATCCTGGAAAGAACTGGCGTTGAGTAGGAAGTTTAAGTTGAAGTTGATTGAGGCTCAACGTGATGACGACCATGACATCATGCTAAAATACCATACTGAATACAAAAACCTCCATAAAACGCACAGTTTTCAATGTATACAATTCTTTTATAACACACTATTCAGTTTTATGTGCAAAATAACCCTTCTTCAAGAATAATTCGAAATATGTGAAACAAAGATCTGAATTTCACTTATATAAAAAAGGACTTAATACTCTTTGTCTTTGAAGATGTTAAAACTTTTTTTGTGTCACAATAGGCTATATGGCTTGAGCGCTAGGGGGGAACTTACGCCCCTCCCCCCGCCAACTTTAAAAACAACAAAAACAACCGTTGAAAGATTATCTGAAACTGATAAAAAATAAAGAACAGTCAAGCTCAAAAATGCTCTAATTACCTCAATGCCAAAAAATAACATTCTGCTGTATAAAACCTCTATTAAACAAACAGTTTTCAATTGATCTATTATTATTATTATTATTATTATTATAGAGTAGGGCAGGGCAAAAACTGCCCATAACATTGTGGTAAACCCTATTGTACTATACTCTAGAATTCAACCATCTCCCATAAGGTCAGTCTTTACCATAAAGGCATACACTAATTTGCAGGAGATAACATGAAACTCTTCTGGTTCGAGAAAATAATCCCCCGGATACTCGTTTCTGAGGCACGTCAGTGCATAACCCTCACAAAGTATGTGATAAGCTGTCTCCTCACGAAAATCACATTTTCTGCGACAAGGGTTGTCTCCAATCATGATGTTGGCGAAGCGTTTACACACTCTGCAGTGTTCAGTAAGCATCCCTACCACAAAATTAATCTGCCTTCTTTCCATGTTCAAGAGTTCATTAGTGCTCTTTGTACATATACCATATGTGCAACTCTTAGAATGCCCCATTTTTTTGGTTTCTTTTCAATATCCTGCATGCTCCTTCGAGAGGCATTTACCAAATGCTCCTTTTGCCGGTGTGAACAAGATACCGCAGTAGGGTTCCAAGCCAATCAAGGTCCGTGGGTCTCCCATCTTAGTCAGTACATCTGCTCTCTCATTACCTTCAATATCTTCATGGCCGAGAA